>CM062873.1:5951809-6536192 GCA_031772225.1 Eubasilissa splendida | reverse complement strand
CAAATGTTTTTATTTAATGAATTTTGGTTCCTTTGTCACTACACTAATATCATCACAATACTTCAAGCTTATTTACAAATGTTTTTTTTTTTACATCTTAGGAAACTTATGCAGACATTCCCAAAGATGACTTTGGTGTGGTGACAATTGGACCAAATGTTTTTATTTAATGAATTTTGGTTCCTTTGTCACTACACTAATATCATCACAACACTTCAGGCTAACTTAAAATAGATTGTTTTCTTTCAGTTTACGAACTTATGCAGACATTCCCAAAGATGACTTTGGTGTGGTGACAATTGGACCAAATGTTTTTATTTAATGAATTTTGGTTCCTTTGTCACTACACTAATATCATCACAATACTTCAAGCTTATTTACAAATGTTTTTTTTTTTACATCTTAGGAAACTTATGCAGACATTCCCAAAGATGACTTTGGTGTGGTGACAATTGGACTAATTATTTTTATTAAATTAATATTAGTCCTTTTGTCACTACACTAATATCATCACAACACTTCAGGCTAACTTAAAATGGATTTTTTTCTTTCAGTTTAGGAACTTATGCAGACATTCCCAAAGATGACTTTGGTGTGGTGACAATTGGACTAATTATTTTTATTAAATTAATATTAGTCCTTTTGTCACTACACTAATATCATCACAACACTTCAGGCTAACTTAAAATGGATTTTTTTCTTTCAGTTTAGGAACTTATGCAGACATTACCAAAGATGACTTTGGTGTGGTGGCAATTGGACTAATTATTTTTATTAAATTAATATTAGTCCTTTTGTCACTACACTAATATCATCACAACACTTCAGGCTAACTTAAAATAGATTGTTTTCTTTCAGTTTAGTAACTTATGCAGACATTCCCAAAGATGACTTTGGTGTGGTGACAATTGGACCAAATGTTTATTTTATAGAATTTTGGTTCCTTTGTCACTAAACTAATATCATCACAATACTTCAAGCTTATTTACAAATGTTTTTTTTTTTACATCTTAGGAAACTTATGCAGACATTCCCAAAGATGACTTTGGTGTGGTGACAATTGGACTAATTATTTTTATTAAATTAATATAAGTCCTTTTGTCACTACATTAATATCATCACAACACTTCAGGCTAACTTAAAATGGATTTTTTTCTTTCAGATTAGAAACTTATGCAGACATTCCCAAAGATGACTTTGGTGTGGTGACAATTGGACTAATTATTTTTATTAAATTAATATTAGTCCTTTTGTCACTACACTAATATCATCACAACACTTCAGGCTAACTTAAAATGGATTTTTTTCTTTCAGATTAGAAACTTATGCAGACATTCCCAAAGATGACTTTGGTGTGGTGACAATTGGACCAAATGTTTTTATTTAATGAATTTTGGTTCCTTTGTCACTACACTAATATCATCACAATACTTCAAGCTTATTTACAAATGTTTTTTTTTTTACATCTTAGGAAACTTATGCAGACATTACCAAAGATGACTTTGGTGTGGTGACAATTGGACTAATTATTTTTATTAAATTAATATTAGTCCTTTTGTCACTACACTAATATCATCACAATACTTCAAGCTTATTTAAAAATGTTTTTTTTTTTACATCTTAGGAAACTTATGCAGACATTCCCAAAGATGACTTTGGTGTGGTGACAATTGGACTAATTATTTTTATTTAATTAATATAATTCCTTTTGTCACTACACTAATATCATCACAACACTTCAGGCTAACTTAAAATGGATTTTTTTCTTTCAGATTAGAAACTTATGCAGACATTCGCAAAGATGACTTTGGTGTGGTGACAATTGGACCAAATGTTTATTTTATAGAATTTTGGTTCCTTTGTCACTACACTAATATCATCACAATACTTCAAGCTTATTTACAAATGTTTTTTTTTTTACATCTTAGGAAACTTATGCAGACATTCCCAAAGATGACTTTGGTGTGGTGACAATTGGACTAATTATTTTTATTAAATTAATATTAGTCCTTTTGTCACTACACTAATATCATCACAACACTTCAGGCTAGCTTAAAATGGATTTTTTTCTTTCAGAATAGAAACTTATGCAGACATTCCCAAAGATGACTTTGGTGTGGTGACAATTGGACCAAATGTTTATTTTATAGAATTTTGGTTCCTTTGTCACTACACTAATATCATCACAATACTTCAAGCTTATTTACAAATGTTTTTTTTTTTACATCTTAGGAAACTTATGCAGACATTCCCAAAGATGACTTTGGTGTGGTGAAAATTGGACTAATTATTTTTATTAAATTAATATTAGTCCTTTTGTCACTACACTAATATCATCACAACACTTCAGGCTAACTTAAAATAGATTGTTTTCTTTCAGTTTACGAACTTATGCAGACATTCCCAAAGATGACTTTGGTGTGGTGACAATTGGACCAAATGTTTTTATTTAATGAATTTTGGTTCCTTTGTCACTACACTAATATCATCACAAAACTTCAGGCTAAATTAAAATAGATTTTTTTATTTCAGTTTACGAACTTATGCAGACATTCCCAAAGATGACTTTGGTGTGGTGACAATTGGACCAAATGTTTTTATTTAATGAATTTTGGTTCCTTTGTCACTACACTAATATCATCACAACACTTCAGGCTAACTTAAAATAGATTGTTTTCTTTCAGTTTACGAACTTATTCAGACATTCCCAAAGATGACTTTGGTGTGGTGACAATTGGACTAATTATTTTTATTAAATTAATATTAGTCCTTTTGTCACTACACTAATATCATCACAACACTTCAGGCTAACTTAAAATGGATTTTTTTCTTTCAGTTTAGGAACTTATGCAGACATTACCAAAGATGACTTTGGTGTGGTGGCAATTGGACTAATTATTTTTATTAAATTAATATTAGTCCTTTTGTCACTACACTAATATCATCACAACACTTCAGGCTAACTTAAAATGGATTTTTTTCTTTCAGATTAGAAACTTATGCAGACATTCCCAAAGATGACTTTGGTGTGGTGACAATTGGACCAAATGTTTTTATTTAATGAATTTTGGTTCCTTTGTCACTACACTAATATCATCACAATACTTCAAGCTTATTTACAAATGTTTTTTTTTTTACATCTTAGGAAACTTATGCAGACATTCCCAAAGATGACTTTGGTGTGGTGACAATTGGACTAATTATTTTTATTAAATTAATATTAGTCCTTTTGTCACTACACTAATATCATCACAATACTTCAAGCTTATTTACAAATGTTTTTTTTTTTACATCTTAGGAAACTTATGCAGACATTCCCAAAGATGACTTTGGTGTGGTGACAATTGGACCAAATGTTTATTTTATAGAATTTTGGTTCCTTTGTCACTACACTAATATCATCACAATACTTCAAGCTTATTTACAAATGTTTTTTTTTTACATCTTAGGAAACTTATGCAGACATTCCCAAAGATGACTTTGGTGTGGTGACAATTGGACCAAATGTTTATTTTATAGAATTTTGGTTCCTTTGTCACTACACTAATATCATCACAATACTTCAAGCTTATTTACAAATGTTTTTTTTTTTACATCTTAGGAAACTTATGCAGACATTCCCAAAGATGACTTTGGTGTGGTGACAATTGGACTAATTATTTTTATTAAATTAATATTAGTCCTTTTGTCACTACACTAATATCATCACAATACTTCAAGCTTATTTACAAATGTTTTTTTTTTTACATCTTAGGAAACTTATGCAGACATTCCCAAAGATGACTTTGGTGTGGTGACAATTGGACTAATTATTTTTATTAAATTAATATTAGTCCTTTTGTCACTACACTAATATCATCACAACACTTCAGGCTAACTTAAAATGGATTTTTTTTCTTTCAGATTAGAAACTTATGCAGACATTCGCAAAGATGACTTTGGTGTGGTGACAATTGGACCAAATGTTTATTTTATAGAATTTTGGTTCCTTTGTCACTACACTAATATCATCACAATACTTCAAGCTTATTTACAAATGTTTTTTTTTTACATCTTAGGAAACTTATGCAGACATTCCCAAAGATGACTTTGGTGTGGTGACAATTGGACTAATTATTTTTATTAAATTAATATTAGTCCTTTTGTCACTACACTAATATCATCACAACACTTCAGGCTAACTTAAAATGGATTTTTTTCTTTCAGTTTAGGAACTTATGCAGACATTACCAAAGATGACTTTGGTGTGGTGACAATTGGACCAAATGTTTATTTTATAGAATTTTGGTTCCTTTGTCACTACACTAATATCATCACAATACTTCAAGCTTATTTACAAATGTTTTTTTTTTTACATCTTAGGAAACTTATGCAGACATTCCCAAAGATGACTTTGGTGTGGTGACAATTGGACTAATTATTTTTATTAAATTAATATTAGTCCTTTTGTCACTACACTAATATCATCACAACACTTCAGGCTAGCTTAAAATGGATTTTTTTCTTTCAGAATAGAAACTTATGCAGACATTCCCAAAGATGACTTTGGTGTGGTGACAATTGGACCAAATGTTTTTATTTAATGAATTTTGGTTCCTTTGTCACTACACTAATATCATCACAATACTTCAAGCTTATTTACAAATGTTTTTTTTTTTACATCTTAGGAAACTTATGCAGACATTCCCAAAGATGACTTTGGTGTGGTGACAATTGGACCAAATGTTTTTATTTAATGAATTTTGGTTCCTTTGTCACTACACTAATATCATCACAACACTTCAGGCTAACTTAAAATAGATTGTTTTCTTTCAGTTTACGAACTTATTCAGACATTCCCAAAGATGACTTTGGTGTGGTGACAATTGGACCAAATGTTTTTATTTAATGAATTTTGGTTCCTTTGTCACTACACTAATATCATCACAATACTTCAAGCTTATTTACAAATGTTTTTTTTTTTACATCTTAGGAAACTTATGCAGACATTCCCAAAGATGACTTTGGTGTGGTGACAATTGGACTAATTATTTTTATTAAATTAATATTAGTCCTTTTGTCACTACACTAATATCATCACAACACTTCAGGCTAACTTAAAATGGATTTTTTTCTTTCAGTTTAGGAACTTATGCAGACATTACCAAAGATGACTTTGGTGTGGTGGCAATTGGACTAATTATTTTTATTAAATTAATATTAGTCCTTTTGTCACTACACTAATATCATCACAACACTTCAGGCTAACTTAAAATAGATTGTTTTCTTTCAGTTTACGAACTTATGCAGACATTCCCAAAGATGACTTTGGTGTGGTGACAATTGGACCAAATGTTTATTTTATAGAATTTTGGTTCCTTTGTCACTACACAAATATCATCACAATACTTCAAGCTTATTTACAAATGTTTTTTTTTTTACATCTTAGGAAACTTATGCAGACATTCCCAAAGATGACTTTGGTGTGGTGACAATTGGACTAATTATTTTTATTAAATTAATATTAGTCCTTTTGTCACTACACTAATATCATCACAACACTTCAGGCTAACTTAAAATGGATTTTTTTCTTTCAGATTAGAAACTTATGCAGACATTCCCAAAGATGACTTTGGTGTGGTGACAATTGGACCAAATGTTTATTTTATAGAATTTTGGTTCCTTTGTCACTACACTAATATCATCACAATACTTCAAGCTTATTTACAAATGTTTTTTTTTTTACATCTTAGGAAACTTATGCAGACATTCCCAAAGATGACTTTGGTGTGGTGACAATTGGACTAATTATTTTTATTAAATTAATATTAGTCCTTTTGTCACTACACTAATATCATCACAACACTTCAGGCTAACTTAAAATGGATTTTTTTCTTTCAGATTAGAAACTTATGCAGACATTCCCAAAGATGACTTTGGTGTGGTGACAATTGGACCAAATGTTTATTTTATAGAATTTTGGTTCCTTTGTCACTACACTAATATCATCACAATACTTCAAGCTTATTTACAAATGTTTTTTTTTTTACATCTTAGGAAACTTATGCAGACATTCCCAAAGATGACTTTGGTGTGGTGACAATTGGACCAAATGTTTTTATTTAATGAATTTTGGTTCCTTTGTCACTACACTAATATCATCACAACACTTCAGGCTAACTTAAAATAGATTGTTTTCTTTCAGTTTACGAACTTATTCAGACTGTCCAAAAGATGACTTTGGTGTGGTGACAATTGGACCAAATGTTTTTATTTAATGAATTTTGGTTCCTTTGTCACTACACTAATATCATCACAACACTTCAGGCTAACTTAAAATAGATTGTTTTCTTTCAGTTTACGAACTTATTCAGACATTCCCAAAGATGACTTTGGTGTGGTGACAATTGGACTAATTATTTTTATTAAATTAATATTAGTCCTTTTGTCACTACACTAATATCATCACAACACTTCAGGCTAACTTAAAATGGATTTTTTTCTTTCAGATTAGAAACTTATGCAGACATTCCCAAAGATGACTTTGGTGTGGTGACAATTGGACTAATTATTTTTATTAAATTAATATTAGTCCTTTTGTCACTACACTAATATCATCACAACACTTCAGGCTAACTTAAAATGGATTTTTTTCTTTCAGATTAGAAACTTATGCAGACATTCCCAAAGATGACTTTGGTGTGGTGACAATTGGACCAAATGTTTTTATTTAATGAATTTTGGTTCCTTTGTCACTACACTAATATCATCACAATACTTCAAGCTTATTTACAAATGTTTTTTTTTTTACATCTTAGGAAACTTATGCAGACATTCCCAAAGATGACTTTGGTGTGGTGACAATTGGACTAATTATTTTTATTAAATTAATATTAGTCCTTTTGTCACTACACTAATATCATCACAATACTTCAAGCTTATTTAAAAATGTTTTTTTTTTTACATCTTAGGAAACTTATGCAGACATTCCCAAAGATGACTTTGGTGTGGTGACAATTGGACTAATTATTTTTATTAAATTAATATTAGTCCTTTTGTCACTACACTAATATCATCACAACACTTCAGGCTAACTTAAAATGGATTTTTTTCTTTCAGATTAGAAACTTATGCAGACATTCGCAAAGATGACTTTGGTGTGGTGACAATTGGACCAAATGTTTATTTTATAGAATTTTGGTTCCTTTGTCACTACACTAATATCATCACAATACTTCAAGCTTATTTACAAATGTTTTTTTTTTTACATCTTAGGAAACTTATGCAGACATTCCCAAAGATGACTTTGGTGTGGTGACAATTGGACTAATTATTTTTATTAAATTAATATTAGTCCTTTTGTCACTACACTAATATCATCACAACACTTCAGGCTAGCTTAAAATGGATTTTTTTCTTTCAGAATAGAAACTTATGCAGACATTCCCAAAGATGACTTTGGTGTGGTGACAATTGGACCAAATGTTTATTTTATAGAATTTTGGTTCCTTTGTCACTACACTAATATCATCACAATACTTCAAGCTTATTTACAAATGTTTTTTTTTTACATCTTAGGAAACTTATGCAGACATTCCCAAAGATGACTTTGGTGTGGTGACAATTGGACCAAATGTTTATTTTATAGAATTTTGGTTCCTTTGTCACTACACAAATATCATCACAATACTTCAAGCTTATTTACAAATGTTTTTTTTTTTACATCTTAGGAAACTTATGCAGACATTCCCAAAGATGACTTTGGTGTGGTGAAAATTGGACTAATTATTTTTATTAAATTAATATTAGTCCTTTTGTCACTACACTAATATCATCACAACACTTCAGGCTAGCTTAAAATAGAGTTTTTTCTTTCAGTTTTCGAACTTATTCAGACATTCCCAAAGATGACTTTGGTGTGGTGATAATTGGACCAAATGTTTTTATTTAATGAATTTTGGTTCCTTTGTCACTACACTAATATCATCACATCACTTCAGGCTAACTTAATATAGATTGTTTTCTTTCAGTTTACGAACTTATGCAGACATTCCCAAAGATGACTTTGGTGTGGTGACAATTGGACCAAATGTTTTTATTTAATGAATTTTGGTTCCTTTGTCACTACACTAATATCATCACAACACTTCAGGCTAACTTAAAATAGATTGTTTTCTTTCAGTTTACGAACTTATTCAGACATTCCCAAAGATGACTTTGGTGTGGTGACAATTGGACTAATTATTTTTATTAAATTAATATTAGTCCTTTTGTCACTACACTAATATCATCACAACACTTCAGGCTAACTTAAAATGGATTTTTTTCTTTCAGTTTAGGAACTTATGCAGACATTACCAAAGATGACTTTGGTGTGGTGACAATTGGACTAATTATTTTTATTAAATTAATATTAGTCCTTTTGTCACTACACTAATATCATCACAATACTTCAAGCTTATTTACAAATGTTTTTTTTTTTACATCTTAGGAAACTTATGCAGACATTCCCAAAGATGACTTTGGTGTGGTGACAATTGGACCAAATGTTTATTTTATAGAATTTTGGTTCCTTTGTCACTACACTAATATCATCACAATACTTCAAGCTTATTTAAAAATGTTTTTTTTTTTACATCTTAGGAAACTTATGCAGACATTCCCAAAGATGACTTTGGTGTGGTGACAATTGGACTAATTATTTTTATTAAATTAATATTAGTCCTTTTGTCACTACACTAATATCATCACAACACTTCAGGCTAACTTAAAATGGATTTTTTTCTTTCAGATTAGAAACTTATGCAGACATTCGCAAAGATGACTTTGGTGTGGTGACAATTGGACCAAATGTTTATTTTATAGAATTTTGGTTCCTTTGTCACTACACTAATATCATCACAATACTTCAAGCTTATTTACAAATGTTTTTTTTTTTACATCTTAGGAAACTTATGCAGACATTCCCAAAGATGACTTTGGTGTGGTGACAATTGGACTAATTATTTTTATTAAATTAATATTAGTCCTTTTGTCACTACACTAATATCATCACAACACTTCAGGCTAACTTAAAATGGATTTTTTTCTTTCAGTTTAGGAACTTATGCAGACATTACCAAAGATGACTTTGGTGTGGTGACAATTGGACCAAATGTTTTTATTTAATGAATTTTGGTTCCTTTGTCACTACACTAATATCATCACAACACTTCAGGCTAACTTAAAATAGATTGTTTTCTTTCAGTTTACGAACTTATTCAGACATTCCCAAAGATGACTTTGGTGTGGTGACAATTGGACTAATTATTTTTATTAAATTAATATTAGTCCTTTTGTCACTACACTAATATCATCACAACACTTCAGGCTAACTTAAAATGGATTTTTTTCTTTCAGTTTAGGAACTTATGCAGACATTACCAAAGATGACTTTGGTGTGGTGGCAATTGGACTAATTATTTTTATTAAATTAATATTAGTCCTTTTGTCACTACACTAATATCATCACAACACTTCAGGCTAACTTAAAATAGATTGTTTTCTTTCAGTTTACGAACTTATGCAGACATTCCCAAAGATGACTTTGGTGTGGTGACAATTGGACCAAATGTTTATTTTATAGAATTTTGGTTCCTTTGTCACTACACTAATATCATCACAATACTTCAAGCTTATTTACAAATGTTTTTTTTTTTACATCTTAGGAAACTTATGCAGACATTACCAAAGATGACTTTGGTGTGGTGACAATTGGACTAATTATTTTTATTAAATTAATATTAGTCCTTTTGTCACTACACTAATATCATCACAACACTTCAGGCTAGCTTAAAATGGATTTTTTTCTTTCAGAATAGAAACTTATGCAGACATTCCCAAAGATGACTTTGGTGTGGTGACAATTGGACCAAATGTTTATTTTATAGAATTTTGGTTCCTTTGTCACTACACTAATATCATCACAATACTTCAAGCTTATTTACAAATGTTTTTTTTTTTACATCTTAGGAAACTTATGCAGACATTCCCAAAGATGACTTTGGTGTGGTGACAATTGGACCAAATGTTTTTATTTAATGAATTTTGGTTCCTTTGTCACTACACTAATATCATCACAACACTTCAGGCTAACTTAAAATAGATTGTTTTCTTTCAGTTTACGAACTTATTCAGACATTCCCAAAGATGACTTTGGTGTGGTGACAATTGGACCAAATGTTTTTATTTAATGAATTTTGGTTCCTTTGTCACTACACTAATATCATCACAATACTTCAAGCTTATTTACAAATGTTTTTTTTTTTACATCTTAGGAAACTTATGCAGACATTCCCAAAGATGACTTTGGTGTGGTGACAATTGGACCAAATGTTTTTATTTAATGAATTTTGGTTCCTTTGTCACTACACTAATATCATCACAACACTTCAGGCTAACTTAAAATAGATTGTTTTCTTTCAGTTTACGAACTTATTCAGACATTCCCAAAGATGACTTTGGTGTGGTGACAATTGGACCAAATGTTTTTATTTAATGAATTTTGGTTCCTTTGTCACTACACTAATATCATCACAATACTTCAAGCTTATTTACAAATGTTTTTTTTTTTACATCTTAGGAAACTTATGCAGACATTCCCAAAGATGACTTTGGTGTGGTGACAATTGGACTAATTATTTTTATTAAATTAATATTAGTCCTTTTGTCACTACACTAATATCATCACAACACTTCAGGCTAACTTAAAATGGATTTTTTTCTTTCAGTTTAGGAACTTATGCAGACATTACCAAAGATGACTTTGGTGTGGTGGCAATTGGACTAATTATTTTTATTAAATTAATATTAGTCCTTTTGTCACTACACTAATATCATCACAACACTTCAGGCTAACTTAAAATAGATTGTTTTCTTTCAGTTTACGAACTTATGCAGACATTCCCAAAGATGACTTTGGTGTGGTGACAATTGGACCAAATGTTTATTTTATAGAATTTTGGTTCCTTTGTCACTACACTAATATCATCACAATACTTCAAGCTTATTTACAAATGTTTTTTTTTTTACATCTTAGGAAACTTATGCAGACATTCCCAAAGATGACTTTGGTGTGGTGACAATTGGACCAAATGTTTTTATTTAATGAATTTTGGTTCCTTTGTCACTACACTAATATCATCACAACACTTCAGGCTAACTTAAAATAGATTGTTTTCTTTCAGTTTACGAACTTATTCAGACATTCCCAAAGATGACTTTGGTGTGGTGACAATTGGACCAAATGTTTTTATTTAATGAATTTTGGTTCCTTTGTCACTACACTAATATCATCACAATACTTCAAGCTTATTTACAAATGTTTTTTTTTTTACATCTTAGGAAACTTATGCAGACATTCCCAAAGATGACTTTGGTGTGGTGACAATTGGACTAATTATTTTTATTAAATTAATATTAGTCCTTTTGTCACTACACTAATATCATCACAACACTTCAGGCTAACTTAAAATGGATTTTTTTCTTTCAGATTAGAAACTTATGCAGACATTCGCAAAGATGACTTTGGTGTGGTGACAATTGGACCAAATGTTTATTTTATAGAATTTTGGTTCCTTTGTCACTACACTAATATCATCACAATACTTCAAGCTTATTTACAAATGTTTTTTTTTTTACATCTTAGGAAACTTATGCAGACATTCCCAAAGATGACTTTGGTGTGGTGACAATTGGACTAATTATTTTTATTAAATTAATATTAGTCCTTTTGTCACTACACTAATATCATCACAACACTTCAGGCTAACTTAAAATGGATTTTTTTCTTTCAGTTTAGGAACTTATGCAGACATTACCAAAGATGACTTTGGTGTGGTGACAATTGGACCAAATGTTTTTATTTAATGAATTTTGGTTCCTTTGTCACTACACTAATATCATCACAACACTTCAGGCTAACTTAAAATAGATTGTTTTCTTTCAGTTTACGAACTTATTCAGACATTCCCAAAGATGACTTTGGTGTGGTGACAATTGGACTAATTATTTTTATTAAATTAATATTAGTCCTTTTGTCACTACACTAATATCATCACAACACTTCAGGCTAACTTAAAATGGATTTTTTTCTTTCAGTTTAGGAACTTATGCAGACATTACCAAAGATGACTTTGGTGTGGTGGCAATTGGACTAATTATTTTTATTAAATTAATATTAGTCCTTTTGTCACTACACTAATATCATCACAACACTTCAGGCTAACTTAAAATAGATTGTTTTCTTTCAGTTTACGAACTTATGCAGACATTCCCAAAGATGACTTTGGTGTGGTGACAATTGGACCAAATGTTTATTTTATAGAATTTTGGTTCCTTTGTCACTACACTAATATCATCACAATACTTCAAGCTTATTTACAAATGTTTTTTTTTTTACATCTTAGGAAACTTATGCAGACATTACCAAAGATGACTTTGGTGTGGTGACAATTGGACTAATTATTTTTATTAAATTAATATTAGTCCTTTTGTCACTACACTAATATCATCACAACACTTCAGGCTAGCTTAAAATGGATTTTTTTCTTTCAGAATAGAAACTTATGCAGACATTCCCAAAGATGACTTTGGTGTGGTGACAATTGGACCAAATGTTTATTTTATAGAATTTTGGTTCCTTTGTCACTACACTAATATCATCACAATACTTCAAGCTTATTTACAAATGTTTTTTTTTTTACATCTTAGGAAACTTATGCAGACATTCCCAAAGATGACTTTGGTGTGGTGACAATTGGACCAAATGTTTTTATTTAATGAATTTTGGTTCCTTTGTCACTACACTAATATCATCACAACACTTCAGGCTAACTTAAAATAGATTGTTTTCTTTCAGTTTACGAACTTATTCAGACATTCCCAAAGATGACTTTGGTGTGGTGACAATTGGACCAAATGTTTTTATTTAATGAATTTTGGTTCCTTTGTCACTACACTAATATCATCACAATACTTCAAGCTTATTTACAAATGTTTTTTTTTTTACATCTTAGGAAACTTATGCAGACATTCCCAAAGATGACTTTGGTGTGGTGACAATTGGACCAAATGTTTTTATTTAATGAATTTTGGTTCCTTTGTCACTACACTAATATCATCACAACACTTCAGGCTAACTTAAAATAGATTGTTTTCTTTCAGTTTACGAACTTATGCAGACATTCCCAAAGATGACTTTGGTGTGGTGACAATTGGACCAAATGTTTTTATTTAATGAATTTTGGTTCCTTTGTCACTACACTAATATCATCACAATACTTCAAGCTTATTTACAAATGTTTTTTTTTTTACATCTTAGGAAACTTATGCAGACATTCCCAAAGATGACTTTGGTGTGGTTACAATTGGACTAATTATTTTTATTAAATTAATATTAGTCCTTTTGTCACTACACTAATATCATCACAACACTTCAGGCTAACTTAAAATGGATTTTTTTCTTTCAGTTTAGGAACTTATGCAGACATTACCAAAGATGACTTTGGTGTGGTGGCAATTGGACTAATTATTTTTATTAAATTAATATTAGTCCTTTTGTCACTACACTAATATCATCACAACACTTCAGGCTAACTTAAAATAGATTGTTTTCTTTCAGTTTACGAACTTATGCAGACATTCCCAAAGATGACTTTGGTGTGGTGACAATTGGACCAAATGTTTATTTTATAGAATTTTGGTTCCTTTGTCACTACACTAATATCATCACAATACTTCAAGCTTATTTACAAATGTTTTTTTTTTTACATCTTAGGAAACTTATGCAGACATTCCCAAAGATGACTTTGGTGTGGTGACAATTGGACCAAATGTTTTTATTTAATGAATTTTGGTTCCTTTGTCACTACACTAATATCATCACAACACTTCAGGCTAACTTAAAATAGATTGTTTTCTTTCAGTTTACGAACTTATTCAGACATTCCCAAAGATGACTTTGGTGTGGTGACAATTGGACCAAATGTTTTTATTTAATGAATTTTGGTTCCTTTGTCACTACACTAATATCATCACAATACTTCAAGCTTATTTACAAATGTTTTTTTTTTTACATCTTAGGAAACTTATGCAGACATTCCCAAAGATGACTTTGGTGTGGTGACAATTGGACCAAATGTTTTTATTTAATGAATTTTGGTTCCTTTGTCACTACACTAATATCATCACAACACTTCAGGCTAACTTAAAATAGATTGTTTTCTTTCAGTTTACGAACTTATTCAGACATTCCCAAAGATGACTTTGGTGTGGTGACAATTGGACCAAATGTTTTTATTTAATGAATTTTGGTTCCTTTGTCACTACACTAATATCATCACAATACTTCAAGCTTATTTACAAATGTTTTTTTTTTTACATCTTAGGAAACTTATGCAGACATTCCCAAAGATGACTTTGGTGTGGTGACAATTGGACCAAATGTTTTTATTTAATGAATTTTGGTTCCTTTGTCACTACACTAATATCATCACAACACTTCAGGCTAACTTAAAATAGATTGTTTTCTTTCAGTTTACGAACTTATTCAGACATTCCCAAAGATGACTTTGGTGTGGTGACAATTGGACCAAATGTTTTTATTTAATGAATTTTGGTTCCTTTGTCACTACACTAATATCATCACAATACTTCAAGCTTATTTACAAATGTTTTTTTTTTTACATCTTAGGAAACTTATGCAGACATTCCCAAAGATGACTTTGGTGTGGTGACAATTGGACTAATTATTTTTATTAAATTAATATTAGTCCTTTTGTCACTACACTAATATCATCACAACACTTCAGGCTAACTTAAAATGGATTTTTTTCTTTCAGTTTAGGAACTTATGCAGACATTACCAAAGATGACTTTGGTGTGGTGGCAATTGGACTAATTATTTTTATTAAATTAATATTAGTCCTTTTGTCACTACACTAATATCATCACAACACTTCAGGCTAACTTAAAATAGATTGTTTTCTTTCAGTTTACGAACTTATGCAGACATTCCCAAAGATGACTTTGGTGTGGTGACAATTGGACCAAATGTTTATTTTATAGAATTTTGGTTCCTTTGTCACTACACAAATATCATCACAATACTTCAAGCTTATTTACAAATGTTTTTTTTTTTACATCTTAGGAAACTTATGCAGACATTGCCAAAGATGACTTTGGTGTGGTGACAATTGGACTAATTATTTTTATTAAATTAATATTAGTCCTTTTGTCACTACACTAATATCATCACAACACTTCAGGCTAACTTAAAATGGATTTTTTTCTTTCAGATTAGAAACTTATGCAGACATTCCCAAAGATGACTTTGGTGTGGTGACAATTGGACCAAATGTTTATTTTATAGAATTTTGGTTCCTTTGTCACTACACTAATATCATCACAATACTTCAAGCTTATTTACAAATGTTTTTTTTTTTACATCTTAGGAAACTTATGCAGACATTCCCAAAGATGACTTTGGTGTGGTGACAATTGGACCAAATGTTTTTATTTAATGAATTTTGGTTCCTTTGTCACTACACTAATATCATCACAACACTTCAGGCTAACTTAAAATAGATTGTTTTCTTTCAGTTTACGAACTTATGCAGACATTCGCAAAGATGACTTTGGTGTGGTGACAATTGGACCAAATGTTTTTATTTAATGAATTTTGGTTCCTTTGTCACTACACTAATATCATCACAACACTTCAGGCTAACTTAAAATAGATTGTTTTCTTTCAGTTTACGAACTTATGCAGACATTCCCAAAGATGACTTTGGTGTGGTGACAATTGGACTAATTATTTTTATTAAATTAATATTAGTCCTTTTGTCACTACACTAATATCATCACAACACTTCAGGCTAACTTAAAATGGATTTTTTTCTTTCAGTTTAGGAACTTATGCAGACATTACCAAAGATGACTTTGGTGTGGTGGCAATTGGACTAATTATTTTTATTAAATTAATATTAGTCCTTTTGTCACTACACTAATATCATCACAACACTTCAGGCTAACTTAAAATAGATTGTTTTCTTTCAGTTTACGAACTTATGCAGACATTCCCAAAGATGACTTTGGTGTGGTGACAATTGGACCAAATGTTTATTTTATAGAATTTTGGTTCCTTTGTCACTACACTAATATCATCACAATACTTCAAGCTTATTTACAAATGTTTTTTTTTTACATCTTAGGAAACTTATGCAGACATTCCCAAAGATGACTTTGGTGTGGTGACAATTGGACTAATTATTTTTATTAAATTAATATTAGTCCTTTTGTCACTACACTAATATCATCACAACACTTCAGGCTAGCTTAAAATGGATTTTTTTCTTTCAGAATAGAAACTTATGCAGACATTCCCAAAGATGACTTTGGTGTGGTGACAATTGGACCAAATGTTTATTTTATAGAATTTTGGTTCCTTTGTCACTACACTAATATCATCACAATACTTCAAGCTTATTTACAAATGTTTTTTTTTTTACATCTTAGGAAACTTATGCAGACATTCCCAAAGATGACTTTGGTGTGGTGACAATTGGACCAAATGTTTTTATTTAATGAATTTTGGTTCCTTTGTCACTACACTAATATCATCACAACACTTCAGGCTAACTTAAAATAGATTGTTTTCTTTCAGTTTACGAACTTATTCAGACATTCCCAAAGATGACTTTGGTGTGGTGACAATTGGACCAAATGTTTTTATTTAATGAATTTTGGTTCCTTTGTCACTACACTAATATCATCACAATACTTCAAGCTTATTTACAAATGTTTTTTTTTTTACATCTTAGGAAACTTATGCAGACATTCCCAAAGATGACTTTGGTGTGGTGACAATTGGACCAAATGTTTTTATTTAATGAATTTTGGTTCCTTTGTCACTACACTAATATCATCACAACACTTCAGGCTAACTTAAAATAGATTGTTTTCTTTCAGTTTACGAACTTATGCAGACATTCCCAAAGATGACTTTGGTGTGGTGACAATTGGACCAAATGTTTTTATTTAATGAATTTTGGTTCCTTTGTCACTACACTAATATCATCACAATACTTCAAGCTTATTTACAAATGTTTTTTTTTTTACATCTTAGGAAACTTATGCAGACATTCCCAAAGATGACTTTGGTGTGGTGACAATTGGACTAATTATTTTTATTAAATTAATATTAGTCCTTTTGTCACTACACTAATATCATCACAACACTTCAGGCTAAATTAAAATGGATTTTTTTCTTTCAGTTTAGGAACTTATGCAGACATTACCAAAGATGACTTTGGTGTGGTGGCAATTGGACTAATTATTTTTATTAAATTAATATTAGTCCTTTTGTCACTACACTAATATCATCACAACACTTCAGGCTAACTTAAAATAGATTGTTTTCTTTCAGTTTACGAACTTATGCAGACATTCCCAAAGATGACTTTGGTGTGGTGACAATTGGACCAAATGTTTATTTTATAGAATTTTGGTTCCTTTGTCACTACACTAATATCATCACAATACTTCAAGCTTATTTACAAATGTTTTTTTTTTTACATCTTAGGAAACTTATGCAGACATTCCCAAAGATGACTTTGGTGTGGTGACAATTGGACTAATTATTTTTATTAAATTAATATTAGTCCTTTTGTCACTACACTAATATCATCACAACACTTCAGGCTAACTTAAAATGGATTTTTTTCTTTCAGATTAGAAACTTATGCAGACATTCCCAAAGATGACTTTGGTGTGGTGACAATTGGACCAAATGTTTATTTTATAGAATTTTGGTTCCTTTGTCACTACACTAATATCATCACAATACTTCAAGCTTATTTACAAATGTTTTTTTTTTTACATCTTAGGAAACTTATGCAGACATTCCCAAAGATGACTTTGGTGTGGTGACAATTGGACTAATTATTTTTATTAAATTAATATTAGTCCTTTTGTCACTACACTAATATCATCACAACACTTCAGGCTAACTTAAAATGGATTTTTTTCTTTCAGATTAGAAACTTATGCAGACATTCCCAAAGATGACTTTGGTGTGGTGACAATTGGACCAAATGTTTTTATTTAATGAATTTTGGTTCCTTTGTCACTACACTAATATCATCACAATACTTCAAGCTTATTTACAAATGTTTTTTTTTTTACATCTTAGGAAACTTATGCAGACATTACCAAAGATGACTTTGGTGTGGTGACAATTGGACTAATTATTTTTATTAAATTAATATTAGTCCTTTTGTCACTACACTAATATCATCACAATACTTCAAGCTTATTTACAAATGTTTTTTTTTTTACATCTTAGGAAACTTATGCAGACATTCCCAAAGATGACTTTGGTGTGGTGACAATTGGACTAATTATTTTTATTAAATTAATATTAGTCCTTTTGTCACTACACTAATATCATCACAACACTTCAGGCTAACTTAAAATGGATTTTTTTCTTTCAGATTAGAAACTTATGCAGACATTCGCAAAGATGACTTTGGTGTGGTGACAATTGGACCAAATGTTTATTTTATAGAATTTTGGTTCCTTTGTCACTACACTAATATCATCACAATACTTCAAGCTTATTTACAAATGTTTTTTTTTTTACATCTTAGGAAACTTATGCAGACATTCCCAAAGATGACTTTGGTGTGGTGACAATTGGACTAATTATTTTTATTAAATTAATATTAGTCCTTTTGTCACTACACTAATATCATCACAACACTTCAGGCTAACTTAAAATGGATTTTTTTCTTTCAGATTAGAAACTTATGCAGACATTCCCAAAGATGACTTTGGTGTGGTGACAATTGGACTAATTATTTTTATTAAATTAATATTAGTCCTTTTGTCACTACACTAATATCATCACAACACTTCAGGCTAACTTAAAATGGATTTTTTTCTTTCAGATTAGAAACTTATGCAGACATTCCCAAAGATGACTTTGGTGTGGTGACAATTGGACCAAATGTTTTTATTTAATTAATTTTGGTTCCTTTGTCACTACACTAATATCATCACAATACTTCAAGCTTATTTACAAATGTTTTTTTTTTTACATCTTAGGAAACTTATGCAGACATTACCAAAGATGACTTTGGTGTGGTGACAATTGGACTAATTATTTTTATTAAATTAATATTAGTCCTTTTGTCACTACACTAATATCATCACAATACTTCAAGCTTATTTACAAATGTTTTTTTTTTTACATCTTAGGAAACTTATGCAGACATTCCCAAAGATGACTTTGGTGTGGTGACAATTGGACCAAATGTTTATTTTATAGAATTTTGGTTCCTTTGTCACTACACTAATATCATCACAATACTTCAAGCTTATTTACAAATGTTTTTTTTTTTACATCTTAGGAAACTTATGCAGACATTCCCAAAGATGACTTTGGTGTGGTGACAATTGGACTAATTATTTTTATTAAATTAATATTAGTCCTTTTGTCACTACACTAATATCATCACAACACTTCAGGCTAACTTAAAATAGATTGTTTTCTTTCAGTTTACGAACTTATGCAGACATTCCCAAAGATGACTTTGGTGTGGTGACAATTGGACCAAATGTTTATTTTATAGAATTTTGGTTCCTTTGTCACTACACTAATATCATCACAATACTTCAAGCTTATTTACAAATGTTTTTTTTTTTACATCTTAGGAAACTTATGCAGACATTCCCAAAGATGACTTTGGTGTGGTGACAATTGGACCAAATGTTTATTTTATAGAATTTTGGTTCCTTTGTCACTACACTAATATCATCACAATACTTCAAGCTTATTTACAAATGTTTTTTTTTTTACATCTTAGGAAACTTATGCAGACATTCCCAAAGATGACTTTGGTGTGGTGACAATTGGACTAATTATTTTTATTAAATTAATATTAGTCCTTTTGTCACTACACTAATATCATCACAACACTTCAGGCTAACTTAAAATAGATTGTTTTCTTTCAGTTTACGAACTTATGCAGACATTCCCAAAGATGACTTTGGTGTGGTGACAATTGGACCAAATGTTTATTTTATAGAATTTTGGTTCCTTTGTCACTACACTAATATCATCACAATACTTCAAGCTTATTTACAAATGTTTTTTTTTTTACATCTTAGGAAACTTATGCAGACATTCCCAAAGATGACTTTGGTGTGGTGACAATTGGACCAAATGTTTATTTTATAGAATTTTGGTTCCTTTGTCACTACACTAATATCATCACAATACTTCAAGCTTATTTACAAATGTTTTTTTTTTTACATCTTAGGAAACTTATGCAGACATTCCCAAAGATGACTTTGGTGTGGTGACAATTGGACTAATTATTTTTATTAAATTAATATTAGTCCTTTTGTCACTACACTAATATCATCACAACACTTCAGGCTAACTTAAAATAGATTGTTTTCTTTCAGTTTACGAACTTATGCAGACATTCCCAAAGATGACTTTGGTGTGGTGACAATTGGACCAAATGTTTATTTTATAGAATTTTGGTTCCTTTGTCACTACACTAATATCATCACAATACTTCAAGCTTATTTACAAATGTTTTTTTTTTTACATCTTAGGAAACTTATGCAGACATTACCAAAGATGACTTTGGTGTGGTGACAATTGGACTAATTATTTTTATTAAATTAATATTAGTCCTTTTGTCACTACACTAATATCATCACAACACTTCAGGCTAACTTAAAATGGATTTTTTTCTTTCAGATTAGAAACTTATGCAGACATTCGCAAAGATGACTTTGGTGTGGTGACAATTGGACCAAATGTTTATTTTATAGAATTTTGGTTCCTTTGTCACTACACTAATATCATCACAATACTTCAAGCTTATTTACAAATGTTTTTTTTTTTACATCTTAGGAAACTTATGCAGACATTCCCAAAGATGACTTTGGTGTGGTGACAATTGGACTAATTATTTTTATTAAATTAATATTAGTCCTTTTGTCACTACACTAATATCATCACAACACTTCAGGCTAACTTAAAATGGATTTTTTTCTTTCAGATTAGAAACTTATGCAGACATTCCCAAAGATGACTTTGGTGTGGTGACAATTGGACTAATTATTTTTATTAAATTAATATTAGTCCTTTTGTCACTACACTAATATCATCACAACACTTCAGGCTAACTTAAAATGGATTTTTTTCTTTCAGATTAGAAACTTATGCAGACATTCCCAAAGATGACTTTGGTGTGGTGACAATTGGACCAAATGTTTTTATTTAATGAATTTTGGTTCCTTTGTCACTACACTAATATCATCACAATACTTCAAGCTTATTTACAAATGTTTTTTTTTTTACATCTTAGGAAACTTATGCAGACATTACCAAAGATGACTTTGGTGTGGTGACAATTGGACTAATTATTTTTATTAAATTAATATTAGTCCTTTTGTCACTACACTAATATCATCACAATACTTCAAGCTTATTTACAAATGTTTTTTTTTTTACATCTTAGGAAACTTATGCAGACATTCCCAAAGATGACTTTGGTGTGGTGACAATTGGACCAAATGTTTATTTTATAGAATTTTGGTTCCTTTGTCACTACACTAATATCATCACAATACTTCAAGCTTATTTACAAATGTTTTTTTTTTTACATCTTAGGAAACTTATGCAGACATTCCCAAAGATGACTTTGGTGTGGTGACAATTGGACTAATTATTTTTATTAAATTAATATTAGTCCTTTTGTCACTACACTAATATCATCACAACACTTCAGGCTAACTTAAAATAGATTGTTTTCTTTCAGTTTACGAACTTATGCAGACATTCCCAAAGATGACTTTGGTGTGGTGACAATTGGACCAAATGTTTATTTTATAGAATTTTGGTTCCTTTGTCACTACACTAATATCATCACAACACTTCAGGCTAACTTAAAATGGATTTTTTTCTTTCAGATTAGAAACTTATGCAGACATTCGCAAAGATGACTTTGGTGTGGTGACAATTGGACCAAATGTTTATTTTATAGAATTTTGGTTCCTTTGTCACTACACTAATATCATCACAATACTTCAAGCTTATTTACAAATGTTTTTTTTTTTACATCTTAGGAAACTTATGCAGACATTCCCAAAGATGACTTTGGTGTGGTGACAATTGGACTAATTATTTTTATTAAATTAATATTAGTCCTTTTGTCACTACACTAATATCATCACAACACTTCAGGCTAACTTAAAATAGATTGTTTTCTTTCAGTTTACGAACTTATGCAGACATTCCCAAAGATGACTTTGGTGTGGTGACAATTGGACTAATTATTTTTATTAAATTAATATTAGTCCTTTTGTCACTACACTAATATCATCACAACACTTCAGGCTAACTTAAAATGGATTTTTTTCTTTCAGTTTAGGAACTTATGCAGACATTACCAAAGATGACTTTGGTGTGGTGGCAATTGGACTAATTATTTTTATTAAATTAATATTAGTCCTTTTGTCACTACACTAATATCATCACAACACTTCAGGCTAACTTAAAATAGATTGTTTTCTTTCAGTTTACGAACTTATGCAGACATTCCCAAAGATGACTTTGGTGTGGTGACAATTGGACTAATTATTTTTATTAAATTAATATTAGTCCTTTTGTCACTACACTAATATCATCACAACACTTCAGGCTAACTTAAAATAGATTGTTTTCTTTCAGTTTACGAACTTATGCAGACATTCCCAAAGATGACTTTGGTGTGGTGACAATTGGACCAAATGTTTTTATTTAATGAATTTTGGTTCCTTTGTCACTACACTAATATCATCACAACACTTCAGGCTAACTTAAAATAGATTGTTTTCTTTCAGTTTACGAACTTATGCAGACATTCCCAAAGATGACTTTGGTGTGGTGACAATTGGACCAAATGTTTTTATTTAATGAATTTTGGTTCCTTTGTCACTACACTAATATCATCACAATACTTCAAGCTTATTTACAAATGTTTTTTTTTTTACATCTTAGGAAACTTATGCAGACATTCCCAAAGATGACTTTGGTGTGGTGACAATTGGACCAAATGTTTATTTTATAGAATTTTGGTTCCTTTGTCACTACACTAATATCATCACAATACTTCAAGCTTATTTACAAATGTTTTTTTTTTTACATCTTAGGAAACTTATGCAGACATTCCCAAAGATGACTTTGGTGTGGTGACAATTGGACCAAATGTTTTTATTTAATGAATTTTGGTTCCTTTGTCACTACACTAATATCATCACAACACTTCAGGCTAACTTAAAATGGATTTTTTTCTTTCAGTTTAGGAACTTATGCAGACATTACCAAAGATGACTTTGGTGTGGTGGCAATTGGACTAATTATTTTTATTAAATTAATATTAGTCCTTTTGTCACTACACTAATATCATCACAACACTTCAGGCTAACTTAAAATAGATTGTTTTCTTTCAGTTTACGAACTTATGCAGACATTCCCAAAGATGACTTTGGTGTGGTGACAATTGGACCAAATGTTTATTTTATAGAATTTTGGTTCCTTTGTCACTACACTAATATCATCACAATACTTCAAGCTTATTTACAAATGTTTTTTTTTTTACATCTTAGGAAACTTATGCAGACATTCCCAAAGATGACTTTGGTGTGGTGACAATTGGACTAATTATTTTTATTAAATTAATATTAGTCCTTTTGTCACTACACTAATATCATCACAACACTTCAGGCTAACTTAAAATGGATTTTTTTCTTTCAGATTAGAAACTTATGCAGACATTCGCAAAGATGACTTTGGTGTGGTGACAATTGGACCAAATGTTTATTTTATAGAATTTTGGTTCCTTTGTCACTACACTAATATCATCACAATACTTCAAGCTTATTTACAAATGTTTTTTTTTTTACATCTTAGGAAACTTATGCAGACATTCCCAAAGATGACTTTGGTGTGGTGACAATTGGACTAATTATTTTTATTAAATTAATATTAGTCCTTTTGTCACTACACTAATATCATCACAACACTTCAGGCTAACTTAAAATGGATTTTTTTCTTTCAGATTAGAAACTTATGCAGACATTCCCAAAGATGACTTTGGTGTGGTGACAATTGGACTAATTATTTTTATTAAATTAATATTAGTCCTTTTGTCACTACACTAATATCATCACAACACTTCAGGCTAACTTAAAATAGATTGTTTTCTTTCAGTTTACGAACTTATGCAGACATTCCCAAAGATGACTTTGGTGTGGTGACAATTGGACTAATTATTTTTATTAAATTAATATTAGTCCTTTTGTCACTACACTAATATCATCACAACACTTCAGGCTAACTTAAAATGGATTTTTTTCTTTCAGTTTAGGAACTTATGCAGACATTACCAAAGATGACTTTGGTGTGGTGGCAATTGGACTAATTATTTTTATTAAATTAATATTAGTCCTTTTGTCACTACACTAATATCATCACAACACTTCAGGCTAACTTAAAATAGATTGTTTTCTTTCAGTTTACGAACTTATGCAGACATTCCCAAAGATGACTTTGGTGTGGTGACAATTGGACCAAATGTTTATTTTATAGAATTTTGGTTCCTTTGTCACTACACTAATATCATCACAATACTTCAAGCTTATTTACAAATATTTTTTTTTTACATCTTAGGAAACTTATGCAGACATTACCAAAGATTACTTTGGTGTGGTGACAATTGGACTAATTATTTTTATTAAATTAATATTAGTCCTTTTGTCACTACACTAATATCATCACAACACTTCAGGCTAACTTAAAATAGATTGTTTTCTTTCAGTTTACGAACTTATTCAGACATTCCCAAAGATGACTTTGGTGTGGTGACAATTGGACTAATTATTTTTATTAAATTAATATTAGTCCTTTTGTCACTACACTAATATCATCACAACACTTCAGGCTAACTTAAAATAGATTGTTTTCTTTCAGTTTACGAACTTATTCAGACATTCCCAAAGATGACTTTGGTGTGGTGACAATTGGACCAAATGTTTTTATTTAATGAATTTTGGTTCCTTTGTCACTACACTAATATCATCACAACACTTCAGGCTAACTTAAAATAGATTGTTTTCTTTCAGTTTACGAACTTATGCAGACATTCCCAAAGATGACTTTGGTGTGGTGACAATTGGACCAAATGTTTTTATTTAATGAATTTTGGTTCCTTTGTCACTACACTAATATCATCACAATACTTCAAGCTTATTTACAAATGTTTTTTTTTTTACATCTTAGGAAACTTATGCAGACATTCCCAAAGATGACTTTGGTGTGGTGACAATTGGACCAAATGTTTTTATTTAATGAATTTTGGTTCCTTTGTCACTACACTAATATCATCACAACACTTCAGGCTAACTTAAAATAGATTGTTTTCTTTCAGTTTACGAACTTATTCAGACATTCCCAAAGATGACTTTGGTGTGGTGACAATTGGACTAATTATTTTTATTAAATTAATATTAGTCCTTTTGTCACTACACTAATATCATCACAACACTTCAGGCTAACTTAAAATGGATTTTTTTCTTTCAGTTTAGGAACTTATGCAGACATTACCAAAGATGACTTTGGTGTGGTGGCAATTGGACTAATTATTTTTATTAAATTAATATTAGTCCTTTTGTCACTACACTAATATCATCACAACACTTCAGGCTAACTTAAAATAGATTGTTTTCTTTCAGTTTACGAACTTATGCAGACATTCCCAAAGATGACTTTGGTGTGGTGACAATTGGACCAAATGTTTATTTTATAGAATTTTGGTTCCTTTGTCACTACACTAATATCATCACAATACTTCAAGCTTATTTACAAATGTTTTTTTTTTTACATCTTAGGAAACTTATGCAGACATTCCCAAAGATGACTTTGGTGTGGTGACAATTGGACTAATTATTTTTATTAAATTAATATTAGTCCTTTTGTCACTACACTAATATCATCACAACACTTCAGGCTAACTTAAAATGGATTTTTTTCTTTCAGATTAGAAACTTATGCAGACATTCGCAAAGATGACTTTGGTGTGGTGACAATTGGACCAAATGTTTATTTTATAGAATTTTGGTTCCTTTGTCACTACACTAATATCATCACAATACTTCAAGCTTATTTACAAATGTTTTTTTTTTTACATCTTAGGAAACTTATGCAGACATTCCCAAAGATGACTTTGGTGTGGTGACAATTGGACTAATTATTTTTATTAAATTAATATTAGTCCTTTTGTCACTACATTAATATCATCACAACACTTCAGGCTAACTTAAAATGGATTTTTTTCTTTCAGATTAGAAACTTATGCAGACATTCCCAAAGATGACTTTGGTGTGGTGACAATTGGACTAATTATTTTTATTAAATTAATATTAGTCCTTTTGTCACTACACTAATATCATCACAACACTTCAGGCTAACTTAAAATGGATTTTTTTCTTTCAGATTAGAAACTTATGCAGACATTCCCAAAGATGACTTTGGTGTGGTGACAATTGGACCAAATGTTTTTATTTAATGAATTTTGGTTCCTTTGTCACTACACTAATATCATCACAATACTTCAAGCTTATTTACAAATGTTTTTTTTTTTACATCTTAGGAAACTTATGCAGACATTCCCAAAGATGACTTTGGTGTGGTGACAATTGGACTAATTATTTTTATTAAATTAATATAAGTCCTTTTGTCACTACACTAATATCATCACAACACTTCAGGCTAACTTAAAATGGATTTTTTTCTTTCAGATTAGAAACTTATGCAGACATTCGCAAAGATGACTTTGGTGTGGTGACAATTGGACCAAATGTTTATTTTATAGAATTTTGGTTCCTTTGTCACTACACTAATATCATCACAATACTTCAAGCTTATTTACAAATTTTTTTTTTTTTACATCTTAGGAAACTTATGCAGACATTCCCAAAGATGACTTTGGTGTGGTGACAATTGGACTAATTATTTTTATTAAATTAATATTAGTCCTTTTGTCACTACATTAATATCATCACAACACTTCAGGCTAACTTAAAATGGATTTTTTTCTTTCAGATTAGAAACTTATGCAGACATTCCCAAAGATGACTTTGGTGTGGTGACAATTGGACTAATTATTTTTATTAAATTAATATTAGTCCTTTTGTCACTACACTAATATCATCACAACACTTCAGGCTAACTTAAAATGGATTTTTTTCTTTCAGATTAGAAACTTATGCAGACATTCCCAAAGATGACTTTGGTGTGGTGACAATTGGACCAAATGTTTTTATTTAATGAATTTTGGTTCCTTTGTCACTACACTAATATCATCACAATACTTCAAGCTTATTTACAAATGTTTTTTTTTTTACATCTTAGGAAACTTATGCAGACATTCCCAAAGATGACTTTGGTGTGGTGACAATTTGACTAATTATTTTTATTAAATTAATATTAGTCCTTTTGTCACTACACTAATATCATCACAATACTTCAAGCTTATTTACAAATGTTTTTTTTTTTACATCTTAGGAAACTTATGCAGACATTCCCAAAGATGACTTTGGTGTGGTGACAATTGGACTAATTATTTTTATTAAATTAATATTAGTCCTTTTGTCACTACACTAATATCATCACAACACTTCAGGCTAGCTTAAAATGGATTTTTTTCTTTCAGAATAGAAACTTATGCAGACATTCCCAAAGATGACTTTGGTGTGGTGACAATTGGACCAAATGTTTATTTTATAGAATTTTGGTTCCTTTGTCACTACACTAATATCATCACAATACTTCAAGCTTATTTACAAATGTTTTTTTTTTTACATCTTAGGAAACTTATGCAGACATTCCCAAAGATGACTTTGGTGTGGTGAAAATTGGACTAATTATTTTTATTAAATTAATATTAGTCCTTTTGTCACTACACTAATATCATCACAACACTTCAGGCTAACTTAAAATAGATTGTTTTCTTTCAGTTTACGAACTTATGCAGACATTCCCAAAGATGACTTTGGTGTGGTGACAATTGGACCAAATGTTTTTATTTAATGAATTTTGGTTCCTTTGTCACTACACTAATATCATCACAACACTTCAGGCTAACTTAAAATAGATTGTTTTCTTTCAGTTTACGAACTTATTCAGACATTCCCAAAGATGACTTTGGTGTGGTGACAATTGGACCAAATGTTTTTATTTAATGAATTTTGGTTCCTTTGTCACTACACTAATATCATCACAATACTTCAAGCTTATTTACAAATGTTTTTTTTTTTACATCTTAGGAAACTTATGCAGACATTCCCAAAGATGACTTTGGTGTGGTGACAATTGGACTAATTATTTTTATTAAATTAATATTAGTCCTTTTGTCACTACACTAATATCATCACAACACTTCAGGCTAACTTAAAATGGATTTTTTTCTTTCAGTTTAGGAACTTATGCAGACATTACCAAAGATGACTTTGGTGTGGTGGCAATTGGACTAATTATTTTTATTAAATTAATATTAGTCCTTTTGTCACTACACTAATATCATCACAACACTTCAGGCTAACTTAAAATAGATTGTTTTCTTTCAGTTTACGAACTTATGCAGACATTCCCAAAGATGACTTTGGTGTGGTGACAATTGGACCAAATGTTTATTTTATAGAATTTTGGTTCCTTTGTCACTACACAAATATCATCACAATACTTCAAGCTTATTTACAAATGTTTTTTTTTTTACATCTTAGGAAACTTATGCAGACATTGCCAAAGATGACTTTGGTGTGGTGACAATTGGACTAATTATTTTTATTAAATTAATATTAGTCCTTTTGTCACTACACTAATATCATCACAACACTTCAGGCTAACTTAAAATGGATTTTTTTCTTTCAGATTAGAAACTTATGCAGACATTCCCAAAGATGACTTTGGTGTGGTGACAATTGGACCAAATGTTTATTTTATAGAATTTTGGTTCCTTTGTCACTACACTAATATCATCACAATACTTCAAGCTTATTTACAAATGTTTTTTTTTTTACATCTTAGGAAACTTATGCAGACATTCCCAAAGATGACTTTGGTGTGGTGACAATTGGACCAAATGTTTTTATTTAATGAATTTTGGTTCCTTTGTCACTACACTAATATCATCACAACACTTCAGGCTAACTTAAAATAGATTGTTTTCTTTCAGTTTACGAACTTATTCAGACATTCCCAAAGATGACTTTGGTGTGGTGACAATTGGACTAATTATTTTTATTAAATTAATATTAGTCCTTTTGTCACTACACTAATATCATCACAACACTTCAGGCTAACTTAAAATAGATTGTTTTCTTTCAGTTTACGAACTTATGCAGACATTCCCAAAGATGACTTTGGTGTGGTGACAATTGGACTAATTATTTTTATTAAATTAATATTAGTCCTTTTGTCACTACACTAATATCATCACAACACTTCAGGCTAACTTAAAATGGATTTTTTTCTTTCAGAATAGAAACTTATGCAGACATTCCCAAAGATGACTTTGGTGTGGTGACAATTGGACTAATTATTTTTATTAAATTAATATTAGTCCTTTTGTCACTACACTAATATCATCACAACACTTCAGGCTAACTTAAAATGGATTTTTTTCTTTCAGTTTAGGAACTTATGCAGACATTACCAAAGATGACTTTGGTGTGGTGGCAATTGGACTAATTATTTTTATTAAATTAATATTAGTCCTTTTGTCACTACACTAATATCATCACAACACTTCAGGCTAACTTAAAATAGATTGTTTTCTTTCAGTTTACGAACTTATGCAGACATTCCCAAAGATGACTTTGGTGTGGTGACAATTGGACTAATTATTTTTATTAAATTAATATTAGTCCTTTTGTCACTACACTAATATCATCACAACACTTCAGGCTAACTTAAAATGGATTTTTTTCTTTCAGATTAGAAACTTATGCAGACATTCCCAAAGATGACTTTGGTGTGGTGACAATTGGACCAAATGTTTATTTTATAGAATTTTGGTTCCTTTGTCACTACACTAATATCATCACAATACTTCAAGCTTATTTACAAATGTTTTTTTTTTTACATCTTAGGAAACTTATGCAGACATTCCCAAAGATGACTTTGGTGTGGTGACAATTGGACCAAATGTTTATTTTATAGAATTTTGGTTCCTTTGTCACTACACTAATATCATCACAATACTTCAAGCTTATTTACAAATGTTTTTTTTTTTACATCTTAGGAAACTTATGCAGACATTCCCAAAGATGACTTTGGTGTGGTGACAATTGGACCAAATGTTTTTATTTAATGAATTTTGGTTCCTTTGTCACTACACTAATATCATCACAATACTTCAAGCTTATTTACAAATGTTTTTTTTTTACATCTTAGGAAACTTATGCAGACATTCCCAAAGATGACTTTGGTGTGGTGACAATTGGACTAATTATTTTTATTAAATTAATATTAGTCCTTTTGTCACTACACTAATATCATCACAACACTTCAGGCTAACTTAAAATGGATTTTTTTCTTTCAGATTAGAAACTTATGCAGACATTCCCAAAGATGACTTTGGTGTGGTGACAATTGGACCAAATGTTTTTATTTAATGAATTTTGGTTCCTTTGTCACTACACTAATATCATCACAATACTTCAAGCTTATTTACAAATGTTTTTTTTTTTACATCTTAGGAAACTTATGCAGACATTACCAAAGATGACTTTGGTGTGGTGACAATTGGACTAATTATTTTTATTAAATTAATATTAGTCCTTTTGTCACTACACTAATATCATCACAATACTTCAAGCTTATTTACAAATGTTTTTTTTTTTACATCTTAGGAAACTTATGCAGACATTCCCAAAGATGACTTTGGTGTGGTGACAATTGGACTAATTATTTTTATTAAATTAATATTAGTCCTTTTGTCACTACACTAATATCATCACAACACTTCAGGCTAACTTAAAATGGATTTTTTTCTTTCAGATTAGAAACTTATGCAGACATTCGCAAAGATGACTTTGGTGTGGTGACAATTGGACCAAATGTTTATTTTATAGAATTTTGGTTCCTTTGTCACTACACTAATATCATCACAATACTTCAAGCTTATTTACAAATGTTTTTTTTTTTTACATCTTAGGAAACTTATGCAGACATTCCCAAAGATGACTTTGGTGTGGTGACAATTGGACTAATTATTTTTATTAAATTAATATTAGTCCTTTTGTCACTACACTAATATCATCACAACACTTCAGGCTAACTTAAAATGGATTTTTTTCTTTCAGATTAGAAACTTATGCAGACATTCGCAAAGATGACTTTGGTGTGGTGACAATTGGACCAAATGTTTATTTTATAGAATTTTGGTTCCTTTGTCACTACACTAATATCATCACAATACTTCAAGCTTATTTACAAATGTTTTTTTTTTTACATCTTAGGAAACTTATGCAGACATTCCCAAAGATGACTTTGGTGTGGTGACAATTGGACTAATTATTTTTAATAAATTAATATTAGTCCTTTTGTCACTACACTAATATCATCACAACACTTCAGGCTAACTTAAAATGGATTTTTTTCTTTCAGATTAGAAACTTATGCAGACATTCGCAAAGATGACTTTGGTGTGGTGACAATTGGACCAAATGTTTATTTTATAGAATTTTGGTTCCTTTGTCACTACACTAATATCATCACAATACTTCAAGCTTATTTACAAATGTTTTTTTTTTTACATCTTAGGAAACTTATGCAGACATTCCCAAAGATGACTTTGGTGTGGTGACAATTGGACTAATTATTTTTATTAAATTAATATTAGTCCTTTTGTCACTACACTAATATCATCACAATACTTCAAGCTTATTTACAAATGTTTTTTTTTTTACATCTTAGGAAACTTATGCAGACATTCCCAAAGATGACTTTGGTGTGGTGACAATTGGACCAAATGTTTTTATTTAATGAATTTTGGTTCCTTTGTCACTACACTAATATCATCACAACACTTCAGGCTAACTTAAAATAGATTGTTTTCTTTCAGTTTACGAACTTATGCAGACATTCGCAAAGATGACTTTGGTGTGGTGACAATTGGACCAAATGTTTTTATTTAATGAATTTTGGTTCCTTTGTCACTACACTAATATCATCACAACACTTCAGGCTAACTTAAAATAGATTGTTTTCTTTTAGTTTACGAACTTATGCAGACATTCCCAAAGATGACTTTGGTGTGGTGGCAATTGGACCAAATGTTTTTATTTAATGAATTTTGGTTCCTTTGTCACTATACTAATATCATCACAATACTTCAAGCTTATTTACAAATGTTTTTTTTTTACATCTTATGAAACTTATGCAGACATTACCAAAGATGACTTTGGTGTGGTGACAATTGGACTATTTATTTTTATTAAATTAATATTAGTCCTTTTGTCACTGCACTAATATCATCAAAACACTTCAGGCTAACTTAAAATGGATTTTTTTCTTTCAGATTAGAAACTTATGCAGACATTACCAAAGATGACTTTGGTGTGGTGACAATTGGACTATTTATTTTTATTAAATTAATATTAGTCCTTTTGTCACTGCACTAATATCATCAAAACACTTCAGGCTAACTTAAAATTGATTTTTTTCTTTCAGATTATAAACTTATGCAGACATTCCCAAAGATGGCTTTGGTGTGGTGACAATTGGACCAAATGTTTATTTTATAGAATTTTGGTTCCTTTGTCACTACACTAATATCATCACAATACTTCAAGCTTATTTACAAATGTTTTTTTTTTTACATCTTAGGAAACTTATGCAGACATTACCAAAGATGACTTTGGTGTGGTGACAATTGGACTAGTTATTTTTATTAAATTAATATTAGTCCTTTTGTCACTACACTAATACCATCACAACACTTCAGGTTAACTTAAAATTGATTTTTTTCTTTCAGTTTAGGACTAATTATTTTTATTAAATTAATATTAGTCCTTTTGTCACTACACTAATATCATCACAACACTTCAGGCTAACTTAAAATGGATTTTTTTCTTTCAGTTTAGGATCTTATGCAGACATTACCAATGATGACTTTGGTGTAGTGACAATTGGACTAAATATTTTTATTTTATAATTTTTTGTTCTTTTGTCACTATATTAATATCATCACAATACTTCAGGTTTACATATAATGTTTTTATTCTTTCATTTTTGGTAACTTATGCAGACATTTCCAAAGATGATTTTGGGGTGGTGACAATTGGACCAATTATTTTTATTAAATTAATATAGATCCTTTTGTCACTACACATTACTTTAAGCTTACTCAAATATGAATAATTATTTTTAGGTCTTAAGAATTGCTTAATCAGGTTCCTCCATGGATGATGTTTGTAAGGCAACACTAGTGCAAAATTTTTGTATTTTATAGAATCAAGTACTTTTGTTGCCTTATTTAAATCACCAGCTTTCTCCAACTTTTGTTTTCTTTTGTAATATTTTTTTCTACGTAGGTTATTTTTAGTGACATATAAATCAAATTTTTATTTTTAATAATTTTGGGCTTTTGGGGTTTTTATTATTATCATCATATTCCTTCTACTAAGTTTTAATTTGCCTTTATTGAATTTAATCTAATAAAAAATGTATTATTTTTTTGCACGTCTTGCAAATGATGAGTTTTGTGTAGTTAGTTAATCGAACTTTTTGTAATTTTATAATTTTTAGTATTATTTATCCTATTACTAAAATTATTAATTTTTATCAACCATAAATAATAATTGTTTTCATCTAATTTTACTTGTTCTTTTTATTACTCTATAACGTACTTAGGAATCCTGCGTGTATAGAGAATTTGTTGGTTTATTTATAGTTTACGAAACTGAATCGTGAATGCTGAAGAACCATTGAATTATCATCATCGATTGATTGACTCTAGTTCGATTGTACTGGTATTCGGGCGGTAGTAGATTTCTAAGCTTGAATCAACCTATTGTTACAGGATCAGTCGTGCAGTTCTATTCACTATTTGTATATGCATTGAGCGATGTTATTTCATATTTTTCAACTCCCAACAAACAAATAATAACGGCTCTCCGCTGCCCGCAACCGGCACTCGCTGCTCACCGAGCCATCCAGACAAAAGGTGTTAAACAATCTAACAGATTGATCGGTTAGTGTTTATACGTTTACCTTTGTCAGATAACTATTCTATCTGTCTCGGCTTCATATTCAGGGAGGAGGCATCTACCTAACTGGTTATTTTTTTTTTAGTATCAGCAAGTCAAATGGTTATCAAATGAAAGACTTATGTCATTTAATACAAGAAAGTTTATTATTTATTATGTTTGTTTTACTAACCACTAAATTGAGTTTAAATACATCAACCGGTTTTTAAAAATACCTAATATATTATAAATATAATATTAATATTATACCTATAGTTAATATTTCTAATTTTAAAAGTATAGAAAGTTTATTATTTACAAATAGGGTTTTATTTTATGATGTAGCATTAAAAGTTGAAAATTAATATTCAACCTGAATATTCAACAATAAGGCAAAAATAATTACATTATCATTTAACATGATTATATTAGTTAGTCTATAAGCTAGTCTGATTAAGATTATAATGGTCCCTCACGTAAGGGATTACCGCACAGAAGACACCTCTCACGTGTAGATCGAGTAGGAAATGTGATGATCCTGGACCCTGGACGTGAGGTGTGGCCAGCTGCTTGCGAGATGTGGTGGCGGCGTAGGGTGATGAAGTTGATCGACAACCAGACGATGCCGAATTATCCAGACATACCGTAACCCTAGACGCGATGTTTTGATGCGATTTTTGCATGCCGTGAAGCCAAATTGTACGAGATACCGTCTGTACTGACAGCGACAGTCTGTTCTCGTTATTTACTGACCAAATTAAGATGATCAAACTTTTCATAAATCAATCGGGACCCTTCTTGATACTTTCACATAAACGATTAAACGCAGAGAACATCATAGTCTTAGCTTAAACTCGAGGTGAACAGTTTAATCTCGGTCCGGAATCACAATTTATAAGCGCTTATATTTCAAAAACTATATTTTTAACACCACTATTGACTTTATTTTCAACTTGAAAACTGCGGATATTTTTGTTAGGGTGTAAATTACGTATTTTGTGGAGCTAGTTCTCCCTGTCGACACTTGGTGTAAACTGTCTTTGCATAACGAACTGCATCCCCATATATACATTTGACGTCCTGGCTTTGGTCACGTACGCCAGTTTTAATTTCTTTGTTCTTCGAGACGAGTCATTTCTTATCGTTTTGAGGGGTGCGTCTGCGTCTAACTATAGCTTGTTTATGGATATCGTGTTTCACCCGTCTCTTGTTTTGAACAACTTTTTATGCGTCATTGAACACCAAAATATTATTTTGGCAATTCCGCTTTTTAACAAGGGTTACCCACCTCCGCTGTCCGCGCTGGATTCCGGCGTGTGTTTCTCCTCTGCAACAACGCTACTTGAGTGCCAGTTAAGTCTAGCTCTCGCCGAAGCTCTGCCTGTGTAGTACACCATTACCAGTGACAATAAGACTCTGCCGTGCAACCGCGTAGATACTTTAGTGCCCACCCCGCACATCTAGTGCTTGTGTATTCAGATACCATACTGCCTAATGTTGCTTCTTTCAATTCCTTCATCTGTTGTAAATATCTCCACTGTGTAATGCCTTGTATTTTTGATACCTTCATATATATGTTAATATTCATACAAAGGATACAATGAAGCTTTTGAATAGTAGTCTCTTGGCTCCCACCTGCCTCATCGTTGGTGTCAAGATTTTTGGTTCCTCACTTGGCTTATCGTCGAGGTCACCATTTATTGGGGTGATATGTTACATACATCACAGATCAGCTTACCAATTCTAAAGTCACATTATGGGCTTTGTGTTCAAATCTAAAAAAGGTAGCAAACAATATTTATGTATATATATATTGATAGCAATAAATCAAAAATGGTACATCTTGTTTATTCACAAAGATTATATAGATATCGATATATAACGTATATATTATATGTAATGTTATTATTCTAGACTGCCCGTGGAAGATCGTGCATCCGACTGCAAGTCAGAAGGTAATGAATTGCAGGGAGCTCTGGTCGCGATTCTTGGCCGGTCCCCTCACTGCGGTGCGGTGCATGCGCACGTCATTCTGGCGTCGGCGACGAGGTTTCCTTTTCAGATTTAATGCTTTCTGATGGCGTGCGCTACACTAGCAAAACTGATTTATTAAAGTAAAATCTAGAGATATTAAAATTAAAATAAATAGATTAATTGAAGTCGCGTTACTTGTCAAATTAATTTTCGATACAGTAACGAATTAACAAATTAGAAGAGAATGTAATAGTAATATAAGAATAGTAAACAGTAGATTATATAGGATGTGTAAGGACTTAATGCTTAACATATTTTATAAGCGAATTTTGATGGCAACACAAGTAAAAGATGTCCATAGAAACTCTTAATAATCAGATAATGGAAGATTCAACAATCTCAACAATCAACGACCAATGAGGAAGTGTACGAATATGGATGAGGCTACATGTGTCAAGACAGATGTTTGGCATTCTTTTGATTCTACCTACTCCGGAAACTATACACATGTTAAGTATGTTGATCACTCTTTACGAAAGAATAGAAAACATGAAGAAATATCTGTTTGTACATAGAAAAAAATAAAGTTAAGAAACGGTCGTTGAGATAGATTTGATATGTGGAAGATATGAGCGAAGGAAATGTGAAGAAAATACATAGAGCCGGTATTGAAGGCAACAGAAACACAGGACGTCTACGATTGACATGTTGAAGGGCAGCCCCGTTTGAAGCTTCAACAATCGACAAGGGTGAGAGTAATGGAGGTGTGGTGCCCTACTCACGCCTCACAGACCTGACTATCAAACCGGACATTTTACAGCCATTCCACACCGTCGAGTACCAACAGAATTCAGACGACAATACATTGCGACGCAACCGGTCAGAAAAGCAAGCTGAAGCGATCACTTTTTCTCTGGCCACCTTCTCGGACGCATCTCTAGAAACCACTTCTAGTGAGCTACTCTAGTCACGAACTTTAACTTATAACTAAGCTTTAAACAGTGTAAATTTATTTGTGCATTATTCGAAAATAACCGGACACTTTTTTAAGTCCTGTTTCATTTTATCAACCTGCTTTAGCCACAAGACCCATAGTCATACGCGCGCTCCGTAACATCAATATACACTGTGACATTCATACACATGCGTAAGAATCTGAGAAGAGTTAGGGCACAGTTTTCACCTTAAACAATCATTAAGATATACATAACCTACAAACATCAGTCGCTCCATCTGAGTGACTCCCACAATACACTATCAAATCAATCCCTAAAGAGGTAAAAATGGTATGTCAGGGCAAATAGAGTGTGGCATGTTCTAAAGGAAACAACGTGATAGTAAAAGTAGTTGAGGATGGACCCATTGTTTCAAGACACCGCCGAGTTAATCCAATTCCCCTTGATACTTGCGCTTAGCTTACCTATTTAGAAAAATGGTGAGAATTTTCATGCATAAACTTATTTATATTTTATAAAATGGTTGACATGTTTTTCGTAAAATAAAAGTAAATTTAAAGTAGTTGCGGAATTAAAATATATAGTGAGATAACAGAAAAAGAAAGAGGCGCTGAGATTTTTGCTTTCAAATGACATCTACGTATCTTAGTTTGTAACATTTAAACAAGGCAACAGCTGATAACAATGGAGACACACAAATACTGTGAATTATTTTAAAACAACGCTTAGATACTGACAAAACGAGAGATTCCCTTTTCTATCTAGTTTCTCCCAACAATGAAATCTTCCGGGAGTATGAAAACTCTTGAGTTATCTGTAGAACTGAGAGGAACTAAACTACAGTGTTTAAAAAAAATCTCAAAAAAAGTATTGTTATTTTTAAAAATGTATATTTTCTCTCTTGTTTTATTGACAAAATATTACCTATTTACACCTGTATTCACAGCAATTTCTTTTCAGCTTTAAGACAGTTTATAATTTTATTCCTTGTTCAAAGTCATATTATTTCACAGTGTTAGTCTAGTTCCGCTGGCCACAACACCCTTGCCGTGTGTGCTTTGTTTAATAAATCTAATTATCAATGTTGAAAATATTATTTATTATTACACAAAATGAAGTTGTCTACCACAGTAGACATTAATTAATTATTAAAAACATATTATACATTCAAACAGACGAATTCTTAAAATAAAATACTAATTAAATTAATCAATCTATTTCTATTTATCGAAAAATATGAATCTTAACCACAAAGATAATATTGCTGATTAAAAGTAGAAAAATTATTTAGTTTCTACCGGAATCCAAATCTGAACTTCTTACTATCGTAAACGTATTGATCATTAATTTGTATAAAGAATACAAAGAACTGTGCTCTGAAAAGGCAACTACAAAACAAAATGTGTTATCTTTAAAAAAAAATGTTTATTACATTTAAATATAAAAAAGGCCGCTTGGACTCTAACACGACATGAGAATATGCAATGACTAAAAAGAAAATTGAACTACCCAACAATTCTAACTAATTGAAACAGCGGACTTTTGATGAACGACGTCGTCGTATTTAGTGCGATGTATCTTCGTTATCACTTTATTAAATACTATTATTTTATATAAGAAAATATTGTAATTATATAATTGCTTAAAGCCTCATGAAATGAGAAAAATAATACAATCATAATAAATAAATTCATATTCATAAGAATTTAATTTAACAGTTAAATATATAAGATGGTTGTTTAATTTTTTTACTGCCATCTGGTTTTACTTTAAATACTCAACTTTAACGTGAATAACCTTAATAATAATTAAGAAGTCAAATAAAATTCAATAGAAAAATAATCTACATTGCTTGACGCGATAACCTCACGCTTTCACATTATAAAATTAACAGCATAACTTTTTCGTTCCATGTTGCTATGCGACATGAACCGCCATTGTCAAATTATGTGTTAACATTACTCAAGTGTTTAACATACATAATTATTAATGTGAGATGTTTTTACATTTTATCTGTGACAATAATTTTCACAGCTAACTTAAAGCGTTATAAAATGTGTACATGTTTATTAAACGAAATACAGAAGATTTTAGTATTTTTCATGCATTATTTTAAATCATAAATCCTTTTGAGACAAATGGCGGTCTTACATACGAAAGAAAATGTGGTTTATACCGTTATTTGATGGTACCGGTGCCAGGTCAATCTCTCTCTACAATAACTTTTTTCCTTCGATATTTTTTTTCGTTTATCTCAAACTTTATTGGAGCTGCCCATTTATCAGGTTACTTCGATCTACGAATAAAAAAAATCGACATAGATTAAAGATAATTTTAACCACAAAATTATTATATTTCAACCATACGAGTATTTGATGGTTTCTTTCATTCAATAACGAATAAACAAAATTTAAAATATATTTTCTTCAATATTAAAAAAATTACTTTGTGGCCACATATTATATAAATAATAAGACAAAACACTTTGATTAAACCGGTATTTATTGATAAATCAACATGTTTCGATACCTATGGTATCTTTTTCAGGAAATAATGTATACTAAAAATTAAAAATACAAGCATAATTAAAAACAAGACTCTAAAGTATAAGTGGTGGGTAAATAAATAGAAACTATTATAAAAACAAATTTAAAAGGTGACTATTTGCAAAAAGATTTGGTTATTTATAATATTTAGCTTGCTATTAATACTATTTATTATTTATACAATTTCTAATTTATCTAACTGCATTGTCCTAGTACGTATAATTTCTAAACCCTTGTTAATGTCAATATAATGGTTTGTTTCCAAAAGGTGACTAGAAAATTCAGAATAGTTGTTGCTAATTACGCATATTAAGTGCTCCATAATTGTAATATCAAAATTTGTGCAAGTTTTACCTATATAAAAATGTACTTTTAAAATTAGCAATATTAACTTTGTGGTTAAAATTCATATTTTTATTTATTATCTTTGTTTTATTAACCACTTAATTGAGTTTAAATAAATCTACCGGTTTCGAAAAATACCATTTACTTCTTCAGGATGTCATAACTAACTAAAACATATATTATTGTTTCTTTACCAGAATCTATTTTTAAAAATCTATTAAAAAAAAAAATTTTTAGTACCTAGCTCAAATCAAATAATAAAAATGTTTTGGTTAGTTATGACATCCTGAAGAAGAAAATGGTATTTTTCGAAACCAGTAGATGTATTTAAACTCAATTAAGTGGTTAATAAAACAAAGATAATAAATATATAAAAATGATTGCAATCATTGCAAATTAATTTATATATCCTCGATTCTTGTTAAATATCAACCTTATTGTGGTGACTTTCGTAGTACCACCAGATTTCCTCGGTGTTCTATCCTCTCTATACTGTTGAGTTACTTGGGTTTAGTTACTTGTGATAATAACTCAGTGTCCAGGTAACAATTACACGTTTATTATAAAAAGTATTTACAGTTATTAATAATTATACAATTCAGAGATAGAACTAGGAGAAGTGGCGATGGAAAGAGACTTGTTCCCCCAGAGACGGCCTCTAATAATCCTTGTCCCCCACCACTCATTTGACATACACCCACACACATACGTGTACAAATACTATAATAAGTAATACTTTAATTTGTTATTAGTATAAAAAGCTGGTTGTATAGAATTTGGGATATTTTTATAATTGAATTTGAATACCACATATACTTAATAGTTTTATTTGTATCTATGCTTGTATTTTTAATTTTAGTATACATTTTTTCCTGAAGAAGACACCATAGGTATCGAAAGTTGTTGATTTATCAATAAATAGTGGATTAAACAAAGTGTATTGTCTTATTATTTATTTAAAATATATTTTTGTTGATAGTTAATTTAAAAATATTGACATATTGATAATATGCTCGCAGATGCGGACAAATATGTGCAGGGCTAATCGGATCAAATCATTGGTTGTAGTAATACCGTAAACAAGCAACATTTCAGTAATGAATTGTGGTACGATTTAAAATGTATTTCACAATGTTTTGTCACTAATTTATTGCTTTTAACTTAGCAACGCACCGAGATCTAATTCACATTTCAAAAGACCGCCTCTTCTTGGTGATACTTAACGTTTAGCGGATGAGTAAATCACCAAGGGACCAAAGCCAAATTCTAATGCTAGTAGTGACTATTTACATTATTTACATATTATATTTGTGATGCTTTCTAATGTAATGGGCGTGTCCATAGATATGCATAACAGATAATTCATACCGCCCGGTTGAACTTTCCAGAGATGTCATCATTAAAATTTTGTCGTCGGTGCTAATAAGCTGTCTCTAAATGCCACGAAAATATTTTACAATATTGTAATTTCGACAGTTCAAGCTGGAGTGGTTGGAGTAAAGTTAAGTTAAAAACGGTTTCGATAAATCACGGGCGCTGCAAGCTGCTGTGTAAAACACATCAGCGCAGCTCGTGCTTCGTGCGTATATACTAGCATATATAATAAATCGCGCACTCTTGAAAAGTGACCACAAAATAAATGATTAGTGATTACATATCTTTACCGACTTGTATGTAACTATTAGTCGGTTTTTCTTGCCGTTAATATCTAAGTATTGAACTGAGTACCTACTATTGTTTACATATCATATTTCAATGCCATTTGTAGAAAATATGTATTTATTTAATTATTTATTCATATCTATCTCCTTATGGGCTATTATAAGATGAGTGCCCACATATGCGAGCAACTTATACGTCAAGTAGATTTCAATAACATATTATATTACAAACATTTAATTATCTAATAGAGAAAAATACAAAAGATTTTCAAATCTGGGAAAAAAATTAAACAAAAAATATGAATTTTGGTTAAGGCACGGCACGGCGCCTCAATAATAATTCAAATTTTTGCGTTTTTTTACGAAAATGTAGGTTTTTATTATTAATTTATATCAGAAGTTATACACTAGATTTAACTTTTTTTTAAACTATTACTTAGATAAACTGAATGAAATTAAGAAAGACCGCGACCATTAGATGCAATTTCTATGTGCTACAAATTTGTGTTAATACGGTAAATTATTGTATAAACGAAATATATTTTCTTATAAACTTGAAGTCAAGATTACAAAGACAAATCTACATTGAATCAAATTAGCAAAATGTTAAAGATTATTAGTATTATAAATCATTAATTTCAGGACGTATTACCAATTTTCGACGTTTTTAAAATACTTTGTTTTAGTGAAAACATACGTTTTTAAATAATATATTATATTAACTAACATGATTTGAGGCTTCAGCTACTATTTAAAATCAAATTAATATCAAAAACACAATAATCATTTTTTAAATAATATATTTTCAGTGTTGTAAAATACAATAATTTTAATTGTCCGTCGAACTTCAATACGCCACTTGATCCGGCCATGACGGTCATGGAATCCGCGCTGTCATTATTTTCGTTAAAAATGTCAAAAATATATGTTAACACGCATATTTTACCCATGGTATGAAATAATATTGAACTTATTCACAATATTAGTAGCAAATTTCATAAATTGGATGTGCTCTTACTGATTTTAAGAGAAAACAATGTTTTCTTGAACAAAGTAAACATTTTATGTATGTCGCAAATAAATGTTTCGTTTATATATAACACTGTGGCATTTCAAATAAAAATCACCAAATCGGCAACAGGGTGTTTTAAATAGATAATATTAAAATAAATAATAAATTGAAACTGTCATAAAAAATCACATTTAGAACATTGATTTAAGCGACCATCTAAATATATCTAGATACTTTAACTGATTTAAAAACAAATTCATATATATATAAATTAAGTACTAAATAAATTATTTCATTTTCGATGGATTAATTCAAATGAAAACACTCATTCCATAATATTAATATGAGAAACTTGGATAATACGAGTTGTTTTTGATACTTGTATCGAATGCGAAAAAATCAACAGTTTTATTGTCATTAAGAAGAACACATTATTATTGTGAAGTTGTCATTATTTAGAACATAGGTCTGTGATATTTTAAATACTAATTAATATATTTCATTTTTTATTTTATTATTTTTTATTTTTTTATATTTTTTTTTTTTTTTTTAATAATTATTAAATAAATAAATAATTATTAATATTTAATTTAATAAAAATGAATTGATAATTCTGGCGTCTGCTATCAGTTTACTCAAAAGTATTTGAGATTCTGTGAAAATAAGGTAGATGGCTCGGTAGAATGATGGAACGATTAAATGTATTGATTTCAAAAAGGTAACATATAGGGTCGAAAAATTGTCGCTAAAAATAATGCCACTGTAGCTTAGTTGGATAAAGCACCTCCCCCGGTTAAGGAAGAGATCCAGGTTCGAATCCCAGTAGCGCAACAACAATATTTTTCGATAAAATTGATTTTATATGTATATATTTATAATTAATATATTTAATTCATATTTAATATATTTCATTTTATTGACGTCTCTTTCCATTCAAACCATCCTATCTCGCCTGATTTACGTAACAATGACCAACCAAAACACCTAAGTCACCCGCCCAGGAATATGGCACGAAATCAATTCAGTCAAATCCAGGACGTCCAGATTGCCATTGACTATTTTGAATAAAAATAATAAATTATTTCTTCTACGCGACAATTTATTTATAAAAACATTTTTTTTAATGTATTACATCTTTGACATATCCATATATAGATACCAATTGAAATTTAACATAATTTTGTTAGATATCTGATTTATCACAGTTTTCTGTGGTTTGTGATGCTAAATTCCATGTTCGTATGTTTATTTTCTAGTATTTGCATCACGTATTCTTTTAAACCTCTCTGTTTCCTTTGAATATTCTTTATTTGCATATGTTGCTCCAACCGACCTCATCGCTATCGCACTGAAAACAAATTTAATTATTCGGTTGCCGTTTGCATTCCTCATGCGATCCTCCATCTCTCTTTCTCCCCTAGTTGAATATATCATCCCCCAGCTTTCATTACAAAACATCCTACCCTATAAGGAACTCGTATAAATGGCGAAAATGGTATTCAGGTGCCCCGTAGAGAAATGCTTGATACCAAACCTTTCTTAATAAATAAAAAACATAAATATATTTCTTCCTTTGATAAAACATATCTGAAGCCTCACTGTATTACTTCCAGATTGTTTGTACGTAAATAAATAAAAAAACTGTTTTATTTTATTTATTTTTACCAAATATCTTTGCATATAAATGAAAAACTATTATTTATATTCAATAAAATGAATATGAATTTTTTCTAAAACATAAAAGATATAAAATCTATTCTATGCATTTAAATAACTCTCTATAGTCGATGGGACTGAGCATCTCGGTATTCCGTATCTCTATTCTGCTTCCACGACCCGAATTCCTTACCTCCATTCTTCTCGACCTTGGGCCTAATATCTGTTCATTTTATTGGAGATCTGTACTGGACAGCAATCAATGATCTACGTACGTCATGTTCACAAGCGCTCTCACGGTGACCGGCGATCGTTGGATAGTCATAAAGATCGAACACAATGTCTTCTAGGAACGTACCCAAAGTATGAAAAGATTATTTTCTTGCATGTTGTACAGAGCCTTTAGTTAATGCGGTTTTCTAAAGAATAAAGACATTCGTTCGATATGAAAACGCTGAGGTGGGCTATTGAAATTACAAGATTGAACAAAATTCTAAATGTTCATCCGTGGTTCTTTTAAGATGGCTCCTATTTCTTAAATATATAGTCCGACTCAGATGACATGGACTAATGATGACGTTACGTGATTCACAAAATCATCAATTTCATCAGATTCTATCCTGGATCTCTTCTCATCCGGGAAAGTGCATTAACCGATTATGGTACACTAACACAGGAAGTTACATCTATCGTTCCGTTATTTGAAAGCCATCTTTTTTATATTTACGGAATCTTAAACACCTTTTAGTTATCCGATAGGAGACGCCAGAATTAATTAATAATTCATTTTTGATAAATTTTGGAAACATAAACATAAATTAATGTTTAATATGTATATCTTTCTAATTAATACATTTAATTTGTATTAAATATATCACAGACCTATGTTCTGAAATATTGCAACTTCACAATAAGAATGTGTTTTCTTTAAAAATAATAAATAAAAATAGGAATAGATAACGTTCAACGTCAGATGCACATTTGAAATATTTTAATACTTTACATTTTATGTTTTGCGTTTGTGTTAGCGAGGCTGTAGCGTCTACGATGACGTATCAAAATATCTGCTTCCGGCTTCCGATTGCTTTACCTGTGGATGGTGCTTTTAGAAATGAAATGTTTTATGTTTAAAATAAATATAGTTCGAATCGAACCGGTTTTAAGATATGTTTCAATTTTGTCATTCAATAATGTCGTCTCTTTTACTTTTTCTGTTCGTAAATATGAGATAATAATAAGTCTTCTTTGGCTTTCTTTATAAAATAATAGTCGTACGATGTCAAATATAAATAACGAAATATTTTCTAGTACTGTTTACCGATCCCTTCATCTTTGAAGTGTACTTAGACGAATAGTACAAAAGATTCCTATTACGTTTACAATAATATAATGTCCAAAATAGAGAACGGAAAACTCTCATAAAAGAGAACAAAAGGAGAAAAATCAGTGAAAAGCCTCTCATTATCTACCCTAATTTTCGATATCACACAAAGAGATATGAAATATCGCCCTTCCCGCCGGGAACAGTGGAAACAATTTCCTTTGGCTCTTCCAGGATATATTACTTGACTTGCCACCATTGAGAGGTTTAACAACAATAATACACTCTTTCGCTTACATTGACCACTCGACCTTGGCAGTATTGTATTCGAGTCTCTTACAAGCTTTGGGAAAGGCACGAAGCCAAAAGAGTAATCATATTTTTGGTGTTATTGTATATAATATCCTAATGTCTTTATGTGTGACACACGTTGCGAAAAATTAAAGAAAATTGATAAATTACATCTGAGTAAGTGTTAATTTCCAAAAAAAACTAAAAATTAGAAAATAGTGGTTGTGGATCCTGATAATGCATCACAACAAACTTCCCAAATAGCGGGATGTATGATAGTTCAAGAAAAATTATCACAAACATTGGTGACAGTAGGCAGGAAATTTTAAGATGAACCAACTTACGCCGTTCAAAATCTTCTGTGTACAGTTCAATCTGCTGGACTTATGGACGACGTTTCGGATCCCATTGCAGGGTTCACCATCACGTAATTTGTGAATGTGTTAGTAAATTAATATATGTATGGAACTTACACATAACACAACACCAGTCGTTTCACACAATACTGGTTTTCGACACGGTATTGCAGATATACCCTGATTTAACACGGTTCTGCAAGGTAATACTTAGTCACAACACCGATAGTCAGATAATGGACCCTGCAATGGGATCCGAAACGTCGGCCAGATACACACGGCAGATTAGCCCAGATAACAGTATTATTTCTGATTTAAATATTATATATATATATGCAAATATTATTAGGTAATAAAACTTAATAATGATAGTAATAATTTTGTAAAGAATATTTATACTAGTTAATAATTAATACAAATTAAACTAGAAAAATATACATATAAAATATACTAAAAATATGCTACACCGTATTCCGTAAATATAAAGAAGATGGCTTTCAAATAATGGAACGACAGATGTATCAATTTGAAAGTGAAACACATAAGTTCGAAAATTTGTCATCAACTTACTGTGTCGGTGTAGCATAATCGGTTAATGCATTTCCCGAAATAGGAAGAGATCAACGTTCGAATCCCGGTAGCAACAACAATATATTTTCGATAAATTGTATATCTTGTGTATATCTTCCTAATTAATATCTTTATTTAATTTATTGTTAATTGTTTAATTTATTTATGTTATGAAATATCGCAACTTCACAATAAGAATGTGTTCTCTTTAAAAGTATATAACAATTATCTACACGAATTTAAGTTTATTTTTTTGTTCTATTCATGAGGATTGTTTTAACCTTCGATTCAAGACGTCGCTTATTAAAATGTTTTATGGTATTTATTACGGAAGAAGATCCAGTTCTGAAAAAGCGACGCTAAAATAGAGAAAGGCGATAAAGATGCCGAGCTCGAAATTTTAGACAAACTGGGTAGAGTTAAGTTGTTGATAGAATGGCGCACCGTGCTGGAAAGGTCGGATCAAACTATATGCGCAGCTGATCTAATCATACCAATCGTTCTCAACTTATTGCAATTAGCAAATATATTAATTATTGCATGTTATGTAGTTATATCGCACTAGTTATAAATAATACACACAACATACATTGTTGGAAAAAATATACATTTTCTCTTTAACACGTCTACTGACATTACTTCCAAACGCCTTTGTAGGCCCGATTATGTTGAGCTCATACATGCTTATCTAGATTGTGGGCACTACGGACAATCCGCCAAGTAAAAAGTGGTACCAAAATAATATTTAAATTAAAAATACATTTCGTAAAGAATTGCTCCCGTTATCTCCGTGGTTTTGTTTAAATGGCGATAAATTCAAGTTCTCGACTACGTCTGCCCGAGACTTAAGGAGCTTATCTGCGCGTTCATATTTATTTCTCTCGCATAATGCTTCTGTAAGGGTGGGAGAAACGACAGAATTGTATAGGAAGGGTAGCACCGCTTGGACTTCGCGACGCGTCGCTGCCACAGTATTTCGCTATAAAACTTAACGCCCCAGATGATAACGGCCGGGCAAATATACTTGTGGGGTTAAAATATTATTTGGGTACGCTTCCGTTAGTCGGTCTAATTTCCAGTATTATCCCGATGGCTTACGATGACACAAATAATCACATTAGTCTGAGTTCTCTATAGATTTCAGTCATAATGCCTTGGTGATCAATCCATTCAAATGTTCTCAAACATAATCGTTTGAAGCCTTAACACCCCAATGCTCGCGCTGTCTATTACTATTGTAACTCAGTATTTTTGTTGTATGCTGTTAAAGGATTGATGACTCCCTTGACTCAGAGCCTTTCCAGTACGCTTATATCTTGAACTAGTTGAGCCGGAGATCTTTAATGGACATTCATGAAATCTTTGCGGCTTACAATTTTGCTATCTAGGCTTACATTATTGTATATAGCTTGGCCTTTCCCAAAACTTCTTTTACTATCTACAAACGACCGTACACAATTTTTAATTAAATTTGTTAACGTTTTGTTTTATTCTTGTGCCTTTACATTTTGTTACCACTTATTTTTATTTGAGTAACTATTATTAGGTCACAGATCTGCATAAACAAATATGTGATAAAACCAAAATATTTTTATATTATTACTTAAAGAGCAAAAGTGCTTTAATTTTCAATGTTATAATATAAGTGGCTTAATATGAACAACACTCAGAGATCCTTAGTTTATAAGGAGTTTATGTACGTCATTTATATTTTATCTAGGATCCCTAATAAAAGGCATAAAAAAATAGAACAAGGAAATAAAACAAGGAAAATGTGACATCCTTCTGTATTGAAGGATGTCACATTTTCTATCATTTAAAAAATAAAAAATTAAGACGCGTACACAGAATACATATCACATAAATATTCTGACTATTTTTAAACTAAGCTAAACGTTTGTGCCATGAAAATATGACTAATTTAATGTCTTCCTAGAACGAGGCTCGAACCCCCGACCACTAAATCACTAGGCGAGCATTGCAACCACTATACCACAAGCTTGTCATTGATTGTAACTGAAAATTAAAGTTATTTTTAATTTCATGAATAGAAGATGAGTTTAGAATTTATACTCAAACATGATAATGGTCGTATTTATTTAAACTACTGCGTGTTAACTAAAATGCTATAGAAATATTAATAATTTCATCTGAACTGGAGGCGTTTTGAAGTATTGTCTTGTAAAAAATATACCAGTGGAAGTTATTTCCTGTTTTTTTAAATATTTTTATTATTCTAATGAAAACTTAAAAATATATTACGTCAAATAATAGCGAGTTTAAAATGTAATGGAATCATTTTAAAGGATCGCTTTAAATATAGATTTTCACTGTATAGTTGAACATTTTGCAATATATTAGTTCAAGCGAATTCATGCATATTATATTATATATATATCGCGTCTAGTTAATAAATATTTGGGATAGATTTAGCCACAAACTATGCAAAGCACATGAACAGCTTTATTTGAAGTATCTAAATTCTTTCTTCTAGTTGGTACTAGTTATCACATTAACTTTCAAATTTGAATTAAACGTACATACGAATTACTTATAAGTATATAATATTTCAAATAAATACAAAAAGTTTTTTACTAATTTGTTTCTGAATATTTATTTAAATAAAATAATTTAAATTAAATGAGTAAATAGATCATTTGACTATTTTTTGTGGTTAATAATATCGGACAAGTGGTCGCATCTAGGTGATGCACAAACACGATTTCATGACAAATGTTGTCTTTCAATTACTGAATTGATGTTGTGTTGCCAGGATTTTGAGCAGAATCGTAAAAAAGCAACATTTGGAGTGAATGGTGGGAAAAGGTGGAGTGTGGTTAGGGGTAGAGGGAGCACAAAGTTTTAAACAGTAGTTATATAACATTTGGAATGAGAGACATCAATATATATTTACATGAAAAACAAGAACGCAAAATTCTAACGATAATCTAAGCAAAATTTATAATGTATGGTATTCAATGTCAAACATAATTATGTTGGGGGAAGGAAGTGTGGTAGGCCAGAGGGTGGTAGTAAGCATTGTTTTGCACAGGTTTCAAATTCAAAAATAGTACGTATGCAAACTTTGGTTAAGATTGGTCAAATGGTGTAAAATTGCATAGAGAACAGACAAATACATTGAAGTACAGGTTATCAAAAAAAAACAATTTGAAATAATTATACAGGGTGAATATTATGTTCCAGACCGATGTTGTTTTCGAATAACTGAGAAATGAAATAAAAAAAAAAATTATTCTAATATCGATTATTTGGTTTATTACAATTATGTATGGAATATGACATTGGCCAAGTGGCCGCCTCTGGCAGCAGCACAAATGCGTGTTATTTTAGTCATATTTTTTTCGCACACATCGCGTGTTATTTCAACAATTTCATTTCGAATATTGTCCTGTGGCATCAGAATTATTGTTGGCTTATTAGCGTAGAACTTCCTTTCAAGAACTTCCACAGAAAATAGTCGGGAGCCATCAAATCAGGTGATCCAGGAGGCCAGTCGATATCACCACTTTTTGACAGTATGCGGCCGGGAATAATTTCAAGTGTAGCTCGGGCTGTGTATGAGGTGACACCGTCATGTTGAAACCACATATTTTGCAAATCCAATCGATCTAATTCTGATGCAAATAAGTTTTCCAACATGTGACGATAACGATCACCATTAATGGTTACACCATTGTTAATATTATTTAGATAATTGTTTTAATGACTTAAGATGCTCTATAATAATTTGTAATCAACTACTCTCTAAAACTACAAAATGCGAACTGACAAATATCTGCCAAACATAATCGGCCTGGAACATAATATTCACCCTGTATATTTAAAAAAAAGTACAAGTTGAAAGTTTACATTCTGGAAAAATATATTTCTCGATATATTTTATTTATAAGTCTTTATTCGGGTTAATTTTGTATGCCATTTTTAATTATATAATTTACTGAATTGGTACAGCCATCTCTTATGTTATGAAAATAAATATTTTAATTAAAAACATCATTTTTTTTGTCCTCAACTTACTGTGTTGGTGTACCATAATCGGTTAATGTATTTCCCCGGATAGGAAGAGATCCAGGTTCGAATCCCGGTAGAAACAATAATATTTTTTTGATAAATTTATGTTATATGTATATCTTTATAATTGATACTTTTAAATACACTACCAAACTGCTAACAATGATATATTTAATATTGCAGTTATTTTCTTTTATGTTGTTTCATTTATTTAATACCATTTTAAGGCTTTATTATTTCATATTTCATTCGGTAAAGGGTCCTTGAAAATAAACATTTTAAATAATGACAAATCGCAAGTTTATTCCCCTTTCAAACCGATATATTTTTATAACTTCGAAAAACTCATTACAATGATAAAATATCTAGATTACAATACATTATGTAATATTATTAAAATGGTACCCCAAGAGAGCTCGTATAAGTTTTTAAGGCGCGAGCACTCGACTGTTAACAATTTAGAATCCTTGCCGCTTTCGCATTCATATTACGAGGGTCGGCTGATAAGTTTTGCCAGTTTTATTTGTAGTGGCAGAACGGCACATCGTACGAGTTTTAAGGTTACTGGAATGGTTATTTTTTCTGATATTTATTGGAAAAACGGGTACTTAATACTAATAAATTTTATAGTAGGTACTTTTGAAATTCATAAGCGTAAGAACCCAATATTCCGTCAGGATAACGCCAATTACTCACATGTTTTGTAACGAGTACATTAATTCACCTGTACATTTATCGGAATTTCAGCAGCAGGTAGCAAATGTAGAATAAACAGATACAAAACTCATTTTTGACAGACTAAAAGAGGTTTACAGTAATCTAGGAACTTGTGAGATATATTTATTTTACATATATCTTGCAAGACTACATAAAATTGATGATTAGTATAGATCACCAAATATATATACATAAACTAACAGAAATTTCTTGTCCCAATATTTTCATTTTGGTGTCATCCACGTGATCACTTTAGTACCTACCACTTACTCAATGAAATAGCTTTGCGACTTTTTTTAAGAATGTGATTAGATTGGAACGAAACTTTAAACGCTGACAATATAATATACATTAATGTAAAAAATATGTCTTGTTTATACAAAGATTTAATTTTTGAAGAATAAATTCTTTTACTGTTGCATTAATGTAGCATAAACTATCGGATTTATGTTTTCACCAAGAATGTGTGTAGAATACCCCTCGTCCCTCAACTAATGTTTCAAACCGCTATCGTATATGTACACTTCATTTCATGTCTATTTATATACTAGTCTGTGATGATTAGATATAAGTAGTCAACAATATGCTTTATAATATAGTATTTATATAAGTATTTACAGATATATCGCCACGTTTTTTTATTATTTTCATAGCATCTTGGAGTGTTTCGCTTTGATTCAGGGATTTATCAAATTTAAATTCTCACTCTTTTACGGACTAAACTTATCGAATAACCCTTAAATATAAATATAAGAATTTGAAGTATGCAAGGATTCTTTTCAAATACTGATTATATAATATCTTATTATAAATCTGAACGCTGTCTTTTTTCATTTCTTGTACTACACACATGTTGGGTTATTGTCACTACTATAGTTTCGACAGGTCTAGTCTCTCATCATCAGGTGATAACTAAACTAAATACAGTATTGTAGTCTATTCGGGTAATGGGGCTATTAACAACATAACATTCCCTAACACTTCACCTTTACTGTCATATTTCCATTAACGACGAAACCTCCCCCTTCTTCCCAAGCTCCGCCCAATTACTTGAATATACTACAATACTGTATTTAATTTAGTTATCACCCGATGATGAGAGGGACTGCAATTCTCGAAACTATAGTAGTGACAATTACCCAATGTGTGTGTAGTACAAAGTTTAGTTGTGAAAATTAAAATAAATATATATTTCAATTTAAACACCATTTTGTATATTTTGAGTAAAACAATTTATACTATTTTTATATTCCATTTTATATTATATTTATTTTCTTTAAGGCTTCCCTTTCAAAAATAGTGCATAAATCCGCGTTTTATTTATTTATTATTTTTGTTTATATCAGAAGTTATACACTAAATTTCACTTTTTTGAATAACTATTACTTAGATAAGACCTTTACACTAATGTAAAACTAATAAACTGAATATTATTTACCATAATTAAGAAAATACAAGTATTATAAGATAGACTGCGACCATTCAATTTATTTTCAGTGTACTACAAAATTGCCTTAATATTGAAAATTCTTACATATACGAAATATATTTTAAAGCTGATTGATTGATCAATTCAGCTACTATTTGAAATCAAATTTTATATCAAAAACACAATAATTTCTTACTAAATAATATTTATATCAATCCTATTATAGTGTGTTTTTTTATTTCAAATCGCCGATACAAAATAATAAAAAACACACATTAATTGCATCGATATAAATATTATTTAGTAAGAAATGATTGCGTTTTTGATATAAAACTTTATTTAAATAGTAACTGAACTCATGTCAGTAAATATAATGTATTATTTAAAATAATTGGTTTTCAATAACAGTGTTTTAAAAACGTTAATAATTTATTATACGTGCTGCAAATTGAATTATTATTTTTTATTCCAACATTGTTTCACATATAATATTTCATACAATATATATTTTTTGTCAAATTGCAAAGCAGTTTTATGGCGGTTGATGGTTTATAACTCATTAATTTTAAACATTTTTCTAATTTGGTTTAATGCAGATTTGTCTCCGTAATCTAGACTCTTGGCTTTAAGATTTGATACGAAGCGATATCTCAGAATAATATTTTAGAAAAGGCAACCCACAACATCAGAAGAAAGAGGTACTTCTAACCTATATGACATATATATACATATATATTTGTGGAGCGCGCGTTGGCACAAGGCCCTTTCCCTCTCGCTCAAAAAGTTCCCTAATTGTTGTAATTAAATATGTTAGCATTGAGATAGTTGCAAGATTTCATTTTGACTAAAGCCTGTTTTGAACTATAAACAGGGTGGGGTACTACCATTTATAAAATGTCCTGTCTTAGCATGTTAAATTAAAACAAATAATATATCATGGACATCTACTTATCTTCAATCTAACTTCAAATTGATTCTCTATCTATCTATCTGACCAGAACTCTGCAAAGACTCTTAAGTAAATATTGTAAAATCAAGTATCTTGTAAAAAATTGGTTATGCAATTAAATATATCTTGTTATATCTCTTATTTTTAATCGTGATAATTTAGAATAAATGATTATATTAAATTTGAAACATTTATTTGATTGAAAATTCCTTATTCCTCCTTGTCTGGATAATTGATGTAATGGATCGGACCCATTTTGGTACAGCCGAACGATCTGGTTAAGAGAATCTCATATTTTTGTTAAAATAATGAATAATCCATGTGTTTACCTACGTAACAGATTATAAGAAAATATATTTCGTATATGCAAGAATTTTCAATATTAAGGCAATTTTGTGGCACGCTGAAAATAAATTTAATGGTCGCGATCTTTCCTATAATGCTTGTATTTTCTTAATTATGGCAAATAACATTCAGTTTATTAATTTAGCTTTAGTGTAAAAATCCTATCTCAGTAACAGTTTAAAAAAGTCAAATCTAGTATGTATAGGGTGTTCAGCGGAAAAATTTCAAGATTAAATTCACATCAGGGGGAGGTATGTTAGAGGGGGTGATTTGCGGGATTGCCAGTCGCAATGAGTCACTGGTCAGGAGCGCAACGCATTAGTTCGTGCGCGTCGCGCTTTTTGTACTCACTATAATATTCGACGAGTAAGTGATGGGCCGAGCAAACAATTTGTCTGGTGTTGGGTTCAAAAGTTCAGACAAGAAGGGACAATGGTTAATCAAACTCCTCCGGGACCATCAACATCAACAGTGAGGCCAGAATACGTGGCTCATGTTTGACGTGAAATTTTGGGCAATCCGCATAAATCGATAAGTAAAATTACAGCCTATACTGGAATAAAAAAATCAATAGTGCACGTTATTTTGAAAAAAAAACTACACTTTCACCCATAAAAACTGCAAATCGTGCAGTTTCTCAACGAAAATGACTATTCTTTACGTGAAAACTTAATTAGAACGATGCTGGAACGTTTTGGAACAGCACGAACGCTCGGAAATATATTGTTAATAGACAAAGCACATTTTCATATAGATGGTTATGTTAATAAACCGAACATGAGATACCGGTGCCCCGACAACCCGAGGGAACGCCATCAAAAACGATTGCATTGTCCAAAAATGACAGTGTGGTGTGCAATTTCTGCCCGAGGGACAACTTATTTTCACAGCGAGAGACAGTCACTGCTGACGTGTATTTCCGAATGATCGACTAGTTTTTGGTACCGCAACTGTAGCTGTTTCCCGGGTTCAACAACAGAACACAATTTTAGCAAGACGATTTTAGCTAGAGTTTTAGAGAGAATAATAAAAACCCACATTTTTGTAAAACACTGAATTATTTTTGAAAGCGCGCCCATAACAGTTTAAATGGTTCTCTATGAAAGATATACATATATATTACTTGAGGTATTCTGTTTCGGATAATGACACTTCATATTTCGTTTAGTGCTCCCATTTGCGAATATGGTCAAAGTACGTATGGTGCAAAACATTATCAAACTCGTCCACATTGGTGCAGAAATTAATCAGCTGACCTTTAGGGATTCCCAACTTTGCTTAGAACATCTAATAAATATAATTCTAGGGGTTAATTGCAATTTACGGTGGTGTTTTGCAAATTTAATGAGGTGTTATGATAGTGAATAATTCTCAATTTATACATTTTTTTATTTAAGTGACAAAATATGTTTTCGTATTTCTGAGGGATAATTGGAGACAACAAATTATATCCCTTCAGTTAAGCTTAATTATTGTGTCACACTTATAAAACGCACAATCTCTGGGAAGAGCTAGTAAATGATAATATTAGCAAAATTACTCTGTGGCCACATATTATATAAATATTAAGACGAAACTCTTTATTTAAACCACTATTTATTGGTAAATCAACGTTCTTCAGGAAACAATGTATACTAAAATTAATAATACAATCATAGATAAAAACAAAACTATAAAAGTATAAGTGGTGGGTTAAACAAAAAGTATTAGAAAAAATTCATCAGATCATATTTACCCACCAATAATTGATAGGAAGCAGTGGACTAAAATCGTGCTTTTAAATAATTATACTTCAAATTCAATTATAAAAAATATCTCAAATTGAATGCATTTAACATTTATAACAAATTAAATAACAAGTATGAAGATAATATTTTTTTTAAATCGGGGGTCTTAAAATAATTTGCAATGATTGCTTTTTATATAAGTAAAATTAGAATTAAGAAGCACTTGAGATGCCTAAATAGCAACAACTATTCTGAATTAGTAGCCAATCACCTTTTGAAAACAAACCATTATTTTGACAATAAAAGGGGTTTAGAAATTATACATACAAATACTAAGGGTTCACAGTTAGATAAATTTTAAATAAGAAAATGTGTTAATAGTAAGCAAAATAATATAAATAACCAAATCCTTTTTGCAAATAATCACCTTTAAAATTTGTTTTTATAGTAGTTCCTAATTAGTTACCCACTTCTTATAATTTGATAGTTTTATTTTATCTATGCTTGTATTTATAATTTTAGTATAAGATATCGAAACATGTTGATTTATCAATAAAAAGTGATTTAAACAAATCGTTTTGTCTTATTATTTATATATTAAAAATTTATTTTACGTTGTTATACGTTCTCATTCTTTAAAATATCTTTTCTTTTTTTTATTGCATCTCAAATTAACTTATATTCTAGAGGAATTTACATAATTTAGAATATATGTACTTTCAATTACTATTTTTAATACCGTAAATGAAAAACAGTAAAAATAGTACTTGATGAAGAAATATATTAAGGAAAACACATTTTTGTCATGAAGTTGCATTTACAAAACATAGTTCTGTGATATTAAATACAAACTAAATTAATCAACTAGAAAGATATACAAAAAAAATCTGTCAATTATTTCGTTTGTTATTAATATTTATCCCAGTGACAAATAATTTTTTTTTTTATAGATAGTTTTTTTCTGTACATCTTTCTAGTTGATTCATTTAATTTGTATTAAATAAATATATTATCGTAATTACTCAATAAAATCATCATCATTATCAGCAGTATGTAAGCGGATTACTGGTACTATCTATTGGTAACCCAGAAAAACGCGATAGCAGGGATGCAAACCACGCACCCGAGATGCAGTTAACCACCGTCAGGGGCCCAAAATCATGTCAAGTAGTGGTAAATGGCTCGGAAGTCAACGCCACTCTCAATCTGCCACCACTTTCTCTCAAGACCTATCCTGGACCGTCGAAGTATTCTTGGGCTGGAGTTGTATCACACATCGGAGCTATCTTTGTAATTTCAATCATACTGCGTGTTCAATTCTTAAAATTGTGAGTATTTTTTCTTTTAAATTAAAGTCAGCAAATAAATAACTAGATTCAAATGGTGTGTAGAAATCTAAACTTATTTTGATTTCATACCTCGGTAGTTGAGATTTTAAAAAGCCAAATATTTTTTACTTTTTTGATTGCTTTTCCATGACGACATGCATCTCTATTATTGTGTGTTCATAATTATTTGAAAGTCATCATCATCGCTATCATCAGCTCTTGCCTAGCACCGGCATAATACTGACCTCACCAAGATTCTGCCATTTTCTTTAGTCTGCCAATCAAATCACTGCTCCGAAAATTTCATCTATCCATCAGAACTGGGCGTTCCTCTAGATAAAGTATTATTTGTTACTACTTGGAATCAAAAATAAAATTTAGAGCTTAGAAGGCATACAACAATTAATTTGCTCCAAATGGACGATTTAATAAAAGCAATCAAGTATAAATGAATTAATTAAAATCATTTAAACGTGACTGAGGATTTTTTTGTTCAAAAGCAAACCATCCATATCCCTGTACACACATGTCAATTTCAAGACTCCAGAATCAAATAAATGAAAACATAATAAATAATATGTTTTACATATGTGAAAATAAAACAGTTGTTTTTATGTCACGCAATTTTATTTGCATTAAATGAAAAGGGACAACGAGGTTGTCCCTTGTCATCTCATGCTAATAAAATTGTATAGCTGCCCCCCACTATATATGTACATAAATACAAGTTGTTGATTTAAATTTTTAGATTGATAATTCCCCTACAAGGCGAAACACGTCTCAAGTAAATTAAATGAGTAGAATAAAAACACATGTTTTATTTTTACATTTGTGGTTATGAAGTTCTGTAAACTTACCTCTGAAACAGTAAATGTTCTTTACAATAAAGGTTGTATTTAGAGTAATTTCATTCACGGGTGACATAAATTACTTCATAATACTATGAAATAATCCCTAATCAATTATTTGGTTAGCTTTCTGTGGATTCAGATTGATTCGTATTTACAGAGATCCGACATAATGTATATAAGCATGTATTCTACATTATTTGCCCCCCTTTCAGATTCGTGGCCGTTATTAATATCTAATCATTGTTGATAGAGTTTTAATCAAACTGTATATTTTCCTGATGTTTGACTGAACGTAATATGAAAATTCCGCAAAGATTTTATCTACATTGATATATATTATTTATTAAATCACTATTATATAGATTAGATACACAATGTATATGAATTAGGAATTATATTGTAGTTAGTGGAATTATTAATGACACAATAGTAATTAGTAATAATTATTAATAATATCCGTCTACAAGACGGATTGGACCTGATTGATAAACGTTGAACTAAAAATAACTCGGACCTTTAACAGGCTTATAAATTATAATTTAATACTCATCATAATAAAAACAATATGGTTATTAAGCACGTTAAAAACTTTTTACACAAGTTTTATACAGTAGTATAGTGTAAATAAAATAAGATTTTTTAAATATTAATAAAGTATAACCAATAATTAAAATAGTAAAGAATTTTTTTTTAAATACAAATTAAATGTATTTATTAGAAAGATATACATATACATCAATACCGGGATTAAAACTTGGATCCCTTCCTATTGCATTAACCGATTATGCTTAACTTAAAACTTATATGTTACACTATTCAAATCGATACATCTATCGTTCCATTATTTGAAAGCCATCTTCCTTATTTTTACGGAATATCAAATATTTAGATAAAATTGATTTTATATGTATATATTTTTAATTAATACATTTAATTTGTATTTAAAAATATATTACATATCTATATTCTGAATAATTACAACTTCAAAATAAAAATGTGTTCTCCTTAATAGTAAAGAATTAACTTAAATATGCTCAATAAAGTTAAACTAAATGTATTTAAAGAGAATAAAAACAATTTACTCTACTGTACAGTATTGGGAGTCGAAGTTGAATGAGTTTAGTTGAAAACAATTGCAATCTTCTTCTTTATAAATTGTATGTCAATCTTCACTATTAATTGAGTATGTATAGATTTTTTATAAATACTTATGTTCACAAATTATAGGTGTTACCAACTACTGGGTAATAGTGTGTGACTAATGTTTATAAAAGAGTGTTAATCAGAAGGTTGTATGTGTAGAAGCTGGGGGCCTATTTTTTCATGATCTCCACTGTGTTGTACAGTTGATAGACAGATTAAATATTATATGTAGTGCGAATGTGAAACGTCTGCTGGAGAAATGATCGAGAAACCGGCAGACATAGAAGTGAATCTGAAAGACCAGCTTGCTGGACAGCTTCCCGTACATATTATTGTTGTCAATATCTAGGCGGTACGGTTATGTGCCTGGTGAGAGCTTATGGTTTTCACCCAGGTATTTTCCGGGTACTTCCAGGAACGATTAAATGCCAAAGGTTATCCGATAAACTCACTATGAACTAAATATTTACCAATTTTAAAAATATAAACAAAATGACTGCTTTTGTTAATTTAATAATTTAACAAATAATTTTTGAACCCGTTTTGGATACTTTTAAGGTTTAATTGAATGTTTTCGGATGCGAGAATCGACATTTGATTGTGCACACTAGTATGTATCGCGACAACCATCTATCTAATGTTTTAGCTATTTACTGATTCGAAAAAATCTATAAAAATCAAAACAAAGTTACCATTTTTGATGTACAATAATATTTATCGCCTAAAAGAACTCTTTGTCGTCTGTAATAAGGAAAGAAAATACATACTTATAACCCTTCTGGGAACCGCGACCCCGGGAAGGCTTTCAATAGGAGGGAAAACCTTTAAAGGAGAGATAAAAAAATCAAATAAGAAAATGGAAAAGACTTGCAATCCCCTAACGCTCAATACTGGGACAATTTTTGGTTTTGGTTAAAAAAAAGAAAATCGTTTTATGATTTTATTACGTAAATGCTGAAAAATATGAAATTTTAATATAAATATTTTCCATTATAATTCATGTAATAAGTATTTGATATATTTATATTCTTTCATATATAACTCCAATCGAATGATACCTGCGGAGGTACCTACATATTTTATCCACGATGAAAAGGTTTATTCTATCGTATTTTTATATACAATATGTAAATCACCAATTCTTTAAGCTTTATTAATATTGAGCACTTATTTTTTTATTTAAATGGCAATGCGTGATATATGTTTGTTCGGACGCTACACACCTTAAACTACTTCTCAAGATAGTCGCCACTATTATTAAAGCGCTGGGCACAAATTTTTATATACCTTCGCCATAGAACGACACCGCCTGGTATGAAAACCATGTTTGTACTCATTCAGTTCATCATCGTCACAAAAACGCTCATCACCAAGGAACCGCTTCAGATGAAGGAAACCATGAAAATCACTTGGCGCCAAATCAGGACAAAACATGACACATGTCAGCTGGTTTCATGTTTCGTGCATTCAAGATCGAATCACGAACCATATCTCACAGTCGGCGGGCTGATCTATTGTCTTTAATATTTCAACCACTCACTACAAGATGGCCACCCTATGTGAATGTCTCTAACGTTGCACGTGGTGAGTCAACAGATGAATGAAACCATCGCAACCGTAGCGCTACACCGGGAATATCTGGCAACGGTACTTACTTAAAAAACGTGCCTTGTATGTATTTTTTTCAGGGAAGATAAGTTTTAAAATATAGATTGTATACTGGACTGGCTGAGTAATCTTTTAAAATGGAACAGATGCATTTATTTACAAAAGACTCTATTAATAAGTTCCAAATTTTTCGGAATCTTATTTGGTTCACGAAGCAAAATTGACAGTTCGCCAGCAAAGAAAAGTTATTGATCTATATCCGTGTAATATAACCTAATATTATTTCGGTAGATAGATTTTGTCTGTATATCTTTTTAATTGATTCGCCTTATTTCTTTATAACACTTTCATTTTCCTACCTAAAAAGAGTCACTCATATCTATTAACTAGGTAAACTAACCAATTTAATGATACCTAAAATAAGATTATATTCTACAAAATAAAGCCTATGTAAAAGATTTTAAAAGTCAGTTGTACAATTTTCTCTGATTCCACAATGCTTGGAATAATCAACCTTCAGTTCTTCTTTGAACTAAACAGCTTAATTACATTCGACATGAAAACCTTGAATAATAATTATCGAGAAACCAATAATACCACAAAGATCAAATTCAAATTGACCATAATATCGTTTAAAGCCACGGTGTTAAAATATCTAGTATCTGCAGCCCATTGGTACCTTAAAGTCAAAGCTTACAGTAACAGTCGGTTGAATCTGAAACAAAATAATTGCGTATTTGCTTAACATTCCGAGGGTGCTTGAATATTAATTTATTTCTTAGAAAATTCAGCGCATTACATAAAATTTGACTAGCTCCAATCACAAAACAAACCAAATAATGTATGATACGAAAATGTATAACGAGAGTATTGATATTGAGTTCTCGGGAGAAGTTATTTTATGTTGACTCTCAATATGTTAAAGAATAATTCAGAACTCGTAATAATAGTAATTTAAATATGAATTAAATATATTAATTATAAAGATATACATATAAAATCAATTTTATCGAAAAATATTGTTGTTGCGCTACCGGGATTCGAACCTGGATCTCTTCCCTAACCGGGGGAGGTGCTTTATCCAACTAAGCTACAGCGGCATTATTTTTAGCGACAATTTTTCGACCCTATATGTTACCTTTTTGAAATCAATACATTTAATCGTTCCATCATTCGACAGAGCTATCTACCTTATTTTTACAGAATCTCATATACCTTTGAGTAAACTGATAGCAGACGCCAGAATTAGGTTCGAATCCAGGTTCGAATCCCGGTAGCGCAACAACAATATTTTTCGATAAAATTGATTTTATATGTATATCTTTATAATTAATATATTTAATTCATATTTAAAATATCACAGACCGTCTGTTCTGAATAATTACAACTTCACAATAAGAATGTGTTCTCCTAAAAATAGTAATTTAGTAGAATTAAAAACATCTTTACGTTCCTTTAATGAACGTTTTATAAAATATTGTAATCAGTCAAAGATTTTTGAAGTCGGACGATTAGTATATTTTTAAGGCATTAAAAAATTTAATATACGCGGAATATTTTTCTGTACTTTGCCTAAAAAAACAAAACATTTCTAATTATCTAAAATTGCCGGTTCGTCACGGGTTTAGCAAGAGAGGACAGAGCGTCACACTTCTCCATCCTGATACATAACTATCGCCTTATCCACATTCATACGTCTTCTCATACATGCTCGTCATCAATTAGTGAGGGTTCTAAACGTCTTCTAGTATCCGATAACCCAATCGCACATAACTTAAAATTATCAATATAATCTATATAATCTTCTTCCACATCGGTCATCGGTTTTTGAAGAGGGTAAGACAATACATGTTATGTTATTATTTGCCGACTGGCTGAATCTATTGTCAATACAACCAGTCGATTTGCCGGGCTCTCTTCTTATCTCTAGGTCGCTCGTGTATAGTGGAATGGGTCTAATGACTAGCTTCCACGTGAGACATGATAAGGACGTGAGACGTGATAAAGAATGTAGTTTATTGTAACATTTATATTTATTGAAACTTGGTATGATGCACGGATAATAAAAGTGGATGTAGACATACAGTATAAACTTTTTGAGAGGATGTGATATCGTTTCACATATAAATAAGCCGAAAGGCGGTGATACAGGCAGGAATATTACAATTAATATGGTTAACGAGATGTTAAAACTTAAAATAAATATTTGGCCCGTGGCTCTACATATAAATCCGAGCCCCACGTAAGAATTAAGAATCTTAACAGATGGCCGGGCAACAACACAGGGAAGAAAATTACAATTCTTACGGTAAACAAGAGGATAATATACCATTACAATTTTTAGCTTGCTACTCGGCATGCAAAAAGCGAACCACGCATGAGAATTACGGATCATCATATTAAATGCAAAGTAATAACATAGAAATGAAAAATTACAATTCTTGTGATAAACAAAATGTTAAAGCACAATTAATATTTGGTCTGCAAGTCGGCATGCAAAAACCGACCCATGCGTAAGAATTATGAGTCTTATTAAATAGCAGAGAGATAACACAGAAATGAAAATTGCAATTGTAATGATGAACCATATGTTAAAATATAGTTAATATTGGATCCGCAACTCGGCGTGCAAAAACCGACCCCTGCATAATAATTATAAATCTTATTAAATTACAGAGGAACAACGTAGAAATGAAAATAATAATTAAACCAATTGATAATTATCAAGCAGCATTGGCTGGACGACGTATGAGAACTGTACCTTCAGTTTGAGAATGTACCCCTTCCTCACACTAACATATGGATTGTACTTACTGATTCGCCTTGGGCGACATCTGGAATATGAAGGGGACCTCTTATTCCGTTCGCTCGGATGTTCTGTCGAACACACGCCAAACGCGGGAGAGATATGTTGCATTTACTTATTATCCTGTTGAAACCACATATGTTGCAGGCCCAATCGACCCAATTTAACCACCAATAAGTTTGTACAGCATTGTTTCTTGCATCCTGAAAGAAATAGGGCCCAATGATTCCGCTAGCTCACATGGCGCACCATACAGTAACTCAGTAAAGGTCGTTGGTGGATCAATTGAGGATTTTTCAGTGCCCCAATATTAGTTGTTTTGTTCATTAACAAAACCCGACAAGTCGAAATGAGTTTCGTTGTTTGCGATGATTTTTTTTAGTCAGGTTTGTGTTTGTTTTAATGACTTCAATATGTTGTTGAGGCGTTGAATGCTCCATAATAAATTGTAATCAACTACGCTCTACGACTACCAAATGTGACGTGACAAATGTCTGCCATACCAAAATGGCGGTAAAACAAAATCGCCTTAGAACATAATATTTACCCAGTATCTTTAAATTATTTTAATCTTAAATATTATTTAATAAAATATCTTGTAATAATATATTTTTTTAATTAATTACAAAAATAGTGTTTTTCATAATATGATAATTTATTATATTTATATTTTTTAAATGTTTAATTATTGTGTCATGTCAAATGTGTAATTATCATTTTTAATCTAATGTTGTTTTTAATAACATTTATTTTACAAGCACATCTAGAGAACGTACATTCAAGCCTCTTCTGCTGACTAAGGTCGAAACAGCCTTTACATAAAACATTCTGTGGCTTTCGGGTTCGTAAGCTGGGTGTCAAAGTATTAGAATAGGGACTAACGTTTACCTGGCTCCTTCTCTAACCCTTTTAAAAATGGAGCGCATTTAATGCTTTATTATATCAACAATGTAATTTACCCACGAACTATGATACGTAATTCTGTATGTGAGCATATTTTGTTCACATTTTGTTTGTGGTATAATATTAAACATTTCAATATTTAAAACCAGTTCTAGGATGTTGTTTGAGTGTCAATTTTTCTGGACTGGATCTTCTTAGAATCTTATTTAACACCACAAACACTGTTAAATAAATAATATCTTAAAACGTTAAAAAAAATAGTTTTGATATTGAAAAACGATTATGAAGAACATTTATAAAAAAAGAACATTATAATTTTTTAGGTATTAAATAATACTTACCTACACATATAATTTATCAGAAAATTGATATATTTGATTATAATACATTTTATCCTACCGATACTTTACGATTATTATTTACACAAAAATACATTCGGATATTAAATTCAAGAATTAAATTAAATCCTGCTCTTATAAAATATACTATCTCTAGTCGGTTTATTCTGCTCATGACGTGATAAAAAAACATATTGAAAATACTCTAAATATGATATATATAAAAATAATACTGTCCTTTTTTTAATCCAGACAAACCTATGTGTTTTATAAATGATTAAAACCACAAAAAAATCTGTTACAATGTTAAATCAAATGCCACGATTTATTGGCTAATGATATTTTTTATTAAACTCCTAAAATATCATCGCCATCCCTAGCTCCTCAAGAAGATACCTTTACTTGGGTCACTTCTCGCTAAGAAAGGCTGATGCCAAGAAAGGACAGATCTTTGTTTATTTTATCATGAATCTGTAAGGCTACTTTTTCAAATTGTATACCATCGTACTTAATGAATGGTATTGTAGAAGGAAACCAATCTTTGGCTATTGTGAAACCTCTTATCAAGAAATTTAGAAGACATTATAAAAAACTACAAATCATTAAAACTAACCCAGTATAAATATAGACTTATTGGTACATAATTATTAACACACAAGTAAAATAATTTAACAATACTCTAATAATCCCATCAATATATAACCTATTATGCATGGACAAGATTGAAAAGAAAAAAATTACGACTTATTAATAATTATACTATATGATCTGAATTAGAAAATTTTGATTACTTTCATGCGTCATATTTAATAATTTTTCATTTGCTAACCAACATACTACTGCTAATCCAAATTCAATATCGTTTAGCCGCAAAGTACAGCGATAATTTGTAATAAATTAATTTAGCTTATTGAAATTTTAGCGCAGGTAAAATTAATTGCTTTTTAGCAAACAAAATTAATCCGCTTTTTTCAACTTTACATTTAAATCAGGACTAAACCTAAATATAAAATACCATTACTTGTAGTATGAAATTCACTAATATTTTTTTCTCTTAAAATCCAGGAATATTAACAATTTGTTGTTAATATATTATTATGCTATTGTGGTTATATCATGTACTATTGAAAAGGTGAAATAAACCTCCGCTAAGTGAACTTATAATAAGGTATATCCATGTATATATATATATATATACATATATTTTATTTTAATATTCTTATTTATATTTTTTAATTTAAACTAGACCCACAAAACGTCTTGCTAGACGTTTGTGACATTTATATCAATTTAATAAAATCAAAACATAATATTAATAAGTCACAGTTTAAACAATTCATTTCATGCTTACATGTAAGACGGGTTATTATCGATAAGCAATTTTTTAATTATTTCTTCCTAATTGGGAGAAAGCGTACTCTTTTGTAAAAATATAGGAAGTTAATTTTTTAGTGTAGGAACAACAAATTTTAATATCCTCGAATTGTTATATTCAGATTAGCTACACTTGTTGTATTTTTTCCGTGTGAAGCCACCCCTATTTATGGCATCGTTGTTATAGTTGTATTTTATTAAAAGGAACAGTAACAGCCTGTTACTTTATCTTATGTATTATTTATTTTATGTATCTAATTTTACAAACTTTTAGCCTGTTAAAATCATATCAGTGATCCACGTAATTATATTTGATTGACATTTGCTCCGCTCCAGTGATACGACAAAAAAGTGAAATATTTAACTCCCTATACTTCTTACTGTTGTCATTATGTCTGAAAAATTACTATAACATTTAAATCTTATCAACGATAATGTTTATAGTAATATTCTATGTATTGTTTGCTGTATATACTAACTCCTTACAACTTTTGTAATAAATACGTTCCATTTAAGTATGTTATGCTTTTGTTTGAATAATTATGATATCTTAATGAAAAAAAATAAACATCTCAAGGAAAATATAATACTTCACTAAATATTCAATAAAAAAAAGATATCTAACCATACTGTTTGTTAGAATGCGAAATTACCCAAGATAATATTTTGTTCAAGGATACAAAAGCACTTAGTCGAAGTAAGGGACAGAGGCTAATAAAACCAAGTATTGTTAGACGCAGGTGGATCGACACAGCGTGGGTACAGCAATAAGGAAGCTTTCGGGGAAAATTTAAACTGTGCGCCTCGAGTTTAAGCTTAGACTGTGATGTACTCTGCGTTCAATCGTTGATGTGAAAGTATCAAAAAGGTTCCCGCTGGATCTATAAAAAGTTGAGAGTCCCAGTTTGCCTAGATAATTGGGCATCTTCTTGCGGTCAATCAACTACCAACCTCATTTTCCACTTCTAACACATGCAAGTATCATACAAATATAGATAATAAACTTTCTTATGAAAAAATATTATTTTATTTCATAACCCTTTGACTTGTCAATATTTAAAAAAGAATCAGTTAGGCTAGATGCCTCCCCCTGAACATGAAGTCAAGGCAGAAAGAAGAAATAACCTAACATGTTCTTCAAGTCAGAATAAAGTTATCTCTATCTATAAAATTATAAATATAACTAATTACATTGATCTATCATTATTATCGGGTTAATATTTTAGTATAGTTTAATTGTGCTAGTTTTGGCTATTTATATTTCTAATGAACTTTCACCTATAATTTCCAAACAGTTTAATCTAGAGTGTTGGTTTTTTAGTATACTTCAGGTAATCCAATGTTATATTTTTTAGTTTCCCTTGACAGAATATATGCTTTGTCTTTTATTTAAATAAATGTTGCTTATTTACCATAAATACGATTTACTCTTTTGTTTATTGAAATATACACACCCATTGATATAAAAACCACGCACAACGCTAGAAAATATATGAGCCCGGAATTTACCAAAGTTATCCAAGACAAAGATTAAACTTTTATATATTGCACCAGTACTGAATGGTACTGCAAGTTTATTTCGACTCTCAAGTTTTAATATCGAAGAATTAGTCCGTCATTATAGAAAACAGAAGTTACAATAAATATTATAAAAATACTAAAATCTCTTAACACCTGTTTAATTTATTAAAATGTTTTCACATTTACATCGATTCTAATAATATATCAAATAATTTGACATGCATAAGTATTGTCACACCGACAGGTAATAATTTTGTACATTCTTTTAAAAACATGTCAAATGAATCATGTAGCTGAAAATCAAAACAATAAGCCAAAAATATTAATATTTACACTCATTAACATAAAAACTTATGATGATATCTGAATCAACTTATAATATAAATCTAATATCAATTATGAAAAAAGGAAACCTTTCGTTTTAAATAATAAATATATCATCTAATGTGTATAATTATATTTTTAAGAACACATTCTTATTTTGAAGTTGCAATTTTTCAGAACGTAGGTCTGTGATATTTTTAATACAAATTAAATGTATTAATTAGAAAGATATATATATATATATATATATAGTTCAATTTATCCAAAAAATATTGTGATTGCTACCGAGATTTGAACCTGGATCTCTTCCTATCTGGGGAAATACATTATCCGATTATGCTACACTAGGAAGAGATCCAGGTTCGAATCCCGGTAGCAACCACAATATTTTTTGGATAAATTGATTTTATGTGTATATCTTTGTTTATATTATTATTTCTATATGTACATTTAATTTTTATTAGTTTAATTATACACTTCATCGTAGTAACATTTATTTTAAGTTGTATAGAAATTAAGTTGTATAATTAGGTAGCAAAATAAATTAAATAGATTACTGTAATGGCTCTTACACGATGAAATAAATCTCAGTAACACGAGCATGTATTGAGATTTTTATCTGGAGATAAACTCAAAGATTTACTCAGAGAACAGCTTGAGATTGGTAAATAGAGACAAAACTCAAACCCGTGATGACCGATTTGACAACGAGGCTCAACAAGTGCGCACAAGTGTCATCTAGAACCATAGATACGTACTATTTATTTAAAAAAGTTAGATACACAGAAAATATTAAATTATAAACGTTTTAACTATCGCTAGGGAGATTCAAATTCACTCAACTGATAAGCAGAATATCGTTGGTCAATGGACTTATATTTGATGTTTAATGTATAGCAAGTATGAAATCTAAGACTCGGTATGTATACGTAATCTCATGAGAGCATAATCCTTGTCTCAGAGACTGTCTCGAGTCTAAAATCTCATGAATGTGTCATTCGTGTACAGAGGTCATAACAGTTTTGAAATTTTTTAATGAATTCTGTATAAAACACATTCTAAACAAATAACGAAGTTCAAGATAATTCACCAGAAGTCATGAAATGACTTTAAACTCGTAAAATATATACTCATAAAAATAAATACATATATATGCAAATAACTTTTCTTTTTGATTTTTAAGATAGGTCCATCGAGGCAAAATCAAATCGAAAGAATATAACGTACACCTCAATTACATGGGAAATCATTATACTAATTATTATTTGTGTTAAGATAGAAATCCTCAAAATCTAAGAGATATTCAACATATTTCAAGTCATAACATGCAGTTCATAAGTGAGTTATGTGAAAAAAGTACAATCTGAAGTTATAAAATATTATTGAATAAAAGTTATAAAAATATTATTGTCTGTAATATACAATAGTTGGAGACAAAAATGCGTAGGTAGTTAGGTTAGCACAAATAATAAATTAGATTCATTTCGCTTTCTACCCACAACAATCAACCACTTCGTTATTTTTGGTTTGAAGTCGTTAATCACTTTAGACCCTTTAAGGTCTAATGGCAATTTGTTGAATATTCGCGGAGCACAAAATAAGAAAGTTCGTTAAGCAAATTTGGTATTAAATTTTGGCACTGATATGACTTGCATAATAATTGATGGGATAATTCAAGTAAGGCGGTATTTGTACGTCTTCATTTTATAATCTAATATGTTAGTTTGCAATATTTATAAAGCCGGAGTGCTTTTATCCGTGTTCCATGATACTGAATTGATTTAAATATTTTTATTATAAGTACATTAACTTTGTATTTAACCACTATGAAATAAATAAATAAGATATTTATAAACCTAACTGCTTTCTATATTGGAAAAATAGCTCAAAATTTTAAGATAAGAGTCAAAGAGCATTTAAGATATTTAAATAATAATGGTTTCTCAGAATTTATTAGCAAATGATCATACTTTAAATTATCTATTTTACATGTAAACAATTTTGTCTTAAATTTAATAATTGATAATCGTTAGAAATAATTAAAGCGTAAAAAATGAACCAAAATATTATTATTTAAATAACTAACTAAATTTAACCACTATATTTGTTTCCAATAATTTCGGATCATTAGGTCAATTTCCACACATTTCATCATCATAATCATTTTAATCAGTTAATGAATTTATTTTTAAATTTATTTCAATTAATTTACTATTATTTTATAAATATTAAATTTAAAAACATAGGAACAATTTAACACAATATGATTTTAGTTCTTTTATCACCCTAATGAGAAAAAAAAAGAGTTTCGAAACTGGTTGGTGTATACGTAAAACTCACGGTGGTTACAAATTTATATAATTTGAACATCTTGAAAATATGTGACATTTTTCTTAGGGCTAGTGGTATTTTATTAAATATTTATGTATTCATCAAGTATTAAAAAAATACAAATGAACTGAATTTAGGAGAATAAAATTACTATATATTTAAATCCAACCCAATTGTTTGTTACTCGTTTATAAGCTAATATAGTGCTTAATGGGACTACATTCAATATGTTTTACAATATAAATAGCCCCTAGACTATGAATTCTAATCTCCAGATGGCACGGAGTAATTTAAAAAGAAGTATGCTGGGTATCACTAGGAGTGACAGGAAAATAATTATGTGGGTTAGAGCGTAGACCAAGGAGAGGACTACATTTCAAGACGCATATAGGTATATATATATAATAGAGATACGTACACGGAATCACACTAATATTCTAACTATTTTAAAACTCAGCTAAACGCTCGTGCTGTGTAACTAACTCGCTGGTATCTTGGAACGTGGCTACCTACCACTACTAGATCACTAGATGAATGTCTTGACCACTAGGCCAGAGGTTCCCAAACTTTGTTGTGTCGTAGACCTCTTGCCATGTTTTTCGGTTTTTGGTAGACCCACTACTTACCTGATATTGATTTTTTGTAAATTTCTAATTGTAGCGAAGTTTAGTGTTAAAAACTTAAAATAAAAACACATGTTAAGTTTTATACATTTATTAATTGAAATTAAATTAAAACTACTCAAAATAAAATTTTGTATCTGTTATATAAAATAAACGTAACATAAAATAAACTAAGCAATAAGTAAATGTTTTTAGTGGGAAGGATGAACCTGATACTTTAATAATAAATTATCAACATTTGGCGACAATTTTGTAAGGCTTAATCTTAAATCTCCTCGGCTAATGATCTCCAGTCTGTTTCTTTTTTTCGTTAGGAGATTGGTAACAGCGCTGAACCCCTTTTCCACTAGGTATGACGATGGAAAGGAAATTAAAAATTTCCTCGCTATATTACATAATACGGGATAAGTAACGGGTATGTTTTTTTGCAGCCAGAAGTGCTGATATCCGTGCTTAAACTGAACCTTAAGATCTTCGTTTGAACTTATTTCAGTCAGTTCCTCTTGTATTATGACATTCGTTTCTTCTATGTCACCATATGGGTTAATTATCCACGGTGGTATTACCATAGTCAAAACATCCTCAAATCTAGTTTCAAAATCTGAATAGAGGGCATTTAAATGTTGAACGTAAGTTGAAACGTCGTCTTCCTAGCAGTTTGTCTGTGACAAATTGGGGAACTGGGAAAATTCGCCGCGTCCAATATTTTGCTTTATTAGTTTAACTCTGGCAAGAAGCGCTGATAAGATGGACTTTATTTTAATCAAATTTAGACTGTCGCCTTGTGACTAGACCAATAAGCACATTTAAGAATGGATAATTGATGTGAAAAGAATGACAAGGTGAACACTAGAACAGTCATAGATAAAGTAGTAAGAGTAGTAAGAATAACATGACAGATTAGTAGGGGTCCAAATATAGTGGCAGAATTATAGGAAGCCATCCAGGAGACAATAATTTCATATTATTATATATTTATATATATTATTGTCCGTGAACCAAAAACGTAATAAAAATATATATTATTAAGGAGAACACATTCTTATTGTGAAGTTGTAATTATTCAGAACAGACAGTCTGTAATGTTTTAAATACTAATTTAATGTATTAATTATAAATATATACATATAAAATCAATTTTGTTGAAAAATATTGAAAATTTGTCGAGAAAAATACTGGCGCTATAACACAATTGGTAGTGTATTTCCCCGGATTAGAAATAGAGATCCAGGTTCCTATCCCGGTAGCGAAAAAACAATATTTTTCAACAAAATTGATTTTATATGTATATATTTATAATTAATACATTAAATTAGTATTTAAAAATATATATTATTTAAATAAGCCAGTAAATATTTCTCTAAATGCAAATTAAATGTATATCTTTCTAATTAATACATTTAATTTGTATTTAAAATATCACAGATCTAAATTCTGAATAATTACTACTTCACAATAATAATGTGTTCTTAATAATATTTTTCTATGTAAAGGTAGTTTTTTTTAAAGGAGCAGAACTTTAAAATGAAATAAAACCCATAAAAATCATGGAAATGGTGATGGTATTGGCTTTATTGGAAAGATAATTTTATTCCGTTAGTGTTTAAATATGATTTTGACAACTTTTTGGAGTAGCTGGGACCGTGCATCGGTAATAGCGCGACGAATGTTGGCTTCTGGTTTATCGGCGTAGACTAGCGACTTCACATATCCCCACAGAAAATAATCCAAAAGTGTTAATGTGTTAAATATCTTGGAGGCCAATTCACAGGTCCATTAAGCGAAATTATGCGCTCATCGAATGTTTCCTTCAATAAATTGATTGTGACGCGACCCGTATGACATGTTGCGCCGTCTTGTTGAAACCACAGCTCTTCCATATTAATGCCATTCAATTGGGGAACGAAAAGTCAGTAATCATGGATTTATTGCTGTGCACGAATGCAAATTGACTCATTCGGGTCCTCCCCAATACTACGCTCCACTGCAGCAACAGCTTCTTCGATGCGCACTGTACGACGTCTCTACGGATGCGTATTATCAATTAGAGTATGTGTGGTGCGAAAACGATACACTCGTTATTCGAATTACTTGCTCGGATGGACGAATATGTCGACACGGTAGATTTCGCGAACTGAACCACTATTTTCTAAATAAATTTGCTGAATTTTCAAGCGTTGTTCTGGCCTAAGTCTATTTATGGTAAAATGGCAAACCAAACTGAGCACAAATCAAAAAGAAATTGACTGTCGCTGGAAAAAGCGTTTCCGATTCTACAAATAAACCTCTAAAAAAACATCTTTATATGCAAAATTATATGATGTTTATTTTGAGTGCATTAAATAAGAATATTCTATTTACCTTTTCAATTAGTTTCTAATTAGTTACCCATCACTTATATTTAGAGTTATGTTTTTTGTCTATGCTTGTATTTTTAATTGAGTATATATTGTATTATGATGAAGAGATTATTGGTCTTGAAACATGTTTGATATATCAATAAATAGTGGTTTAAACAAAGTATTTTTTCTTATTTTTTATTGTAATATCTTTCGGTGTTACTTTTCGTGGTTCTTATTGTGTGCGAAATTGGATAGCCCAAGAATAACCTGACGCGGTAAGAATAGTTTTTATTATACAAAACTATACAGTTAAACTACAAGTCAAATAAAAGAGATACGTTCCGAGCAACGGCTCAGATGCGAGAGAGCGCTACCAACAGCCGGGCGGTCTTATATTATTTTAGCACGCGTGCCATTCAAGCCCTCTTGCGCCCGTGCACTCATCCATAGATACGTCACATTTATATTGTAAAATATGTTGCTACAAATTAATATTATTGAAGAACTGATTGGTATTTGATTGCAACGATTATTGGTAACTAAGATTGAACTGTTTGAAATTTAATTCAATGAATTACCTAATAATTAGTTTACAATCATATGAGACAAATCACTCAATCACAGTCACATATGGTTAAAATAGCGATTTAGCTCATAACAAGCAGTTACGTTTAAAATACATTAACCTTTTGACTGCCACCTCTATTTGAAATGGAAGTCACTACATAGGGTAAGACTGGACTTTAAGAGTCTTAGCTTATCTATCCAAAGCTGGGACCTGTCATCCACAGAAGTCAGAATAATTTAAAAATATGACTTTAATCCCTGCATGTTTGCAAGGTCCAAAAGTGCGTGTTAACACGCTTATAGCTTGGTGTGATATACAAAGTTTGGCATGTTAACGCGCTATTTAAATGGTTAATTGTAAACACACAATTATATTGTATAATTAGCTTTATGTAGTGATAGTTCAACCGCTATTTAAACCGTTATTGTCTTAACTGGTAACTGGTAACTGATAAATTGTAATTCTTCGAGCAATCGCAAATATCAGATGTATTGTTAATTATTACTCGTATTTCTTTCTCATATCATTGCAGTACATGATTTTCTTCTACTTCTTTTACGGTCTTAGGGGAGTTCATAGTTTACAGAACGCCTTTTAGAGTTCATTTAGAGAACATAGTCACCACGAAGCTCCTTCCCTGCTATGACGTCACCGAGATTCTATCTTTGTCTTTTGTCCATCTTGACATTATTTTGCTCATCTATGCCTTAGTATTCCTTTCGGTCTTGAACAAGTGAGATAATTTTTTGCGTGTTACTACTTGTATCATTCCCAAAGTTCCCAGTTCTTTAACCTCCTCCATTTCGGTTAATTTACACGAGGCGCGTTTGTAAGTAAGTATCGGAATTTTTTATTAAAGAAATATATAATTTTTACAACACTTTACTTTGTTCGGACGCTACACACCTTAAACTACTTCTCATGATAGTCGCCACTATTATTAAAGCGCTGGGCACAAATTTGTATATACCTTCGCCATAGAACGACGCCGCCTGGTATGAAAACCATGTTTGTACTCCGTCATTCAGTTCATCATCGTCCCAAAAACGCTCATCACCAAGGAACCGCTTCAGATGAAGTAAACCATGAAAATCACTTGCCGCCAAATCAGGACAAAACATGACACATGTCAGCTGGTTTCATGTTTCGTGCATTCAAGATCGAATCACGGACCATATCACACAGTCGGCGGGCTGATCTATTGTCTTGAATATTTCAACCACTCACTACAACACTTATGTGAATGTCTCTAACGTTGAACGTGGTGAGTCAAAAGATGAATGAAACCATCGCAACCGTAGCGCTACACCGGGAATATCCGGCAACGGTACATACTTAAAAACGTGCCTCGTTTATTGTAAGTCATGTTGAATCTGAAAGTAGTAGCGCATTATCACGATGATTTATAATTATGTAATTTTTTTACCTCAATCTTAATATTTACTTACCTACGTTTATGTTTTGTTTTGTTGCTTATTTTTTGTTCATTTTGTGCCATGGAAATATGTGTATTAAATATATCGAACAGTTTTGTTCTACTTGGGTTACTTTGATATCCATCTATCCACGGCCCATATCACCAAAGACGTAATGAGAAAAGACGTGAAATATGAAATAATAATTGAGTGTAGATAGAAATTGAAAATTGATTTGCAAAATAATGTTAAATTGAAAGGATCATGGATGGTAACAAAAATACGTTTGAATAGAATATATTTCAAGGGAAAAGTTTCAGGGTAGTCAAATATATAATAATTACTTTTACACCTATTATCAAAAATATATTTTTAAATATGAAGTACATACCTCTCAAAAATTTTCACTCTACATTCTGACTTTATTCAAATTCATTTTGAGTTTTTTTTTAATAAATATTACTCCATTTCAATGTTTAAATATAAACAAACACATATTATTTTTAATGCAACAAGATATTTAAATAATGTTGATAACCTAAAAATGCTATTTTCAATTTGATTACTTTAACATTAAAATTATAATTCATGTCTATATAAATATAATATTACAAAAATTGATTACAAATACTTTTACGTCATTTTGCAACTTCATTCTGCAGCTTCCTTTTTCACCAAAGCATTCATTTTGATTCCATGAAATTCAATATACGTGATATCTCAACTTCAATGAGACCCGAGTACCCGGATGCTGGAGATTGAACATCGCCAGAGTAATAAACCCGACTATCAGGTGGGGAATGAGGAAAATAGGGTGTGCCGTGATTGCATTCCTTGAATATGTGTCTTCGGTCAAAGAATTTGATTAGTCATTTGAGTAACAAGTTAAAAATTATGTATCACCTTTATATTTTTGAGTAATAAATATTATTGGTTCGTATCAAAGCATTTTTATTAAATATAAAATTTATTTTTTAGATATTGAATTACTTATACGCTTTGTTTTTTAATCACTATAAGTTAATTATATTTACCAACCGGTTTTGGAAAATACCATTTCCTTCATCAGGATGACAAAAAACTAACTAAAACCATATGACTAATTATTCTAGTTTTAAAAATAAATAAATAAATCTAGTACCTGACTAAAATTTTTGCGATGATGAAAAATGTGAAAATTGACTATAATCCAAAATAATAGGAACATTTTTAGAATAAGACTTGTTCCTGGAGTATGGAGACGTTATCTGTCACTTTAGAGAGCACAGTAGGTTTTATAGTTACAAGAAGTTTTGATAGTTGCAAATTGTTATTACAGATTTCGCCATAAAATCAGAGACGAATCGGTTTTTCAATTTCACATCGTTCATTTTTTGATATGAGCTCTTCTAAATAGATTATATATTTTCATACTCTTTCAGATAATTGGATAGCGTGTCAATTAAATTATGTATGCCTAGTGAATGTGTAATATAATATAAAGGAAACATTTTTTAATTATTATTTATAGATTTTTTTTATCACAAGCGACTAATACGGATGAATGACTTTTAATGAATGTCTGTCTTTATGGATATTTTTTATAAATTACTGATTTTGACTGTCAGTTCTACGACCGACATTTCTCCACCCTCAGGAAAAAGGGCGATAGATAGGATACAAATGGAAGAGAGTCATTAATCCCTTGACAACACCACACAACCTAAAATAAATGAACCGGGCCAGTATGGCACCCGCGCGAGCACTGGAGTGTTAAAATTCAGTTAACTGAATATTCTAGGGACGAGTTATCCAGTATACGAATTACTAACAATGCTGGACAATTTTTTTTCCATCAACTTGCTCTGATTATAATAACAAAATAGTACTAGGGGTTCTCTTCTTAGACAACCGATCAGATCGCTGTGTATTTGTGTAGCTGATTTTATTAAGAACTTTCGTCTCAAAATTTACTAACATTTCGGATATTAGTTGCTAAATGTTATTTTAAAAGTCGTTGAACTCAGTGGGTTGACACATTTTCAGAACAGAATGCAAAGTTATATTTTATAAAGATGTTATTTTGACAACTTCCTAATGTATAAGCTGAAACCACACACGAATTATATATTAACTTAACCATTTATAATTTATTACAAAAAGTAGTTAAATGGTTGGAATGAGAGAATCAGAATCAGATCATATTTTTCTTTGCATGGTTTTAAAAGGATTATTGGTACGCAAAACGTTTAATTGTATAGTCTCTCTATTTGTGTGTATTGAAACATCGAAGCAGTCATAAAATAAAACATGCGAGACATTTTTTAGTTAACTTTTGTTTCAACACTGTATAGGTTTTACATTTTGTATAAAATTTTTTGCTTTTCTTTAAAATATCTAAAATCTCCTCACGTAAAAATAAATTCACAGAAGACTACCTCGAGAAAGAAAAAAACTTATAAAGAAAAGGCATATTACAGATATCATACAGTATCCTGTTTGATAAGCAGAGCGGTCAGGAACCCTTTGTGTACAAGAAATAAAACGTTTGACGTTAAACAAAAAATAGCGGATCAAATACTTTTGTGTATACATTTTAAATAAACAATCAAAATTGAGGTTGGTTCATGGAACCTACAGGTAAAATAAAATACTAGATAATAATTTTTATTTCTCAAACACATATTAAACTAAATGGTTTTGTCGAAGCGGTAAGGGAAGAATATAAAATGCTTGACCTTTAATATATATTCCTGTGTGTATATTTATATGTCGCATTTTTTTGGCTACTTTAATAAAAGTGGATTTTAAATGCCACCGCATGCTCTTTTTCTTAACCTGAACTGGAAGTTAATATTTTCTATGAATATTGTGACAATTGTATTCGGTGATTTACGAGTTTTTAAAATATTTTCCCAAAATTTTCGCATAACTTTCAAGCAATAGAAAATAAATTGTAGTCACACTATACAGATGAAATTATTAAAAAAAATCGTATAATTTAAATAATTATTTCAAAAAGGTATCAAGAATGTCATATGGGGAATTTTAATGATAGAATATTATGCTATGATTCTTGCCGATACTTACGTACCGATACCGTAGCCTTTGAGGTAGAAATATTTCGTCTGATCTACAATCACCAAGCTCCTGAAATGAGAAGAAATAAAACGGACAGGGAGAGAGTATTTATAATGGCCGGTCGTATATTTAACACTGAAGCTACTTTTATATTTGTATCACATATCTATTGAATTACTCACGGTTATAAGATATCAGTGAATAGCAAAGAAGCGGAGGCTTACGAGCTGTGGTCCTAAAAGCGTCTGGTCTCTAAGTAGTGCAGAGTACATGCTTATTTTAATACACACGATGCAGTAAGTACGAACATGCAGTGAATCCCTTTCAAATCACATGATGGTATGTGATGTGATGATGAATGATTTTCTATACCATAGGCTATGAAGGCTCGACTATATTTTAGGGATAAAGCAAGGGGATGTTATTCACTTCCTAGTAATTTATTAGAAACCTGTGATGATCTAAAGCGCGATATCTCGTGAGCCGTGTTAATTCAATAATTTATTTATGTTTTATAATAATTAAACATTGATCAAAACTAAAAATTTGCTGTTTTTGTACTAAATAAATTGTGCTAAACACGAAAGTCATTAAATGTTATGTAAAAAAAAGTAAGAGGTTAAACAAATATTAATTAAATCAATCAGAATTTTTTTCAGTCTATATTTTTATTCTAGGATCTTTTGTGGATATGTGAAATGAATCCTCGATGTCATTGGAGTATTTATTTTTACACGTTACATAAAATGCCTATAGTTAGGAAGGTAAATAAATAAATAATTTATACATATTTTGAATCGTGTCGGCCCTATTGATCTACCTTGTTGTATTCCGTTAAAGACAGAGCAAGGAGTACTGATATTTAAGCTGATTTTTACTAATTAAAGTCTTCTTCTTCTTCGTAGTTTTTTAGGCTAATCTGCCGTGTATATCTGAGCTTTCTGGCCGGCGTTTTGGATCCCATTGCAGGGTCCATCATCTTGACTCTATATCAATATCCGTGAAACATACTTTTTATTTTATTGACATATATTCCACGTCCAAATTTCTATCCTTCATACATTTCTTCATGCTCGACTTTAGTCTGAATTGTGACCTTGATACCACCCAACGTGATTAGTATTTAGTTTGACATCGCGATATGAACCTTTTCAACTCCTGTGCACCAGCATTGTCTTTTGGTAATCTGTGATTTGTGAGCACAGTTATTATTGTGTGAGTGTGCCGTGGATACACAGTGACATCGCTGTCTTCAGTCGGGAGCGGGATTGATCATCCGCGTGCCAACAATTGTGTAATTTCGCGGCGATGGCAGGGATTTGCGGAAGCGTCACACTCGACCTCTTCCCGTATCCGTCTCCCAATATTCCTCCCCTACCCTGCGGTGATTTCGATTTACGACCGCAATTGTCGTATTGCATTCCGCGGGACGCGCGACCCGGATATCGCGCATTCGTAGATCAGCCCAGAAAACTATACACATAAGATTCTGAACTACCGTGAAAACCTAAGAACATTTTTAACAATTAAGATAATTCGAATAATTTCTTGTACAGCATTTATAGTATATGATGGTATTAAAGACACATCGTACCAAAAACTTTATATAAGTCGAAAAAAATATCCAGTGCCTGGTTATCACTGTATTGGGTTATTTTACATAATGCAGTATTCTGTAACACTATAAAAGAGTAATATGTATGACCATTTGCTTACATATGTATCGCTGTTAGTATATTAAGCATCAACTGCAACTAAACACAGCAAGGGATAACCTCAAAGTAGAGGTAAGATAATGTTTTATCAAACTCATTTCAATTAACTGATTCGTAAGCGGAAAATATTTTGCTGAGGTTTGTAATATTTATCAAAGGATAAATTCATGGAGATTTATTCGTACAAAATAAATTTCAGGAATATCTAAGGGCTTGAAAAGTTCATGTTTTACTAATGCGCATCGGAAATCTTGAGGCAATTCCATTACTGATTCTGCTTTTATTACTTAACAGAAATCTAAGACGAATTTGATTATTTAGAAAATATTTGTTTATAAAATATCGTAAAAAATACAAGTGTTATACTTAAACATACCGTTACGCCATATTTTCACAATTAGACATACATAGAGAGGACACATCACACAATCCTATACTGACACACTTATTTTCTTTCTTCCACAACCACATATTCTTTAATTCAAAAACATTATTTGTAACATTTGCTTAGTTTAAATTAAAAATATCTCAATTTTTAATGTATATTTTTTAAGCAGAGCATTTTATTATTATGAAATTGCAATTTTTTTGGTATTTTAATACAAATTAAACTGTTAAGGAGAACACATTCTTATTGTGAAGTTGTAATTATTCAGAACATAGATCTGTGATGTTTTTAATACTAATTAAATGTATTATTGTTATTGCTACCGGGATTCGAACCTGGATCTCTTCTAATCAGGGGAACGATAAAATTGAATTTATATGTATATCTTTCTAATTAATACATTTAATTTTATTGTCGTCTTTCTAGTCAAACCCTTTTCTGTCGCCTGATTTACGTGACAAATAACGTTAGTAATTATTTATTTAGAACGTATAAGAAATTAACAATTAACCTCGTCTTGAAAGCATATCTAATTCGTGTATAATTTCTCGAATTTCAAACTGGATAAATTAAAGCTCGCCCTTGAACACAGAATGGCTTAAATACCTTTATTAATTTAATTTTTGTCTCGATACAACATCAAAAACATCATTCTTGTATATAAGCATTGAACATCGACAAGACCAAAATCGTCTACAAGCCTGTGAAGTCGTTGTATGGGAACGTTACTATAATATTTAGTATTGAAGTATTTATAAGAAGCCTCAGCGACCTGGTACTTCACGCAGGAACTAACTTACCATCACGCCGTAGGCGAGAGGATAGAGCGCCACACTTTTCTGTCCTAACGCACAATTCTCGCTTCATCAACATTCTCATACAAGCTCGCTAATTACTGAGTGGCTTAATGGGTACGCATTTCCCCGGATAATAAACGACCTGGTTCGAAACCCGGTAGCAACTAAAATATATTTTCAATAATTTGATTTTTTCTGTATATCTTTCTAATTCAATTTGTAATAAAAATACCACAGAACCATGTTCTAAAAAAACTTCAATTTCACAATAATAATGTGTTCTCCTTAAAAAGATATAAGTTGCTGTATCAAAGTTTATCCAAATTTAATGAAAATAAATTGATTTAATCTCTGGCATCCCCTACCGTAAATTACTCAAAGGTGTTTGAGATATGTCATAATAAAAAGTTAGTAGCTTTAAAAAAATTAATAATAGATGTATCAATTTGAAAGAGCTGCAGCATGTAGATTCGAAAATCTGTCGTCAGCTTACACGATCGATGTGGCGTAATTGTAACACATTTTCCTGAATAGAAAAAGATCTTGGTTCGAATCTCGGTTGCGACCAAGATAAATTGATTTTTTCTGTATATATTTTTAATTGATACATTTAATTTTGACTAAAAAATAACTACTAGAAAATAATTTTCATTTTTTCTATTAGATTATACAAATAGCTGTTACTGCAACTGATGTCCTAAAACGGATTTATCTGATGCAGTTATCATACGACGTTCAAAGATTAATACTATATTCAAAATTGCTATCTGTCATTATATAAGATATACCTGTTTATTCTGTCGTAATTACATAATATGTTATATGTTCTGAATAATTACAACTTCACAATGAGAATGTGTTTTTCTTAATAATATGTTTGGACCTATGCTATATTTGTCAGCGACTCGGGCACCCTTAGACTTGGATTGCCAATTGCCCAGGCCTCATTGTACTTATAGAAAATGTTTATAATTTATACCCTTCTTTCAAACATTGAATCAAGCCTATCTAGCTGTACTGGAACGACATTAGAATTTTCCAGTTGGAGATTTTTTCGTTCCTCATCATATTTGTTTCTCTGAGCAGTAAGAATCTGACCAAAAAGTGATTTTAGCAAGCGTGATAATATACATTTATTACCATCACTCCGTTTCCCCGCGCGGAAAGGCAGAGAAGATAGAGCGCCACACCCTTCTGTCCTCACACACAATTCTAGCCTCGTCCACATTCATACGACATCTTACACATGCTTTCTAACAAGAACATCTTCCAGTAACTGGTTTAACTAGTTGCGGCAAGTCTTCCGCGGGCACCCTCTACTTCTGGTGCATCTATATCTTTCTTACTATTATCTTTACATTTATCTGTTACATATGACCAAACCACCTAAGTCATATTTTTTTAATCTTACTCACTATACTAAGATCAGATTTATATTTTTTCCTATATCTTCATTCTTTACTCTGTCATAAATAGATCTGCCACATAAACGCCTAAGTGATCTCATTTCCACTGCTTTCAGCCTATTTTCTTTCTTTTTCTGCCAGCTCCAGGCCTCACTTCCATACAACAGTTTCGGTACCAGGACTCCATTATGTACCGCTAGTCTTGCCTCGGTTGATAATTTCCCGTTAGATATAATTATATTCAAAGCGCGGTTCACTTTATTCCCTGCTGTCACCCTCCTTTCGATTTCTTTTTCAGCTTTTCCATTTTTTATCAAACGTACTTCCCAAATACACAAACTCATGTACTTGTTTCAAACATTCATTACCTATAATTATTTTTCACGGTGTCATGCTTTCTTTCTTCCGAATACCATCACTTTCGACTGGTTAACATTCAAAATAAGGTCACTTTTCTTGCATACATCGTACATTCTACTCATTAAATTAGACTGTAGTTCTCGTTCATTATTCGCCATTAGTACTGCATCATCGGCGTACAATAAAGTGTATACAATCAAACCCCACTTTTTAGTTTCTACATTCATATATTTCACTACTAAATAGTAAACAGAAACAAATGGGCTTCGACGTGTATCCATACTCGATCTTCTGGTTGGCCAATTACACGCCCGCTATGCGGCAGCACTCAATGGTGAAGGACAAGATGGCCATCTGTTACTTCGACTGGCGTAGGTGGAGTACTCGGGCGTTTCGCTGTTCGGAGGGCGGACCATCATCAGAAAAAAGAGCGAACATCCGAGGCCGAGGCGAGTTGCCTTACGTCTTCAGCCTAGACGAAGGGAGAATTTGTCGATGAGTTTTGCCCAACTGCCCAGGCAAAATTTCTGGAATATGGCTAGCGATATTGGAACAATAATCAATGACAACTTGGTGAACCTAATCAACTCTGGACTCAACTCATTTTCCAGGGCCTTGGATAAAAAGGATGACGAAGAAAAAAGAAAGAAGAGAGAATAAAAAATTCAATGGACATGAGAACCAAATGAAATAATAGAGGTTAGATAGGACAGTGGCTATCAAATGAAGTAAAATGTATTGAATTATAATCTTTTGTATAAAAAAATCGTGTATTTGTACATTCTTTGTACCCCTGCAGACAAAATAGAGCTAATATGTAATGGTCCATGGCCCTGACTTGGGGAAAACACACGCAGAGTAACTACCAATGGAGGCTAGCAGGTAACATGAGGCTCGGGGACCTGATGATTCCAAGTGGCAATATATAGCGTACATGTACCTTATTCATTTTAGGAGTACATGCCGACAGTTAAGTGCCTAATATTATTTTAGTATATTTTTCCGATCATGTTCACTAATTTAAGCACAAAATTTCTCTAGTTCGTGCACGATGTGGGTATTTTCTGTATTTTTGTTTTCATATTGTATAAATCCGTATCATGTGTTAGTGACAGTTCAGTATACATACGACTTATGTGTCAGGCTAAGTTTATTTGTAATACTTTTATTTTTAACTGGCGCGCCTTGCTTTCGCTACACTGCTGCAACTTAATAGTTTTATTTAATCAATTGGTTCATTTTATCGCCTCGCTGCTGCTTGTTTGTAAATACGTCGGGATAAGCTATCCTTCGACCCATTAAGCCCCGTAAGCTGTTTACTATTGCGTCTACTTGCTTCTGAATGACAACGGTCTGACAACGCATCGATTACTTAAATTTCAGAGCTCATTTTAGCGCATCTTATCGTGATATTTCACTAGGTCGTCCCACAGGAAATCAAACAAACATTTTTGTAATAATTCCATACTACACAGTTTAAATAAAAGTGCGCCGCGGGGAATAAAAGATTGAATACCTCTGTGGTACCTCAATAGCTATGTTAAGGTCGTGCATATTGAAGTTATTCAAACTATGATTGACTCGAGAGTGTGTCAGAAGTTCCTAACCTCTTCTTGTTTCACGCGTGTTAGTTATATGTCTCAGTATAGGGTACCTGTTGTAACTAAAAGAGCACTTACAAGGTTTCGTTTATTGAGGTGATGAATTAATACGATTTAAATGCGCGGTTGAACTTTGGAGTGGCTCGCTGGAGATGCGGTTGAATTGCGGTGTTGGTGATAGGACGGCCTGCGGAAAAGTGAAGTCAGTTGCCTGGTGCTAATGGTTTATTTACGTCTGCTTGTCGGTCGCTCTGGTTCAGGCCCTAATAGTTGATAGATGAGCCCTTACCCGGCCATATCTACAGGCGCGTGTAGGGTTACCATACATAATTTTTTACGACTTTACGGCAGCCATGAAAAACTGAAAAACGGTCATTGAGTAAAAATATGAAATTACGTACAATCTACAGTGTTTAAAAAAAATAATTCTGTGGTTAGTCATTTTAAATAATCAATCTAAAGTAACTTTCAAAATTACAACCTGAGTATTGTCATTTAATTGCGCTTCCTATCCGTTGCATCCTATGTTAGTGTAATCCATTTTATTTAGAAATCCGCTATATGGCAGTACAGATTAAGAAAAAATAATAATGAATATTAATATTCATTTACAATCAGCTATATATGTCACTGATTAAGATTCCCAGTAAGCGTCGTTGTTCCAAGCAGAATCAATACGTCGCTGGCCTTGGTGGAAAGTTTTTATGCAACGGATATATTCTGCGCTGGGCTGTAAGGACGTTATTTTCTTTTTATGACAAATATTTGTCAAAAAGTGCTATGAATAATTCTTGGATATGATTAATCGACCCTTTTAACATTGCAGTTTAAAACAGTTTTACACAAAATATCGTATTCACTTGAGGTTTTAATTTTTTTTTCAACCTGTCCATATTATTTAATTTCTTTAAGTTCACTATATCATTCATGTTTATGCTTTTAATAACATTCTGATGATAATCGTATCAATTTAAGATAAGTCTATGTGTACATGTATATTTATATAGCATGTATCATTTTACTAATATTTTGTTTTTTCTCACTAGAAATAAAGACAAAGTACACCTACAATGGTGCAAAATAAAATCCGCATTGAAATATATATTCTACAGTAACCCTGTCCACGCAGCGGCAACTATCGGTTAGACCCGTTTCAGATTTTACTTTTTCATCAGTGTAAAATAAAACTCATTATTAATTTTTATTTTTTTCTTTATTTAGGTAATTGCCTAGAGATTTACATTTCATCGCAAATCTAGTGCGGATCCGAGTTTCTGTTACAAATTTTAAACAAAAAAATAAATTATTTCATGTTGTAAGGAATCTGCCTAACAATTAACGAATTTGAAATTGTGATGAGTGATCATAGATATTTTTCATTGCTCCTTAAATGCATATTAATTATTTATAAATGCGATTGTATTTAGTGCTTGTATTTAGTATAGTGGTCCGGTTGTGGTTTTATACTTCTTATTTTTCTTACATTTCCGCTTCTATATGGCTGCCGCAAAACTCCTCCATTACTGCAATCCACCGCCAGTTCCTCCCATGTTAATCCCATGTCCAGTAGTTCTGCCGAGTACAACTTGTGTATAGTTATTGAGGGCCGTGTATATAATTCCAACTGGAATGTGAAACGTGTACAACACATTCTCCTTTTCTTGATTACAGCGGTGATCGCGAAGTGATGCATCCTTTCCCTTAATTCAGTTTTCCTCTTGAAGTCAAACTACCACAAGCCAAAAATTCTCCGCAAGCATCTGCTCTCAAAATTCAATATGTGGCTACTTCGGACATTGGTGACATTCCAGGATTCGCAACCGTAGAAAAGAACATGAAAAATGTGTCAAGAAAGCGGCATTTTTCATATTCACATTCTTCACACAGATATGCAATATATATAGTGTACATTACTTGCGTACATACCAAATACTTTTGATACATTTCTTAACTTTTTAAAAATATTTCTAAATCATTTATTTTATTTAATTCTGAAATTTGTTTCTGTGATTCTGAGTAAAGATATTTCTGAGTAGGAATATTCCGTGTTATAAAGAAATTGAATCATTCATATTTAATCTATTGTCTATATGTTTAATGTATTAGATGTGATTATTCCTTATTAGAATCATAAATGGTTCTGAGAAGAGTGAAATAAGACCAGGATTTTCCCAATATCTGAAATAGACAAATCAAAAATATACTTATTTTTTGTAGTCGTTTAAATATTAAATAAACATTAATAAAATTTATACGGTCATTATATTGAATTTAAATGATAATATGTGATTGAAATTGCAATACTAACCCCGGTAAAGGTCATAAGTGAAAAGGTAGAGAACTTCAATGCTGTTAGCGATAATGGTTTTTGAGCTCTGTAAAAACAACATTCGAAAATATTTTGATCTGTGTATTAAAACATTTTGTTTTGTAAAAACATATAGTTTGTAAAGGGTGTCCGGCGGAAAATTTTCAAGTTTAATATTACATAAAATAAAAAACTACAACGCTATTCTTATATTTTATTTATTCAAAATGGAGTTTAACGATACGGATATAACGTTTTATAAACAATATAGTCTAAATGCCGTCCATTTATCTCAAGACACTCTACAATCGAACTCTTAAATTTGCGAACACTAGAGAGCAAAGCGTCTGTTCAATGGCAGCAACTTCACGGCAGATATTTTCTACGCCTGAATTGTTCGAGGATTGTTGCTGTAAACTCTTGACTTAAGGTATCCCCACAAAAAAGTCACAGATGCCCAGGGTATATCTCAGTACTTGCTGATTAATTTATTGGGAAAAATTCCCCTCAGCTTCTCCATTGAAACTCTAGCTGTGTATGGAAAGCCCCATCTTGCTGAAATTTTATTCTGTTGTTGAACCCCAGAAACAGCTGTAGTTGCGGTACCAAAAACTCGTCGATCATTCGGCAATAAACGTCAGCAGCAACTGTCTCTCGCTGGTTAATAAATATAAGGGCCAATTATCCCTCTGGCAGAAATTGCACACCACACTGTCGTTTTTGAACAATGCAAACGTTTTTGATGGCGTTCCCTCGGATTGTCGGGGCACCAGTATCTCATGTTCTTTTTATTAACATAGCCATTGATATGAAAATGTGCTTCATCAGTAAACAATGTATTTTCAAGTGTTCGTGCTGTTCCAAAACATTCCAGTATCATTCTCGCTAAGGTTTCACGTAAAGAATAGTCATTTTCGTTGAAAAACTGCATGATTTGCAGTTTGTATGAGTGAAACTGTAATTTATAGGAGTTTGGTTAACCATTGTCTCTTTTAGTATGAATTTTTGAACCCAACACCAGATAAGTTGCGTGCTCGGCCCATCACTTACTCATCGAATATTAAAGTGGTTAATATTAACGTTAAATATTAGGCGGTGTGCTCCTGATCAATGACTCATTGCGACTCGCAAATCCGCAAATCACGCGCGTCGAACAATACCCCTCCCACTTACCTCACCCTGATGGTTTACGAGCAATCACAATTTAATCTTGAAATTTTTCCGTTGGACATCCTTTATCAAGAGTAAAAATCAAAAAAATTAATTGTACAGTATAAATGTCTTATTGTTTACTAGTAAAAGGCAATGGGCTTTGCCGATTTCATTTTCTTGGTAATGGCCATTTCGCGGCCACGGTGTGTTATTTTACTAAAAGCTATTTTTTAATGTAGAAAGTATAATGTATTTTGACTGGTAACGTAATAGTTCTGTATTATATGCACAAAATAGTTAAGTACTTCATAATGAAAACTTTTTCATCCGACTAAAATAATTACATCACCTGTGAAAAATTTATGCTAAAATAACAAATAATATTTTTAAAATATTACAGAAAATTTTAAATTTTATAAATGAACATTACTTATTTGTCTAGAACTGTTTTATACTTTTATTTATTAATAAAGTGGAATAAATCAAATATATACAACATTACAGATATAAGAATAATAAATGTATAGTAGTATGTATTACTAAAATAAATTAAAATTAAATAAACTAAATAATGCACATGTATTATGAAAAGTAAAAGGTGTCCCAAAAAGAGCGGCAAATTTTAATTTTAAAAAACCATCGTTTTTTGAGAAAATATCGAAATGTTTATTTAATCATAAAGTAGACACGTGGGAATTGTGTATGGAACAACACATCTAATAAATGCCTTCCTCAGCTTTGCTGATACATTTCCGTTCGTTTGACGAAATTTTCAATCACGGTTTGGCATGACTATATCTCGACTTCAGTGTTTCAGCATCTAATCTCCTTTTACAAGGCTTAAGTAGTAGGGGGCTTGTTGACATAAACTATGGACTTAAAAAAAACCAGAGAACAAAGTCCAACGTTGTTAAATCGCATGATCTAGGCGGCCAGTGCTAGTCGCCCAAACGGGACATTGCATGACCAGGGAATGTCTATTGAATAATGTACGTGTGATAACCGGTTCTAAAAGATTATAGGTAGCGCATTAATGAAGAATACTGCTTTTTGAAAATCATATAAAATGTAGAGTACTAAAGTCAATAAATGCTTCATTTATGATGAATTTATTGTATCCAAATATTTAATTATATTTATTTAATAGTGTACTATCTAGATACTTAAGATATGTGTGGGATTAAACTATTCCATTTGTATTATCTTAATGATGAATTCAACAGGTAACGCACTGTCTATTACTTATACCAGTACTTTGAAACAATTATATTAAGATATTTTCATGTTTTATGTAATTTACCTCATCATCAGTGTTAGTAAAATAACCTTAAATTGTGGTCCAGCCAAATACCATCGGCATTCATAAGCTGCGTCCGCCACCCCTGCCGTCTTTAATGATACAATACAATGTTTGTTAATAATATCATGAAAATTACACTGTATACACAGACCAGTAAATGAATAGAAATGAAATAGAGTGTACATAGAGGAAAAGGGCTTGGAACATTAGTTGCGGGATGAAGAGCATTCTACACACATTCTTGGTGGAAACACAAATCTGATAGTTTATGACACATTTATGCAACAGTAAAAGTATTTACTCTTCGAAATTTAAATTTTTGTGTAAACATTACGTATTTTTTACATTAATGTATATAATATTGTCAGAGTTTAAATTTTCTTTCCAATCGAGATATATATTTAAAAAAAAGTCACTGAGCTATTTGAGTGCGTAAGTGGGACCAATGGAAGAAATCACGTGGGTGACACTAAAATGAAAATACTGAAACAAGAAATTTTCATTTCAAAAATTTTCAAAATAACACAATGTATAAGTATGCGGAAATTTTGATGGAATATTTTTATGTTTTCTTACCGTGTCTATTATTTTATTTCCATAATATGTGAGTATTAGGGTATGCAACAAAAGTGAAGACAAGGACACGAAGTATTTAGCAAATTCTTTAGCATCATTTATCTAGAAATATAATAAATAATGTATAAATTCAAATAAAAAGTTTTTTAGGGCCGATTAAAAAAATTATAAAAAAATATTATGGAGAACACATTCTTATTGTGAAGTTGCAATTATTCAGAACTTAGGTCTGTGATATTTTAAATACTAATTAAATGTATTAATTAGAAATGTATACATATAAAATCAATTTTAATAAAAAATATTATTGTTGCTACCAGAATTTGAACCTGGATGGCTTTCAAATAATAGAACGATAGATGTATTCATTTGAAAAGTATAACATATAGATTCTAAAATTTTTCGTCAAAAGTACTGTCTCCTATAGCATAATCGGTTAATGCACCTCCCCCGCATTTGAAATAGATCCAGGTTCGAATCCTGGTAACAACAACAATATTTTTCGATAAAATTGATTTTATATGTATATCTTTCTAACTAATACATTTAATTTGTAATAAAACATCACAAACCTATGTTCTGAAAAATTACTTCACAATAAGAATGTGTTATTCTTAAAAAAGCAAAAATATTTATTTATCATAAAATATTTTAGTTGCGACTGGGATTGGAATCTAGATCTTTTTTTTCCGGGGTAATGTGTTAACCATCTCCCCTCTCTCCCCTATCTCAATCAACTTCTTTTTTTAATAACGTATTAATTATGTCACAGTTATTGAAGGATATAAAAATGCTTACTTTCAATTTGTATAAGTTAACAAGGATACGGTGTAATAAACCTAGCATTTATTTCTAAAATTACGCATACACGTTTGCAGAATGAAATGAAATAATAAATTAATTTTAGATTTTGTAAACTGAATTTTGTAATAAATTATTTGACAGCCTCGCAGTGGTCCTGTGTTTAGACTGAGTTACTTTTTAAGCACCCATATGCACAATGTATAAATTAAATTAAATTAATTATTTTTAATAAATAAAATTACTCACAATTATTTGAAAACCAACACAACATGTGATGATTGATATTGACATTACATTCACAAATATATCGATGTTGTAAATTACCTCCAGGTCATCACATATACTGAAAAAATAATTACCTATTATTTAATAAGTGCTAATGTATTATCAGAAAAATATAATATGCATAATAACTATTTTATTTGTCAATTTTTCGTTAACATGCTACATACTAAGAAATACTATAAATAATGAATATATTAGACAGTTGTAAATGTTCAAAATGAGCTAACGGATACTGTTGAAATTGTGTCCTGGGTAAGACGAGTGATACACTCTCTACTACGGTCTTTAATCCGGTTTTTGTTCGTTCCCTCACCTATCCTACACCCAATTCAGTACCCTTTCGTCTGGCAGCTCGAACAGTTCTATTAGTTTAGTGAAATTTCATTGTGATTAGTGTGATTGATTGATCAGTGGGACATACTCAACAGAGTATTTCTTTGTGTAAGTTATTGAACATTGGACGGCGAATTCACCAGAATCGCCTGTCGCGCTGTTCAAATTTGTTACACTTCAAAAGAAGTAAGGGACAGCGTCATCATCAGATGAGTCGAGTTGTTCTCCTTTTCCCGTAAGTCAATACCCGCTATTATTGGAGTATTCCCTATTTCTAATTCCTTATTCTAATCACTATTTCATCCCCATTTCCTCTTCTGATTCCATCACTCCCATTGTGATCGGCGACTCGCGTCAGTCACAGTTAGTATTACGTGCCTTATTAACTGCAATACATTGCAGACGTGTACCTTTACTGATGATTAGGTTATTATAATCCAATCTCAATAATGAATAATCGTTCATGCTGCTACTATAAACAGGGAAGCGAAAAAAATCGTAAAAATGAATAACATGTTCAGTACACGTGAAGATGTTTACGTGGGGAGCCACATGTATATGAAGGGGTTGATAATTTTACATATCTGGGCTCTTACTCGAAGACATTAAATAAAACAACAGATGAATTTAAAATTCGCCTTCTAGCTGGAAATATAAGCCTCTATGCTTGTAAAAACAATTAGAGTCGAAAATACTGAGTCAACAAAGTTAACTGCTAATATATAAAATAAAACCTAACCCAAATCTAAAAAAATAAAATATCGTAAAATTGAGAAATTTATAAATCTATTCCATAAAATGTAACTTACAGAATAAAAATAAATCATGATCTCAAAAATGTAATTGAACAAGAAACAATCGTAAAATTTTATAGGTACCAAAGACTGTGATGAGCTGGCCATGTTAAAATAATGCTAGGTGACAGGACACCGAAAATCATAACCACGAGGATACCAGGAAGAGGACTGGAGCAAAATAGCAGGAGGGTTCGGGAATTTTTAAAAATGGTCATAGAAAGGAGAGCACTTATGAAGAAGGTATATCGTGGGATGAAAAGTAAGAAGATCAGTTTTTCATTAAAAAGTGACTCAATTAGTCTACTTGTCCTTAAAATTCGATAATGATATGTTAGTAAACAGTTTATTTGAAGTTCTGGAAAATTATAAATAGTTTAAGAAAATTCTGTATATTTTTCTGGTATAGTCGTCTCTACAAAGTTGAATTGGAACAAGTAAAAGAATGTGGCGAAAACAAACCAACCAGTACTGGAACTGAAGTATGGTATTGTTTTTTGTGCAACGAAACTATACAAGAAAGTATGATTTAATATTTAATGAATGTAGTGTCACAAATCAAACAAAAAAGTCACATCCATTCTTATCTAATTATTTGATTACTCTATTGTGTTACATTTAAAAAAAATACTCCAATTTACTATGTTAATTGCTTTAATTGAAGGGCAATCTTCGCCGTAAAACTGCTATGCAGTTTGGCAAAAAATAAAAATTGTTATGTAATACGTATGAAATAAAGTTGTAATAAAAAAAAGGATCCATTCTAAATGTGGTAATGTAAAAGCAAGCAACAAACAATTTTTCTGCATCAAATGCATAGCTTTAAGACCAACCATTATAATTTGTTGTATCGATATTTTATTTGTATTATTTTTTTGTGCATCATTTATCATAAAATAAAAAAATTGTGTCTAAAGCACATTAGTGGTTCATTTCATACCGGTGATCCAAACAAGGGAACCTATTTTCTAAATTGGACCATTTCCAATTTTTTACTTTTCCATGAATTTCCATTCCATGTATTTTTTTAATGTTTAGCAACCACCACTTTTTTTTTGTTTAGAGGTCTCATTTTCATGTATGGCACCAAAATATAGTAAATGGTCCATTCTTGGCAACCCTCCCCTATGACTAATAGAATGCCAAATAGATTATTATCAAATGAAGCAGTCTGACGATCATAGGAACATACTCTACCATCTGTAACAACGCTTACTGGTGACCAACTTCCTTGAACCTCGTGGAATGTCAAAAAAACTTTTTGATTTATGCACTTGTAAAACACAAGTTAAATTTTTTTTACAAATGAGCAATACAAATAGCTTTACACACTTTTATTCTAATAATTCAAATTTTTTTAATCTTTTTTATTTTTTTACATGTATTATTATTATATGTAAAATAGACAATTGCAAATATTTATCAAAAGTATGATCATTTCTAATAAATGATTGAAATATTCTGAAAAACCGACTAAGCTTAAGACTCAAAGAGCATTAAGATCACATTCTAAAATATAAATCGCTAGTCTCTATTACAATATAGGTATAATGTATTTTGTATGTCTCCATAATTATGTTGGTATTTGAATTACTTAACAGATTTTTATAGTCATACTTATTATCACATAATTTCGGTTATATCGTGCATGTACCTAATTGTTGAAATTTTAAAATTTGGCAATTTATGTTGTTTTTCCTATTTCATTAGTTACATTATTTTTTTATTATTTCATTTGATAAAAACTACAATAAATACTCATTCATACATAGGGTGCTTTTAAAGATATATAGAACTTTAAAATGAAATACAATAAAGCACATAAAAATCGAGATAATGGCCATGATATTAGTTTCATTGAAAAAATAATTTTATGCCATTAGTGTTTAAATATGATTTCAAGTAGCCGCGGCTGGCACGAATAAAGCGCAATCTGGAACGGGGCCGTATATCGGCAAAAATGCGACGAATATTTGCTTTCAAGTCGTCTATCGTCTCTAATTTATCGGCGTAGACTAGCGACATTACATATGTCAACATAAAATAATCCAAAGGTGTTAAATCACACAATCTTGGAGGATACAATTTTTACAACAATTTACAGGTCCATTACGTGAAATTATGCGCTCATCAAATGTTTCCTTCAATAAATTGATCGTGGCGCACACTTTGTGACCGTTTCGTTGAAATCACAATTCTTCCACATTAATGCCATTCAATTGCGGAACAAAAAATCAGTAATCATGGATCTATAGCGCTCCCCGTTAACTTATGTTCTGACCGGCATTATTTTTGAAAAAACAACAGCTTCTTCGGTGCGCACTGTACGACACCTCTGCGAATGGTTATTATCAATTAGAATATACGTAGTTCGAAAAAGATCCATGGTTATTCAAATTTCTAACTCGGATGGATGATTATGTCGATCGTAAAATTGATGTAGCGCACGGTAAGTTTCTAAAACTGAACAACGCTTTTAGAAATAAGTTTGCACTATTTGCAAGTGTTATTCTAGTACTATTCATGGTAAAATAGAAAACCAATCTCAGCACAAATCAGCTTTCAATGCCAATTCGAAAAACAGACCTCTAAAAAAACACCCTGTAGGATAGTTTTACCTAGAAAAAATATAATTTGTATATTTAATTTAACTAGTTTAAAAAAAATATTGTTTAAAATTTTTAGTAGTTATTAAAATAATATAATACCTACCTATGATTACTTGCATACATTATTTTATTACTAAAAATAGATTTTATACAAATTTACGCATTTTAAGATTTTTATTTTCTATTAGAAAAAGTTAGTCGATATTTTTGCAATAGTCATTATAAACGAGAGGTTATTTTATAACTTCGTCTGAATTCAATTATGTGAAACATATAAAATATAGAACATAGTATACTAAATAATCTGTGAAAAAAATCAGTTGATTTGGTTAACATTTAGTGCTGTTATTGCACATCATGATTTCGTCTCCTGTGCGTACGAAAATATAACAAAAATAAATAAATTTTATGGTATCATTATAAAATAGTATAAAAATAATTGATTATGTACCCAATAAGTATTTTATGTCTATATAATATAGATATGAGCTTCTTTTTGCAGACTTCATCTTCTAAATTCTCTCCTTCTCTAATCTCCTCGGTTATAGGTATGACATTTCTGATTTCCTCTTGCAAAATATTCACAAGCATGCATATGTGGGAGCAAGAGGTCTGAAATAAACAGTCTGAACCAATTATTCCAAGCGCAGATACTATACCTGAAAGTATGCAAACCACGTGAGTTGGGAAAAATTATGATCGTGTATGTGTCTCAGAATTTTTTTAAATTTAACAGTTATTGTAAAAGTGTAGTTGCCATGTGTTAAGATAAAGTTTACTTTAAAATAATTTATTTAATATTATTTATAAGTCTTTTAGATCTCATTTTTTATAAAGTATCTACAACTCTACATTAAATAGTTTATGTTAATACAATATATTTACATATTAATGAATAAAATTTGACACGGCAACAAAAAATTATCGTTCCTATAAAATATGTTAAATAGTGCTAACAGAAATTTAACTTTCACACCCGAATATCAAAATAATACTAACACTTACCAGACCAATATTGATATAAATATACTATCACATATATTTTAGGTGACAATGGGTCGAATGGATACCAAACGAAGTAAGGCAGGCTTCTCTCGAACGTTCCCGTACTTATATAATCAAAGGTCATCACAAAACATGGAGTCAAATTAAATATTTTAATCTGGGAAATCAACATGTAAAATGATGCTGGAAAAAATAATAAGGTCATATGTATATATGTGTAAAATAACCTCTTTATATTTATAATGCACAACTCTTCTACTAGGACTAGAATTATTCTTGAAAAAGTAAAAACCTATGTGTTTTAAAGTTGAAGTATTTTTGTAAAAGTTGTGCAACAGAGTACAAAATTTCAGTGAATAAATTTAAAGTATTTTAAATTATAATTAAATGTATTAATTAGAAATATAAACATATAAAATCAATTGTATTGATTAGAACCTGGATCTCTTTCCTAATCGGGGAAGGTGCATTACCAACTATGCTACAGCGACAGTATTTTTGACGACAAATTTTCGAACATGTTACACTTTTCCAAATAAATACATCTATCTTTCCATTATTAATAAGAATACGAATGTGTTCGCCTTTAATAAATTTTAAATAGTTGCTTTTTGCTCGTATCTTCTCAAATATTAAATATATTAATTAATTAATTAAAATTTAATTTTGAGATTGAGATGTACTCAGTATGCAGAGTTAACGTAAGCTAGAACTATGGAGTTGCTCTCACATAGATCAGTATTTTTTAAGAATATCACTCATCAATCTCGCGACCCATAACTTAAGATGAACTAAATGTTCTTGTATCTTGAAGATTGTTTAAAATCTTATGTTGTTGAGTAGCTTGTTGGTGTAGTGGTTAATACGCTGGCCTAGTGATCTCATGGTAGGTGGTTCGCGCCTCGTTTCAAGACTCCAGCAAGTTAGTCTTATTTTCATAGCACAAGCGTTTAACTTAGTTTGAAAATAGTAAGAATATTGATGTGACATGTGTTCCGTGTACGCATCTCTATTATTTTTTAAACAAAAAAAAGCGTAAAACAGTGACACTTTCTTGAAAAAGCAGAAAGCAACATAAATATAAATTAAATTAATCAACCAGAAAAATATACAGAAAAAAATGTATGTATCAAAATAATATTTAGTTGCTACCGGGATTCGAACTTGGAAGTCTTCCTGCCCGGGGAAGTGCGTTTTCTAAAATATTTTTTTTTTTTTTGAGGACTCATTTAAAAAAAAATTTTTTTTTACATTATTAGTTTATTTTATACTTTAAACTATTATGGTTAAATAGTGTCATGATTTATTTAATAGAAAATACCTATATACAGGATATACGATTTACATGTTTTCACTGAGTGAAAAAGATATCGAAGAATATAGAATAAAGAACATGAGATCTTCTTTAGAGCTATCAGCGATTAACATGGAAAAATAAATTCAAGAAGTAATTGCTGTGTAAAATAGGTATCAAGAAAAATATAACAATCTTAAAGGACTACCACTGGACCTACAGCATTATATCAGGTGCTATAAGGAAAACTCTAAATGTTCTCATACCATATAAAATACGTATAAATAAATGTTCACTTTTTCTTAATTTTGATAAAATGTCAACAATATTAACAATATATGAGAATGTCCAAGAACAACAATTACTGGAATTTTACCTACAACGGTATTGTTATTAAACAAATTATAGCTATCTCACACAGACGAAGTTATTTATATTATATAAAATGGGAAAATATGGAAGTATGGGTAATTACAGGTCTTACAACCTGTCGTCGGCTAGCTTAAGTCATCACTTTACACAATGTAACGTTCACCATTCCACCCATTAATCAACTTCCATATCTTTATAATTTTTGGAAGTTGTGTATATGTTACCACGTAGAAACACTTCGAGTATTAACTACAACTTCACTGTCGCCATATATGGTCTGAAATTTTATATTCATTTCCCTAAACAGCATAGATGTCACTTAATAATTATTATTAAATAACTTTCTAAATATTCACTTGAGATATTTTGTATTACTTAAAAAAATATATCAAAAACCTATTGTTTATAATATTTATAGTATGCAGACTGAGCAAAGTAAATAAATTAACTAAAACGGAAAAAAAATCGTTTAGTTTCTTATTTTGGTTCATATTAAACATTAAAAATGAGATAAATGTCAGAGAACTTGAAGAAAGTCTTCGCTATTTATAGTTAACGACTAATAATAATTAATATTCTAAAATATTTTATAAATACTATCGGACGTGATTTAAAAAAAAGGATAAATCTATCGAAAAGCAATGAATCAAGTATTACCAACATGTCCTATATATTTCGTCAAGTCAACAAAACATTAAAAAATAAACAGTATAATTAAGATTAATTAAATGTATTAATTAGAAAGATATACATATAAAATCAATTTTATCGAAAAATATTGTTGTTGCTACCGGGGTTCGAACCTGGATCTCTTTCCAATCCAGGGAACTTGCATTAACCGACTATGCTACAATACACAGTACTTTTGACGAAAAGTTTTCAAACCTATATGTTACACTTTTCAAATTAATACATCTATCGTTCCATTATTTATTTTTACGGAATATCAAATACCTTTGAGTAGTCCAATAAGAGACGCCAGTATTAAAAAAACATTTTTATTACATTTTGGACACATTGAAACAACTTATATATTATTAAGGAGAACACATTCTTATTGTGAAGTTGTAATTATTCAGATCATAAGTCTGCTAATTCTGGCATCTCATATCGGACTACTCAAAGGTATTTGAGATTCCGTTAAAATAAAATAAATGGCTTTCAAATAATGGAACGATAGAACTATTCATTTGAAAAGTGTAACATATAGGTTCGAAAATTTGTCATCAAAAGTACTGTATCGTAGTCAGTTATTGCACGTTCCCCGGTTTAGAAAGAGACCCATGTTCGAATCCCGGTAGCAATAACAATATTTTTCATTAAAATTAATTTTATATGTACATCTTTCTAAATAATATATTTAATTAGTATTTAAAATATCACAGACCTATGTTCTGAATAATATGTTCTCCTTAATATGATTAATTACTTCGGCCAATGTTATTGCAAATGGCCAGTTTGTTTTAACATTTTTATTTTCACGTTTTTAACAATTGCCTGTTAGTTTCATCTCATTCCCATTATTATATTCGATTTTTGAACGGAGAAAACTTACATTGCGTAGTTTGTGACAGTGTCCTGAGAAATTGTTTCTTGATTACTTTCTCCTTTTCAGAGAACTGCTTTCTGAGCCAGAGGTCTTGTATTTGTGTCAGTACATCACGCACGATATACCTTCTGGTAAATAGACTGATCATCTTGGTTATTGCTGAAGAAAAATATAAATAATGTATTTAATTATTGATAATATCAGAGCATACTCGTTTTGAGATTTATTCTACAAATGAAAATATAATAAATTATTTTCTCGTCTGGTTTAAATTGAGGCAGTTCATGTTGAGGAACTTTATTGCAAAAAAGTTGACTTTATGAATATGAATGCATGAATGCAAAAACACCCTATCCGTCACATTCCAATATAGTCTGTTACTCTCTGTACCAGACTACATTAGATATATATATGTTGTGACGTGCACGACTTAATGTCGGCGCATCCACTGGTTCACCCAAGGTAAAACATGAGACATGTGGGTCCAATGCACAGAATTCGACATTCGGTGTCCCACTTACTTCCGACAATCATTCTCAAGGAAAATAAATAAGATTAAGTCTGCGGTTTTATAGAATTATAATTAGTAAAGTTTTCACAATATGAAGATTAAATAATATTGAAGAAAACATCAACGTCGTCAAAATGTTACACAACAAAAATAATTTCAAATAACATTTACCTTAATAGAAGATTAGAATGAATGTTAGGTAATTTCTTCTTTCTGCCTCGGCTTCATGTTCAGGGGGGAGGCATCTAGCCTAACTAGTTCTTTTTAAATATTGACAAGTCAAATGGTTATGAAATGAAAGAATATTTTTTCACAAGAAAGTTTATAATCTATATTTTTATGATACTTGCATGTGTTAGAAGGGGAAAATGAGAGTTTTACTTGAACACTTATTAATAAGGCTATTCTAACATAATTATATTGAAATTAACATTAAATATGTGTGTTCATCGTGCCAGCGTAAAGTTCTCTACTAAATAGTCTATATTAACACTTGTCTGATGTAGGTTATTCATGTCCCTCTCGTAAGGTATTACCACTTAGGATGGTCCTAGATCCTAGACGTGAAGTGCGGTCACCTGATGGTGGTGCCAGCGTAGGGTGACGGAGTTCCGGCTTGTAGTTTATTGACCGTAAGAAGATGCCCAATTATCCTGGCAAACCGGGACTCTGGACGCGATGTTCTTATGCAATAGTGACAGTCTGTTCTCGCTACACCAAATTATATTGATCAACTTTTTACAGATCCAGCGGGACCCTTTTAGATACTTTCACATCAACGATTGAACGCAGAGTACATCACAGTCTAAGAGCTTAAACTCGAGGCGCACAGTTTAAATTTTCCCCGAAATTACAATCTATAAAGCGCTTGCTTGATACTTTTAGAGACGACATTGATTCTATTTTCTACTTGAAAATAAAATCCCGTCTTTGTGGAGCCAGTTCTCCCGGCCGAGATTCTGTCCAGACTGGCCCGCCTAAGGTGATGCATCCCTTATATTGCATTTTGTCGACGTGACTTTAATCATGTACGCCACTTTCCTTATTGCTGTACCCACGCTGTGTCGGTCCACCTGCGTCTAACAATACCGAGTTTTATTAGCCTCCGTCTCTTTCTCCGACTAAGTGTTTTCGTATCGTTGAACAAAATATTATCTTGGGTAATTTCGCATTCTAACATGAATTAGCTTCATTAAAACTACAGTAAACCAATAAATTACTTGGTACATAAGTTTAAATGAATATTATTAATTTCGACCTCAGCGAACTTTGAATTAAATTTTTATAACACCAAATCACAATGAAATTGCACTCGAGAAGCAACCACGATTTATATTAAGTTTATATTAATTCAAGTCACCATGTCTTCATAATTCGCTCCACGGCAAATACAACAAAACTCAGTTACATGTCTGTATTGGCGTAGTCCGTGATGAAGTATTAAATATTATTTCACCATATAGTGAAGTGTTGAGCAGATGGGAATCGAATCGTATTTCTTCATCGTGCTCGAGTTCATGAGTAATCCTTCATGATGACAGCTGTACAAAAAAATACGTCTCCCTTTCTTGGAGGTCAGTCGCGGAAGGGGTTATACATCCTGTAAAACACTAATATAATAACATAAACACTTACATCACATGGCACAACGTAACAAAGATGCCTAATATTATACAATTATTTTCACCCTTCCTTTTTAAATTTGAAATCACATTTTGTGAGAGTTGATTACACGAGACGTCTACAGCGCTCTACCCGTCCGTTATCGAAAATGCCATAGACAAAATTATCTTTTGCTATTACTAATACCTATTGCTCCAAAACAGCAACTCAAAACAACCTTATCGGCGGTAGGTACTATAACGTAACGTTATAATTTATATATGTATATGTACTTTCGTATTAAAATCAAAAGACAAAAATTATATAAGTGTAGAAATTTCCTGGATTTGGGGTGTTTTTACATTCAATACCTGGTAAACTAGACGTCACTTTTTTAACCCATTTACCGCCGGTACCAGATTAGACATTTGGATATATGATGTAAAACTATAGCATTAAGAAAATCTCATCAAAAAAACATTGAAAAATCTTTTGATTTGGAAATACTATTTACTTATTTGTACTTTCTGGGTTTTTAATGTTTTAAGAGACTGGATTAATGCAGCCGAAAACGTCAATATCAAAAAATAATACACATAATACTACAATACAAATGGTAATTCTTTATAAACAAGACATAAGAAATCCTGATACCAAGAAAAATATAAAAATTGGTCAAGTAAGAGGTGGGCTGACTGAAAGAGTACTGGATCAGGATGGGAGGGTCTGGGAACAGGACAAGAATGTCCAGAGATAAGAGTCGGTGGAGAGCACTTGTGGGGAAGCCAAATCCCACTTTATATTGCATCAACCTTACTCCAGGATCACATTTTGTTCAATGTTAAATACTTTTTTGTTAAAAATAAATGAAAACCAAAAGCATCATATAATAGCAAAAGCTAATTATTTTAAATAAATTACGTCGATTAATGTAAGAATGATATATAATCTAAAAAATTACATGGCTAATGTCCCAGATGATGAAAAAAATGCTTTTTGGAACGTTATACAGGATTGGCCGACAGAAAATGGTTTTACATTAAATTTTTAACAATAAATTATTTTATATATTAAATATACCCTTTATAATATTTTTAATAATAACCAACTTGAATAATTTACATTATAATATAAATAATGCTCTATACCATTTAGGTTGTTTTTACAATCATGCATTCATATCTATTATTTTAAAATATTATGAAAAAAAAATTATATCTTTAATTATTTTGCACCCATCTTTGGAAGTTAGCCTCCCTAATATTGTGCCACTATTTACCTATTTACCTTGAGGTCGTCAGTCCAATGCATTTATGGCTGACCCCTTATTCTACCAGACAGCAACTGTAGAATACTGTAGGTTCATTATTTGTTATATTATATTGTTTAAATAATCGAAATTTAAAATATAAATAAATGTATCAAGAACTTCACACATTTTAATATAATTTATTTATACGAAAAACCTTAACATACCCACATAACAAAAGCAGAGGCATGGAAGCACAGCTGTAGCTTCCTGGACGCTTCTTCCAAATGCTTGGATAGTAAAGATTGTTTCTCCCACAACAGTGAAAAACAGCTGAAAAAAAGAGAAAAAAAAAAACCAGTTCTCTCGCAACCAGCTGACAAAATTTGTTGTCTTAGGTCCATATATTGGGCGAAGTCCCACATATTTTAAAAGGGTCTTGGCCAGTTTTAAAGACTGTTCGAAATCGTCAGTATTCTGGATACGTTGTTCATCAGCCATCTGCAATAACCAATAATTAATTAGATATGTTAGAATCCTTAAATTATAAGCTTGCGGAGCCTAGCTGGGCTGCGTTTTTCCTTTAAAATATATTTTTATAATTGTATTTTTTAAGTAACCATGACAGAATAGTAAATTTTTATTTTATTAGTGTGATATTATAATATAAAATGACTAATATAATTTAACTTGTTACGTAGGCTATTATATAATATAATGTTTGAGAGAATGAATAATATGTTTTAAAGTTAATCTAATTATATTTAATTAATTGATTCAAATCACACATTATCATTATATACATCAAATTATATTCGTTAATAATGATATCTAATGCGCCGAGTTTCTTTCAATATATTAATAAAAATTGTCATTGTCCCCATCTGAATAATACCGCTTCTGATTTAAAATATATTGTATCCTATCTTCAAGAATTTACAGTCCAGATTTATAATATAAAACCTTTTTTTAAAATCAGCAAAATTCACGATGAAATTACAAATTCTGAAGTAGTTTTTGTGCAATAGCTTTAGCGATACCTTCTTGAAAAGTGTCTGAAATGATACTAAAATCTGAACTAGTTTATACTCTCTTCACAGTGAAAAATCATGTCTTTTGATGTTTTACACGCGTTCATTTCTTGGGCATATATGATTTTTCCTAATAAAATATGCATTAATTTGACCGGTTCGACGATGCACATTCGAAATCTTATGAATAATTCGTTTGTCTTTCCATAGTTAAAAGAAGATGTTATTAATAATTCTTCTATGAAGCGTTTATGACAAAGACTATAAAATAAGTCTTCTAAGAACTTGGTACGCTAAATAAATAATTATACTACATAGTATATGTAGTGTTTAATTTTTTTTGTGTACTGCAATAAAAAGAGTATTGAAGAATACAAAGAATCGCAAAGCTGTGAGCTATGATAATGTTGCTGCCGAGTACATGAAGGATGGTAGCCCAGTAATTGTATAACTTTAAGTAGACTTATACACCAATGGTTTAGAGAAAGTCTATAATTATATATTTATACAAAGGCAAGGGGTCTCGAATGGAATGCGAGAACTATAGAATCATTAGCCTATTGAGAATTTTAATATAAAGTGAGACAACCTTTACAAGGGACCTGTACAAATGGAAGTGAAGGGTGCATGGATTAATAATACATAGATACGATGCATTGTAGGGGTTCTATAACAGCAGCGATACTTAAATTCTATTACCAACACTAACGCGGTACACCGGCAAAACTAATTGTTTATATAAAAAAAATTCTGCAATTCAATAAGGTCTTTGAGTTGGTTGAAATTACAATTTTATAAATCGGTGATACTGATAAAAATATCGTATAAAATGCAGGTGTATGAACATTAATGAAACAGTAACAATATGTTAAGAACACGTTCATTAAACCGGTAAGTGATATTTAATTAACAATTTAAAATTGTATTTATATTTAACTTTATTTAAACCACTGTGTTGTTTTTAAGTCAACCGGTTTCGATACTGACGTATTTTCTTCAGGACTAGCGTACTACTGAATTATTCCATAATATTTAAACGACATCCATTACGGGATGTAGGCGAAGTCTTAATAAGAGTGGGAATGTGATTTACCGTAAGGTGCCTTAACAATAATAACTTCTCAATTTTTCCAATCATCTTTTAGAGACAAGCCGCATTTTTTTAAAAGAAAACGGCATTGAAATTTTGGACATTAATAATGAATGCCTTAGATTGGATAAATGAGAAAGTCTAGAAATCATAAAATCACTCAACACTAAGTCCAATATAATTAACAACCAATTAAACTTTACAAACAACTCGTTGTTCTCATACTCTTGCCAAGACTTTGCCTTTTTTATTAGGTAATAATTAATAATAACTTCATTAATCAAAGTGAAAGCCATTTAATTCAATAATTTTTTTCAATGAATGACAGCTTATGGAGCTCAGGTGGAGGAAGCCATTTTCTACTGCTTCTTTGTTATATCTGTTACTTACTGTTATTACAATTCTGCCCATTTAAATACAAACATTGTGCAAAATAATTTTTTTAGTGATCATAAAATATTACTTAAACAATCAGTTAGAATTAATGGTAACATTTTATTATTTTAATCGATCTGAGAAAATATTTATAATTTAATTTTCGTACCTTTTGACTGTGTAATTAAATCGGAGGCTTGAAAGTTGAAACAAAATAAACAGCCCCTTTAATACTCGTTGTCCATTCCACAAAACATTTACGACATTTGAACTGACAGCTGTCATTCCGTTGAGATAATTAAACCATGTACTTTTGCAAGTTAATACTTAAATGAACCTTTCCAAAATATTTGAGGTTCGCCAAGAAATCATAAATGATTTAAAATGTATAAAAACATATAAAAAAAGATTAATAATTTCTGGTCCGAAAAAAATATTCATCAATTCACTTAAATAAATAAAGTTAAAATCTCCCTGGTGGGGAACCGAACTCCGGCTTCCCTCATGACAAACGGAGAACACAACTAAGATAAGAAAATAGCCGTTTAAAAATATCTTAAGCTCTTTATTAACATCAACCTCGATTAATTATTTAAATTAAAATCAGTAATTACATTTGATGTTAATATCAAAAATATAAATATGTAAGTACATTATAACAAACAAATTAAAATACGCTTTTTATCAATTTTTATATTATATTTATATGAAAAATTATATTAGATATTTACAAAATTTATTATATAACATATTTATATATTATTTATTTTGAAAATGTGTGACATCATCTAAACTGCACGATTAAAGGCTGAATAAATATCAGAAGCAGTAAAATAATATTGGTATTCACATCTCATGTAAACTATTGTAAAAAACTGTCAATAAACTTATATACTTATCTTATTCTAACATAATCTAAAATCAACATTATATACTTATATAACAATATCGTTCTCAATGGCGCTGAAACATAGACTTTGAGTTCGATCATAAATTAATTAAATATTGATCCAAAACCTCAGATATTTTGAGCATGTTTCGAGACATAAGAACACAATCCATAATCACATATGTGAAAATAAAACATTTTTTTTTTTTTTTAGGAGAACACATTCTTATTGTGAAGTTGTAATTATTCAGAACAGACGGTCTGTGATATTTTAAATATGAATTAAATATATTAATTAGAAAGATATACATATAAAATCAATTTTATCGAAAAATATTGTTGCGCTACCGGGATTCGAACCTGAATCTCTTCCCTAACCGGGGGAGGTGCTTTATCCAACTAAGCTACAACGGCATTATTTTTAGCGACAATTTTTCGACCCTATATGTTACCTTTTTGAAATCAATACATTTAATCGTTCCATCATTTGACAGAGCCATCTACCTTATTTTTACAGAATCTCAAAATACCGGTAGCGCAACAACAATATTGTTCGATAAAATTGATTTTATATGTATATCTTTATAATTAATATATTTAATTCATATTTAAAATATCACAGACCTATGTTCTGAATAATTACAACTTCACAATAAGAATGTGTTCCCCTAAAAAATAATAAAGTTGTATCAATGTGTCAAAAATTTAATAAAAATGAATTGATAATTCTGGCGTCTACTATCAGATTTACTTAAAGGTATTTTGAGATTTTGTAAAAATAAGGTAGATGGCTCTGTCAAATGATGGAACGATTAAATGTATTGATTTCAAAAAGGTAACATATAGGGTCGAAAAATTGTCGCTAAAAATAATGCCGCTGTAGCTTAGTTGGATAAAGCACCTCCCTCGGTTAGGGAAGAGATCCAGATTCGAATCCCGGTAGCGCAACAACAATATTTTTCGATAAAATTGATTTTATATGTATATCTTTATAATTAATATATTTAATTCATATTTGTTTTTTTATTCCACACGTTTAATTGACTTGATACACGTTTCGTCTATAAAGGACATTATCAATATAACAAATTACTTCAACAACTTGTATACATAATTATAATGGGGGACAGCTATATTCATTGGAATTACATTATTCATTGGAACAACATTATTCATTGGAACAACATTATTCATTGGAATTCTGAGATTGTAAAATTATATTTTCTGTAATTAAGTAAATCAAATTGTAATATCTTCTTACATTGTAAAATTATATATCTTTCCTTTTTTAAAGATTACCCATGACATTAAAAATCATTAGTGTTGAAACTGAATGGTTACATAGAATAATTAGAACCATTCAAAATGTATAGAAGTCCTAAGAATTCCAATGAATAATGTTGTCCCTTTTCATCTCATGAAAAAAAAATATAGCTGTCCCCCATTATAGTTATAAATACAAGCTGTTGAGTTAAATATTTAGATTGATAATGCCCTTGTAAGGCGAAACGCGTCTCAAGTAAATTAAACGAGTAGAATCAAGACGCAATGTTTTATTTTTACATTTGTGATATAAGAACACCATTGAATAATCAACGATCCAATGAAGGGTTGAAGGAACCAGGTCCTGTGGAAGAATCAATGATCCAAGAGAATGAATTGACCTGGTTAAAACTTCATTTTTGATAAATCATCCTTACTGTCATCGACAATAATTAACTGCAGTTCCATTATTGTGACTTCTAATCGAGTGCAAGACGAAGAAGGCGAAAAGAAGAACATCGATTGGTATAAATAATGGACAGCAAATAAATAAACTATCTACTTTGTTCACAAACCAGTACATGGAGCATTCATGTCTGGATAGACTCGCTCGTCTCGGGTAATTTATTGTGATTAGGTAAGAAGGCTCCAAGATAAAACTCCCTCTCAGTTGGAAATAACTTTGGGGTAAGTGTTTTTAACGCATCACGAACAGGGAAATCAGTGAATCAAATTAATGTCGTTTGGACAATTTAATGAAACCTTTTCTCTAGGCACTCAAAGTTTTAAATTTTTATTTATATATACATTATATATTTTTTTTTTTTATACTTGTTGACGGAGTGTTTTCCTTAAAAAAATAATGCTTAGGCTTGTTTATATCTTTACAATTATTATTATTATTTGTTAGCACCTTCACAATTTAACATAAAGTACTTACATCACCATCTAACGCAGTCTCCTTACCAATCTGTAGGGCGCTTGTGTTTTATTTTTAGTGTTCTGATGCACAGATTTAAAAAAAAATAGAATGTCGGTCTCTTTTTTACATAGAACTTTGAATAATAATTCAAACAAAGTCAATCACAATAATTATATAAATACAATATATACAAAATACAAAATGAGACAACTCAAATATGTTTCACAAAGAACGCGCGAGCTCAGCACTCATCATAATTTTCATCCGCTTACCGTAAGTGAATCGTGGACCTAAAATCTAGACAACGCTCTTCCACCTTTCCCTGTCCTAGTTTGTTTGAAGTATTTATTGAATAAAAATACACGAAGGAACACGACTATAATTTGATTGACAACATGGAAAGTTTGTATGGCTTAAATACGATTGTGTACGTGACCTATGACACGGACTTAGAAAGCAGTAATGTCATGTGACAGTTGATAAACTAAAAATAAGTTTGTACCTTGATTTTACCTGGAGCACACAAGAATCTGGACCCAAGGTGCGACAATAAACGTTATAAAAGCTGGATCATGACAGAACAACCAATCGTCCTCCTTCCGACGTTTTCAAGAAGAATTGTCTTAGTAATCATTACTCTGGTATTCACAAAACTTATGCTCGCCATATTAATTAAGATCTTTTCATATATAGAAGTGAGGCTCAACTTTGATGTTCTCTTTTTATAGTATCAGGGCACATACCTCCTGGACACATATCCCCCAGACACAAACCCTCTACCACATATAAAAATAAGTATTTTATATAAAAAGTCAGTATTTATAATAAAGGATCAGTATTTTAATAAAATTGTCGGTACATATTTAATATAAATGATCAGTATTTTAATAAAATTTTCAGTACTTATTTAATATATATGGTCAGTATTTTTATAAAATTGTTAGTACATATTTCATATAAATGGTCAGAATCAATACTAATTTATTTCAGCAAAATATAAATAGTAATGAGTAATTATTTTTATACATAGCGGTTAAGCTTTTTGCATGGGGGTTAATGTCCTGGGGGTTTTTGATAAGGGGTTGGTATCCGGGGGTATCTATCCAGGAGTGTGTGTCCTAGAACCCTCTTTTATCGCGGTGCTTCTTATTGGATCCATTTATGTCCTTCCTTCTGCCCCCTTACGATATCTCATTTCAACGGTATTGATTTTTGATATCACTCTCCTCGATAATCCATATTTTGTGACCTTATATTAAAGTGCAGCTTGATATGCAGTCGGTTTGACATTTAACTGAGATTTCTTTAGAAGCCTATTTAAAAAGAGCATAAAATCACACTAGCAGCTACGATTTATCTACCTGCTTTACTTTTTTGTCTCCCGTCCCTAGAGAATTCCACTCCTGGGTATTTAAACTCAAGTTAGCTGCGTGTTGGATGCTGATTGTGCACTACTCTCGACATCCTCCTACAATTATCACCACTATTTTTGCAGTACTGATCTACATTCTTACTTGACCTTTTTGACTTTTCACTAAAGAAATATATGCACAATTGTAAGTCATTTAGTTTAAACAGTTTTTGAGCAAATTCTATCTTTGCATTTCTAAAAATTTATTTTCTGTTAGAAGCACAAAAGAAATTAACTCTTACGTTTCATCAGACTTACTCTGAATCTAATTGGGAAAAAATAAAAAAATATTAGGAATCTCATGATGATTTAAGATTAATATTTTATTATCCAAGTGTACAAAAATTAAAAAAACAATAAAATATTAATTAGCAAGCATTAACGGTAATACTTTTAAGTAACTTTACATTACGAGAACCGATGATATGCAAATTGCAACAAACAGGCGAAAGACGTTAGTTCACTTTATTACTCTGTGAAAACTTACGCCCACGTAAGAGTTCATTAACCAACATTAATTTTATTATTTAAAATTACATAACTTGATAGCGTATCTAAGTTATAACTTGTTCGCTTTGAATATAATTTAAATATTTTTTTAATTAGAAAACTCCGCCGTTAATATGAGGGATTAAGTTAAAGGCCTATTATTTTTCAAAATTTGCATGGAATTATATATTATTTTATTTTGATAATATTTAAATTTACAATATATTTTTTATTTTAATGTTTATATTAAACATAACTTTACGAAATTTACCTGCAAACAACACAAAGATTAGTGACGAGCCCTTGCAGATTTCAAGTCATAATATTATTTCTTGGAATTGGTTACATTTTTCGTTTAGCTAATTCCCAAATATTTGTTCTGCGATACCCATACGGTGGATTAGTTTTCGTAACCGATTTTCAGATTATGAACTTTATTTTAAGATGCATGTTTAATCTGCATTTCTTGCTTACAAAATTGACTTATTCCGCCATGTTTTGTTGGTTGAAAACATATAGTGTCAAGGGAAACTTAGATTTTTTTTATGTAACCAAATGATTAGGTCAACTGTTTTTTGAAATAAAAGACAAATTTTCGATCTCGCTGTTGTCGGAAACCCGAATCATCTACTCATATTTTTACAATACAGGTGTTTTAGTTTCTTGTGCATCCAAGATATCTCTGACTGTCGTAGAAAAGCTCAGATAGTAATAATTTGTATCTCTTATAGTAATAATTTTTAGATATTCTCATAAAGGAGCAAGCATATTCCGTGCGCTCAAGAGAAAGGTAATCGAGTTACCCAGCTACACGGTACGTTAAAAAGGTTTGTATATTTGTTTGATATCTGTGCAATACAAAGCTCTCATATATTAATATGTTCAGTTTATAAATATATTATTACAATATCACATATCTGAGCGTACGTGCGTATAACACGCGTCATATAATAGTCTCGATATTATGTGATACGTGTTAATACTATAATATAAATATGATAAATTACCAAATATTATTAAATTAAATAAATTAGTAGTATAAATTATTAATATACACAACAATATTGTCGCACACAGAATTCAACCTCACAAAGGGCTCAGTAGGTAGCCTCTCGTGAAGAGCGCCGGCAGCCAGACGGAATCAGTACGTTATTTGCAATCCCACTAGACAAATTCCCCGATCGGGAGCCTAGAAATAGGCCTTTTATGTTTTCCGATCGGGAGCCCTGAAAGGAGCATTTTTCCTCTTTCGGTCCAGTGGCTCCGAGCGGCTCGATGGGTACTGAGTGGCGGTGGCGGGCTCCCCTCTCGCTGGTCGTGCTTAGTATGAAACATGCAATAAATAGGGGGGAACCGCCATCGAGAAGTGAGTTCTCGCCGCGGCCTGCCCGAGCTAACAGCTATCTGGGTTATTACTTCTCACCCACACACATCACCGCCCTGAGCGTCGCTTCTTTACGAATAAAATCAAATCGGAGTACTACCATCGGTGAATTTGGAGCATTTTGACTCGGACTAACCCGCACTTTTCAGTGCGCTTAGCGACATGAGTTTCCTAGTGGTAGCGTAACTGGGCGACCACTTATTGTTATCGTTGGAACGCACTTGGGCGTAACAAATATTTCATGTGTGTTTCTGAAAATAATTAGATGAAATTATTTAAGTTTAAAGCATACTTTATAATGCAAAATAAAACTCTTAGTTATATTGATAATCTTACTTTAAATACACAACAAATATAATGATTCTAACATTTAAAAAAAGCCAGTGATGCCGATGATGTCATGGCTATAGAAACGTTGGCATAATCCAAAAAAATAAATATTTAGTTTAGCTATATATATGTAGATATATTATTATGTGAGTTTAAGTATTAATATTATTAAATAAATATCATTTAATTATTTGTTTTTTGATACATTGTGTGTCGCACAGAATTTGGGCGCCGTGCGCAGCGTTCCTATGCAAAGCTCTCTTGCAATGTTTGGTTATCACAGAAAGGCTATCCGTTAGGCGAGGATATATTATTAACAATAAACAATTGTAACCTTGGTATTGAACAATATATTATCAAAAATCATTCGATAAATACACGATGGAGCAATCTAAGATTATCGGTAACTTGATGGCCTCCTGGAACGAGACTCGAACTCCCGACTAATATATCACTAGGCGAGTTTCGTGACTACTAGACCACAAGCACGTCAAACAAAACGACGGGCGAGACACGGGAGCATAGGATATTAAAGTATAATGTTTGTGTATGAGATGCGCCTGACCGGCACCTCATTGAGATGTGTTTAATGTTGAGAAAATATAATAATGCTAGCTTACTAACTGTCACGCTGTTTCTCTGCGGGGGTAGGAAGAGAGAATAGAGCGCCACACTCTTCTGTCCCGACACACAATTCTCGTCTCAACCACATTCATTATTAATTATTAACAACATAATGTATACGTGTCACTGCAAAACATGAACAATTTACAGAAATAGGTACAAATACGTTTCCGAGAATGCAGTAATAAAATATCAAAATTAGGAAATTATTTTCAATTTACGTTATAAATATTACAATATAAAGAATTTTTAAAGTTAAAATGGAAAATTTTACATTAATTATAATATGAATAAATTCATTTCAGATATAGTTTGATGTCATATATCATTGATATCATTTTTATTAATATATATATATATATATTTTAAATAAACAAAATATGTGAACTAATTAATAATATGTTTCCTGCATTATTTATGATTAACACCCAACGTTCTGGCAGTTTTTTTATTACAGGCCCGAAGAAATATGTGTCTTGGAAATGAATAAGTTTCCAAGCTAATTTTGAAAAGCAACGTCGTTATTAAAAGAGATTCTTAGAATATTATTGAATAGAGAGCATAAAATATGAAAATCTAATCAAGCCAGATCATGGAAATAGGACGAATGTGGAATAACTTACCAATGGAGGTCTTGAATAGCCGCTTTTGTAATGTTAGAAGTATGCGAATGGGAATTATTAGGTATGCTTGAAAGTCGTCGACTAATGTCGATTTAATTGATTTGGAGTCTCAATGCGACGAAATTATAGACTGTAAACTTCACTAGTAACGGTTAAGTACCTCGGAAGCAACATACCGATACACCCAATTTTTGAACTTTGTACGAAGGTTGATTGATCACAATTCATCGTATAGCTCAATTTTCAAGTTGATTGACATGGATCAACTTGAAGCTCCTAAAAGGTCTTCATCAAAGTCTTGCTGAACGTGGAGAATCATTTAATTCAAAATTGCCCTCATTGAAGCGAGACAAACTTTCCCCGATGGTGTTCTCCCCATAAACGGCACTAGTGATACTTGTGAAATGTTATTTTTTTTGTACTTATACACCTTACTCTTAACCAATAATTAATTATCTATTAATTAAAAAATTCAAGACATTCTCAATACAAACAATAATTCATCACTAAAATAAAATTTACATATAAACTTTGTGACACCAAACGGACATTAACTTACAAAATAATGTTTTTTTTTCAAACCACTCTTACCATGGGAACCAAAACACTACGAACTTATGTCAATTCAATACCCAATATAAAAAAATAAGATATTTATTATTAATTAAAAATAAAACATTTTAAAACTACCTTTTCAAATGGAATCATCTTTATTCTAGTTTATTATTTGTTGTTCAATTTTATATCTTCTTCATCTTCTTTTTTAGTCCACGTCTTTTCATAACTGTAAACATCATTTTTGACGACCACCACTCCTACCTATGCCTCCATCCACACCCAGCTGCTTCCCGCAATACATTTTCATCTCGTTCCAATATGCTGAAGTCAACCTATGGATTCCTGTACGGCATCTCAATACTAGAACTTTTACTCTAATGGTTAAGATTTCCAGTTCATTGTGATTTCAGATTTGTCCTTTATTTCTAATTGCATTCCGTAAAAAAATTACGAACTTAGCGCTTTTGATGGCTTATTTGGGCTACCTTAAATTTGTGGATGTGGATTATTGCAAATATTAGTTTTAGCATTGTATATCAAAACTGATGCATTTTTTGAGGACTTTTGTTTTGAAGCATTATAGAATTGTAACATATTATTTATCTTTATTATTTCAATTGTATTTTTTAGTTTTTTTTTAATTGTAGATATAAACACTTGTTGATTTATTTTATCATATTTTTATGACCTACTAGAATTTCGTGCAAGAACGCCATACTACTTTATTTACTAGCTAAGCTTTTAAATTAGAATACTGATAAGGTAGCCAATATCCAACATTTTTTTAGGAATTTTCGGAATGTTGGACATCAACCTTTTTTTTACAATCATCCTTGTGGTCGGACTAAAGCGATGATCTCAACATATTGTCATCTAACCTAGTCTTCCAAAAAAAGATCATGCGGGCATTTGTTAACTTTCAGTAAGAACAATACTAACTTAAATTAAGATTTTGTGTCTAGTTAAAAAAAAAACAAATTCGTTTCTGCAACATGTCTGTGTCATTTAAATCGTGTTAAAACTAAATTAATTTTACTCGTAAACCTTGAGAATAAATTTTGTAGAATTTCCATCTGTAATAGAAACTAAGATTAATATATAAAATGTATAACTTCCTACGGCATGGTACAGTTCCATAAGGCTGCTAGTTCATGTTGTCCAGCCATTCATTATCGTGAGTTCCTTTATCCTCTCACAGCATCCGACTCCATACTGATCTATCCCCCGCGTGTCCTTTCACTAGTCGACATTGCTTCACTATAGACCTAACCTCAACATTATTAAAGCACGTTCTGAAAAATCGTTACCTAAAAAATAAAATTCTATTCTATTAAAATCAGCTTAATTAGTTACGTTAATTTTTTTAATAAATAAAATGGACTAAAAGTCATAGCACCACCTAGCAAGTTCTACTGAAACTTTTTAAAGAAACATTGCAATTTAAAAAATGTTTGTTACAAAATGGCAAATTATATCTTGCGTTTAAATAAAATTTGGCGACTTCTATTTGAACGTTGTAGCTTAATTGGCAAAGCAATTAACTGGTTGTAGAAAGTTCCGAGTTAAAGTCTTAATAATAATACTTCTTCGTTATCCCCTTTATCCTACTTTGGTCGTAAGCTTAACGCTTGAACAGAACTCTTCCACCGCTCTCTGTCTTGTGCTATGTCGATTAATTGGGGCCATATACAATCTAAGTACCATAATTCAGCTTGATAGTTTCAGACATTTATACTTGGTGCCCACCTCCAAATTGTTAATATCATGTACGGGCGTAAGGTGTCCCGACTCAGACTATCTATCGCGGCGGTTGCCGAGAGGCGACTCCGATAATAATGAATATCTATGTTTTATCAATAAGTATATTTATCGATTTCAGTAAGTAGCTTTCCAAGTGATTTATCGATATTTATTTTAATTGTCAAGGATCTATATTATTTTGGAAAAAATTGTAAAAGTGATATCATTAAAATTAACCAAAATTACTTTTATCAAATTCAATTTTACCATGTACATATTTTGCTATTTATTTTACTGCCACTTTCATATTTATTTTTATTTAACTATTCAACACTAATTACCTTCAACATTTTATAATTTTGCAATACCTTACTTTAAATGTATCTGCTAATTATTTAGCAGATAGATTTATTTTTTATCAGCATCCTACAGTTGAATATTATATTCCAGACCGATATTGTTTTTGAATAACTGAAAATGAAACACATTTTTTTAATTTGGTTTTTATTTACGATTATATGGTTTATTACAATAATGCATATAATATAACATCGGCCGAATGGCCGCGCCCTGGTAGCGGCACAGATGCGTGCTCTTTTAACCATATTTTTCATAACATTCTCGCACACTTTGCGTGTTATTTCAGCAATTTCATTTCGAATATTATCCTATAGCATCAAAATTGTTATTGGCTTATTGGCGTATAGACCTTTCCTTTCAAGTACTCCCAAATAAAATTTTCGGAAGCCGTCAAATCAGGTGATCGAGGAGGTCGGTCGATATCACCACTTTTTGACATTATGCGGCCGGGAAAAATTTCAAGTGTAACTCGAGCTGTTTGTAAGGTGGCACCGTTCTGTTGACAACACATGTGTTGCAGGCCCAATTGACCCCATTCATCCACCAAGAAGTTTACCAACATGTGACTATCATTGTTAATAGTTACGGTATTGTCCCTTGCATCCTAAAAAAATAAAGCCTAATTATACCATAGTAACTCTGCGTAGGTGTAAAGGTTGTTTATGTATTAATTAAGAATGTTCAGTACCCCAATAACGGCTGTTTTGTTTATTAATAAAACCCGCCAAGTCGAAATGATTTTCGTCACACGTGATGATTTTTTCCCAAAAATCTAATGATTATTTCGATATAATATTTTAATAACTTTAACAGATTGTTGAAACGGTAAATGCTCCATAATATATTGTAATAAAAGATTCTCCACGATAACCAAACGCGAACTGACAAATATTTGCGAAACCAAAATGGTGATCAAACAAAATTGAACAATGAATTAAATTGTTTTTTTTTGCCAAAACATTCATCACATGTACATACGTCAAGATATTAATACAATCTGTTAAAACATACTTTTAACGTATTATTTTATTTTTTAAAATATTTATTAAAACTAATCTCTATTTACTATTGTGACTACGATGAGATCATTGAGGTCAGAGTATTTAAAAAAAAGTTTTACATTCCGGTACACTAAATAATATATAATTTTACCAGAACACAACTTTAGCGGGGACACTGACACCAATAATAATTAGTGAAATGTTACCATACTCCAGCGTCAAATCGCTCCGTAACGAGTTAACAATCTATTCTACTGGTGGCACGACGCTAGGACTTTCTTCTTACTTTGAATGGGAAAACGGCTCGGCCAAGACTACTTGGTTGAAATATAGGTCCAACTTTGGCCAACAACTATTATTTAAGTATATAATAATATATTACGTTTCAGTTTGCCCCCTCCCCAGCCGCTCCGAATGCCCCTCTCGGTGTAGTTCGCAAAGAAAAATATGTACTTAATCGATATTTTCTTGCGAAATGTTTTGCTGACAGGTCCGTTTGCGTCGGTCGGTTAAGTAAATTTATTTCCTATGGGATTTTTTCGTCAGCAGTTAAAAAATATCTGGATCTTTTCAATTTGATTGCACTTTTATTGAGAAAAATGTAATGTTAAACTCTAACGTCTAATTTTTACGCACTTTATCATTCCTTCGACTGGCACTCATGTTTTTTGGTGTTGTTGGTATGATTGATTTACGCAGTGCAAAGGTCGCCACTTTCTGCGACCGGGAAACTGCTGTCAAACCACTGTCGGAGCGTCAATTGCGGTTGATATCTCGCCAGATAAACGTCTCCTAAAAGTAGTTCCGGGAGTGTAATATTTAGGTCAATTGGAATAATACCTGGAAATCGGGTCAAGAATAATAATATTTCGGACCATCCCACGACAGACAAAGAAACAACAACTATCAGTCTAGGTTAGTGGTGATTTTTTATTCTGCATGAGTGATCATATTATCAATAGGAATCCCGGGAATAACAAGCTGTTGAAGGAATTTACTAAAATAATTGTATTGGATTTATTATAGGTATACATTTACTGTATTTCTTCCTAAACGGAGGACTTCGTGAGAACAAAACCAAGATTGTATTGTATTGTACGGAAAACAGTGTTTTCTTAACCAAAATTAGTTCACTAAACTCACGCTACTGCACTGTCACAGTCTGCGTGCCTCAGAAAAAGCATCTAGGTACTAGGATGGTAACAGAGTCAGCGGCGGATGTGGACAACGTAATAACTTTCGTCTCCATGAACAAGCTTTTAGTTGTATGAGAATTTCATGTAGGTGCTGGCAGAATTTCACTTCATTAACTATATATTCTTGTAGTATAGTTTATTTTATTTATAAATATATAATTATATATTCAAATTAATTTAAATATCGAAGACAAAGAAGCATCATGACAAACTCATTTTTGATAACTTTTCATCATATAGAAAAAACTATCTTATTTTAACTTCATCAACTTATTTTACAGATTGTTAACAATTTATTTAAGTTAAAGGCAATTATTTAAAAAAATCAATAAGTTGTGCTTTGTTGCTGTAATTTTTTACATAGTTATGTTAAATTGTTTAGAAAATGAACATTTAATTTATGTGTAGGTTCAGGGATAATTAATATTACAAAATTGAAAAACATTAAACCTTATTTTTAATAAAAGAAAAATTATCTTAGCATATATATAGTCATTCTAATTATAGTCTTAAGGCATTATTATAATTTTCTTTTAGACATGTATTCAGAAAGCTTTAGTCTAGACTTAAAGGTTCTTTCTCGTCTTGTGCTAGCTTTTTTCGAATGCGGTGAGCCTCATACACTTCACTTGTTATGTTCTTCAATTTATACTTTTAACACAAGTCACACTGATATTTGCGAGAGGTGAAAATACTGATTATTTCTGATTTACACTTTCTATCAAACACAAATCTGCTTAAAAGAGTAAGTTTTTCTTCTTTGCATTTTTTTGTGTAAATATTGTAGAGTTGAGCCTTCAACGTTTTGTCAGTTGGAAGGTACAATCTCCTTGTTGATTGGCGACAATAATTTGATGGCAATTTGGGAATATCTTTTCTAAACTTGTCCAAGTGCTGATGACGTACGGAAAGAGAATGGAGTGTCCGAGGATTATCGTGATTTTGATTTAAATACACAAAAAATAACTAAAAAATAGTGCAACACTCATCTCAACATCATCCTCCAATACATCGTCCATGGTAACTGTGAGTTGTGTCATGATGCTGTACGATTTTAGTTGTGCAGTGATGACAAAAGTGGCTACAGTGGCTATGCAGTCGACTGAATTGTGAAACTAGTTTTTTAAATTTTTTATTTCCTTATTATATTATATTCAGATATCCACCCATAAAATACTGTGGACTTGGTCTGTTACACCCTGTAATACTTGTATATCTTTTCGAAATATAGATTTTTTTCTTTACTATATATATATATATAATAAACAAGAAATAAAAAAAATAAAAAAAAGTTAGACATATCAAACCGGCGCAAAAATTTGAATCCAACCATACCATAACTCAATTTTTCTCGAAAAATTAGTTATGTCACGCTTCTTCTTAGACGTGGATATACATAATTTTAAGATAGAAATACACAACCTTATATGGAAATAAATTTTGGTAAATGCGAAACGAATCTTTGACATTACTGCATATTCCGAATGTCTTGAAAATGTTTTTTCTTTTCAATATTAAAAATAATGTAATACCCACCATCCGGTTTCAGCATGTAAATATACTTAAATCGAACTTGGTATTCTTTATAAAATAATATAAATCAAAGTTTTTTACGCTATTCCTAAATTATCATATAAATGGGTGAATTAATGGCTGTTTATGACTAAAATAAATCGAATAATATATATTTCCCCCATTCTATGCGCATCCGAATAAAAAGTAGGCTTATTTAATAATAATACAATGTATTGTTCCCGAAAGGATGCATCGGTTTACTTGTTATGTTTCAGCGTCATAATGAATTTCAGTCGCTGCCCGCACACTAACCATGTGTGTGTTGTACCTTTGTACTCCCGTATAATACGGGATGAAACCATTCCGAGTTGAAAGAGTTTCCAGTAGACAATGCAAGAAGAGAGAGAAGAAATAGTACATCGCCTAATCGGTAAAGAGGGGGACAAAAAGACGTCGGAAATTTAAGGTAAAAGCTTGCGGATGCTATAAGGCAGGACCGGAACGACTAACTAATAAATACATTTCCAAATTCAAAGAATCAAAACCAGATTTTATACAAGTAGCCAAATCACCAGGGAGGCGTAGATTGAGAAGAGAGAGTACACTAAAATTCAACAAGTTATCTTCTAGAGAGTCGTTCAATAACTATGCTAGAAAATTTATATCAGTGATAAATATTAACTTAGAAACAGTTGCACGACCAGTAATAACTTTTTACCATCGCTCGTGGTAAAATACGTTTGCGGATCGTTCATATGTCAAATTTATTACTGTCAAAGCTAATTCCGTTTAATAGTGTGGCAAGGTGAATAATAATTAAATATCTGAGATTATTACAAAAAAATATTTCTTTTAAATATTACTTTTAAATACATACAATTTTATGCTTTATCTACGGCTTTGTTCGAAATTTGTCACTGTGTCGGTAAAAAATCTTCGGTAATATGAATTAAACAGCGAAATCATCATCAGGAAAACTCTAATCACTAAAATAGTGAGATATTGAATGATTCATTGTCGTATACTGCAATTTTCAAAGTAACAGTGTGACAGTAACGGTAATAATAAAACAGCTGCGAAGAGTCCGCTAACTAACGATTAACAGTTTTACCATCGGATATCAGGGAGAGTAAAATGAGTTTACTACTGAATGTACTTTCGAGAAGTAAATATTTTTTACCAACTAACGAACAACCCGTTTTCGTATTTTTATTTTACTTTTGTATTTTTTTTACCATAGTAATATTTTATCAAACATCATCAAAAATGTATTTAATAAATATTTTACACACTTATGTACATTTCTTTATGTATTTTGTATAGTTAGTAGTAATCATTAAATCAGTGAATGTGACGCATAAGAAATATGGCAGGACAGCGCACGGGACAGTATCTGTATTTCGTGTATTTACAAAAAAGATTGTATATCGTATGTTTTGGCGGTCTTAAACATTTTCCCATACAACTTTCTATAAAATGTCGGGCGCTTTAGAATTCTTTTTTCTTTCAAGTTAGTGAGCGGATGTGATTGTGTAAAACGTAAATAGATTGGAATGTTTTAAATTTTATGATAACAAATAATTTATTAATTTGATCTGCCAACGTTACTAAATAATATTGGCAGTCCAGGCATTGGTAACAATATAATAATACAGTTATCATTATTAACCGTTTTCTACTCGCCGCTAGATGAAGGCCTCCTCAAATGTCTCCTTCTTTTTTTTGTGCACTTATTCGCTGCCACGTTTTTCCATGGAATTTGGTAATTTCGTCAGTCCAGCATATTTTAGTAGAGTCTGTCGGCTTCGTGATTCTCCTGGATTGCATTAATCCAAAGATTGTTCGTCCTCCTTGCAGCTTTATGTCCTGCCAGTTGCCTTTTTTTGTTTATTCAATTATATCAAGCACTCTTGCCTGATCTATTATCCTTTATTTGCGTCTCTTTACAGGTACCTACTTTCATTTTTGAGCCTTATTTATTGAGATTCTATGTTTATAATACAAGTAATTAAAAATTATGTTCAATAGTCAATATCTACTCCAAAATAATAATACACAATAATACAATTAAAATGAACCAATAAAATATACAATGCCCTTAAAATGAAATGGACTCGACCAATTTGTAAACAAATATCACATTATAATGGGTACGTAACCTTGAATTTTGCCCTCCAAAATCCTCTTGGTAGTTTTAAGTCAGTATTCATCATGATTTCAACACTTCCAAAACTTGAGACTTTTCAAAACAAAGCCTAATAATACGCGAGGATTCATCAACTTCGGCAACAGTATCAAAATATAAACTTTCGCGCTAAATCTAACTTTTCGCACCATACACTTTTCAAGTCAATTATGTAATGTTTTGCGTAAGTAAGAAATCGTGTATATATAATATAATGTTTTATTTTCTACAATTTAAACATAAACCTTATAAAAAGGCTAAAATGTTTACCAAAGTTGTATAAATATTATTAGAGTTTTATACAACAAAATATGCTGGATGTTATTACTAAATTATCGTATTTTTACGAGTGTAATTCGCACCCTAAATTTATTAACAAAATTTAAATAAAAAAGTTTTTACTAACATTGTCAATGTCTAAATCAGCACTTTCTTCATCAATTGCATCATCTTCAGTCCCATCCGGCATGTTTGAAATTCCTGTCTTCTTCACGATGACTTATGTCGTGATACTCTCCCAAGAATGTAAAACCCACTCACAGACATGTTTAATGCTGGCTCTTCTAATTATTTCCGTTGGTGTCAAATATGATCAAATTTGCAAAAGTATCGAGTTCTACAACAGTACGCGTAATACGTGTGCGCAAACGTCTAGTGTCACGTCCGTCCGTAGTCGTTTATCATAGATAGGATAGAAGATGAAAAATAAAGTAAATTTACGCGTACCTAAATAATGTGCGAATATTTTATAATTTGTAAATTTGACTTGCAGTGTATAAGCCGCGGGTTTATTTAAAAAAAAATTGGAATAGAAGTGTGATTTGTACTAGTAAAAATACGGTAATATATATTATATGTATTATATTATATAATAAATAATATTTTATTTTGTATAGCTATACTCAGTTTCTCAAAATGATAAATGATTTTTTTTAAAACTGAATATTTTTGTAATATTTATATAAAAATACATATAATATTAACACGTACCTCGTTTTAGATAAATTAATTCTCGTTTATAAAAAAGGAGCATTGCCATAATAACATTAAAATGTATTCAGAACCACAAAACAAAATGTTAGTACTTATTTAGTGTGTAGATATATCTGATTAATAGCTTTCTAATAAGAATGTATGAATTTTTTTTTTGTAGCTGAATTTAAATATCTACTTATTTTAAGTTTGAAATAAAATATAAGAATTGCGATTGGCAGAATTTTTTTTTTCTTTTAATTATTTCAGGTCTACCTGCATCAACTTGTTAAAAATAATAATAAAGAATTATATTTTGAAAAAAAAAGCTTATTTTAAGGGTTCATTTATATATTTGAATTATGTATTAACAAAATTAATAAAAGTACGTTTAATGGTTTAAAGAAATAAATATTTTTAAGTTTATTTATTTTTTAAGTTCATTACATCTGTAAATTTGTCAATGTTCAATTATCTGTTCAGTTGCGGCAATATGTCATATAATTTTAATTTGCTGAAAACGAGTCACGATTGCTCTATTTTGATTCTAACTTGATTTGTGTGGTATTTTAAGACGTTCTTGAATTGTGTGTTTTGTGTAATTCAATGTACTTATTTTTGTGTAATTCAATCTACTTATTTTTCTGTGTGTTTTGTGTAATTCAATGTACTTATTTTTTAACATAACGTTAGAAATTTTGGTTATACGTGTTTGTATTTCAAGCTTTTCTATGTTATTGATATTAAATTCATGTGTTATTTTGTAGACTGTTTCAATTGGTGTCGGGCAGTTTAATTTTAAACCATTTTTAGTATTTTATTTTATTGTCTTACAAGTCTGCTTAAAGTTGTATTTATTTCCGGTTCCTCTGAATGATATCATGTACCTCATTTTACTCTTGTAATATGCCTCGTATATCAGAATGCTTATATTATTTGGCGTGTGTCCATGTAATTTATGAAACAATTGTTTCTTTTTTCTATGTTTAGTCTGCCAATGTACATTCCTCTTAGCAAAGTATTTCTTATATTTTCTGTATTTAACATAAATTGTTATAAATATCACCTAAATAAATATAAGTTAAGTAAAGGTTGAGGAAATCCGACGTTTGACAACTGTCTTATTAAATTCATAAATTGTAGTTGCTTATGACTATCCATTAAAATAAATTGTTCTAAATATAAGGCAAAACGGTCTGTAAATCCGATGCAGCACTGCAAATACCCGATATTAGGTGGCGATTACAGCGAACACTATTTGTTATCTACTTGCATCGGCGTTACTCAAGCCACCCTGTTACGTTCATCCCCTTGTACAATGGGGTAGTTAAGAAGTAACATAGGTAGGAAACTTCCCGATCTTTGATTTCACGGCTACACAAGGACATGTATTAAGATAAAAGAAAAATAAACTTTTCCCAAAATCTGTTTAAAAATTCACCTAAATAAATAAACATATTTTTTCCAGTACAGCATTCAATAAAATATTTAGTAAACATACCAGTTAATTTCATGAATATAATACATATAGGTCATAAATATGTTTTTAATATTCAACAAAAAAACGTTGTGAATATAATTAACTCAGTAGTTAAAAACAAGTCATGAATATAATTAACTCAGTAGTTAAAAACACGTTGTGAATATAATTAACTCAGTAGTTAAAAACACGTTGTGAATATAATTAACTCGGTAGTTAAAAACAAATTTAATGAACTATTTATTATTATTAAAACTATTTTTACATCTGGTTTGTTCGAATGTCGCAATCAGGATACATTTTTAATTAATATTAGCAGAGTACGCTAAACACAAATTGCACGTAAGATTGTACAAACGATAACAAAAAGCACATTATATCGTAATAAGCGATTGGTTACTTTGTTTTTAATTTTAAGTCAAGTTCTATAGATTTTTTTAGATATAAAGAAGTGAAGGTATATAAAAATTGTGGCGTAAATATTGTAATTAAAAATTAAATTAATCAATTAGAAAGATATACAGAAAAAAATTGTCTATCAAGTAAATATTTAGTGGCTGTCGGAATACGAACTTGGAACATTTCTTATCCGGGGAAACACTGTACCATTTTGCAATATCAACCGATTACGTTTACTGTAGTCTTTTTTATAATTATTAAGGAAAACACATTACTATTATAAAGTTGCAATTATTCAGAACATAGGTCTGTGATATTATTAATACTAATTAAATGTATTAATTAATTAGAAAGATATACATATAAAATCAATTTTATAGAAAAATATTGTTGTTGCTTGTGGGATTTAAACCTGGATCTCTTCCAATACGGGGAACGTGCATTATCCCATTAGAACGATTGATGTACTAATTTGAAAAGTGTAACATATAGGTTCAAAAATTTGTCGTCAATCCACTGTGTTGGTATAGCACAATCGGATAATGCACGTTCCCCGGAATGGAAGTGATCCAGGTTCGAACGTCGGTAGCAATAAAAATATTTTTCGATATAACTGATTTTATATGTATATCTTTCCAATTAATACATTTAATTTGTATTTTTTTATAATCGATAATAACGTCTATTATTCCATTATTATTATTTTTATTAATTCTTAAAAATTTTCGAACTGAGCTAAACTAGTGGTATGTAACGTATGGCTGGCCTAGTAAACTCCCAATCACACGATCACAATGCGAATGTCTTATCGCTAGGTCAAATAATCATCGATACCCGAGATATCACCTTATCAAAATGTTATATTTTTATTTCTAAAGATGCTGTATGAAAAAACATGCGATATGATGCAGGTACGTATAAAATATGATAAAACTTGATTATTCAAATTCAGATCTGGTTATTTTATGGTAAATCCGCTATGAAGCAAATGTATCATTCAGCATGGTGGTGCTTCATTAGGGTGGTCCATAAATTCAGATCAACAAACTGATCACACGACCAATCTACGTCCGATGAAGGTTACCTTGGAAAATTGTTTAGCGAACGCTTAAACATTGCGACTGAAACTGCTATCAAGATCAGACTTCATTTTGAGCACATACTTCAATTTTCACAAGGAAACTGACTACGGCAAACCTTATTTTTCTAGCTATCGCAGATCCAATATAAACCGTTCAAAGTTTGGCGAAGAATTAATTCTGTGATTTAAAGTAATGATTTCATCAAAACTCGATTAGAATCCCAGAACTATTTCAAGTATGTATATGTGTCTGTCTTGAAGAAAACTAAGATTATTCTCGCACAGGATAATGTCAAAACTCGAATATTCCATATGCTGAAGATAGGAGACAAATATCAATATTCTAGCTAAGATGGTCCTCCCGGTTAATGTGATCTAAGTAAACACTTAACTAGTTCAAAATTATCAAATATTTTTATATACCTGCCTTATACACGGGTAATTTTATTAAAGATAAACAATGTAACATATTTAACGAAAAACATTATCACAGCGGGATTTGATTCATTTCATTGACAAGTATTTTTAAATATCCAGAATTCATTTCCTCTTTCACAAAAAATGTTGTATCTAGCCTATTCGCTGATTTTTAGATGGATGTATACAATATTATGAAGTCATGAAATATATGACTAAGTGTATTCATATTGAACTACGTTTATTATCTAGCTTTTATAAACAATAAAGATATGAATGTCTTCTACTTAGGGGGAGTAGTTTTACTTTTCTCCACCTCCTCGGATACCTTTATGTAACTATCGAATTTCATACATTTATCTCTTATATTCTTTCGGGCTCTTGGGAAAGGAGAAATAGAGTGGGGTACCGTTGTACTGAAAGCCTTACCGGCAAACACAGATATACGCCAGAAACATATAATATACGGAGCACAGCAACGTACACAGAAATGTGATAGCAAACTTCAAAAGAACATCAAACAAATAATCATAATATTTGGGGGTAAATTGAAAAGTGAGTGACACACGCAAACTTATACATCTTTTTATTATTTGGTAAGATGTATCTGATAATCAATAGGTACAGGTACGTACGTTATCGTTCGTCGAAGGAAACTATTTTTTGAACTCTTTTGTAATAGTCATGGTTAATTATTTTTTTCTAAATATATGATATTCAAAATACACAATAGACTTAAATAAAATTGAAATGAAAATTAAATATTTTATCTTTGAAACCAGACATATCTGGACAATGCATCTCTCAGTGTCTCTCATTCTTCTCTGTCCATTGCCCTGTCAATAATATCTCAAACAAATAATATAATGTACTACTAAACAGTAGGGGAAGGTGGAGCGTGCTGTGGCTAATTAAAAAAAATGGTGTTGTAGAAAAATCATGAATAAAATCAAAGGTATGAATTGGTATAATGGAATCGGTATAGCCTATAATAATTAGGTAATATTGACCTCGCCATTGTTTTGACAGCAACTAAAGCTATGGGTGGCGCAAAGTAAAGTAACGCGAATTTTAAATGCATTGTCACAACTTGCCCTCGTCAAAATACGCCCCACCTTCCCCTACATCATAACACCACAGAAATAATCTCAGTAACCTACGATAATTCATTTTTATACATAAATTATAACACACCTATATTATATATAATTCAACCTCCACACGCTCTACTAAATATTATTCCATAACTATATTATAAAGTATATAATAATGAGGTTCCTCAAAACAGGCAAAGAGCCTGGTAGAAAATACACCGTAGTTTTAAATATTTAAGTACCAGACTACTGGTGCCACCTGTCGGCACTACAGTGAGGCGCAGCTTACCCTGGCCGCGCTTTAAATAATAAAGTGCGCACGCGCTTCGCGAATCCGCTGCCGAGCACGATGATGTCGAACAGCAGGGAGACATGGAAGTCCGGTCAAGGCGCCGACTAGCACTTTCTCTCGTGGGCTTCATACATGTTTTCTTTGAAGTGTCAGCATTTATCTCTAATACAATATCTTCAATATAACTTAAACTTGAATAAATGTAATAAAGCGCATAGGTCAGTATGTAAATTTGAATATTCCTTTGATTTCAGATTTCCCCTATAACTATTACTCTGGTAAGTGAGAACATACAAGCTTCACTTAATTAAAATGCATACAGTATAAACCATTTCATTATTTTCTTAAATAAAAATTCCAAAAAACTCTGGTTAAGGAAGGAAGATAGTGAACCTGACTCAATACATATGAATTGTTCCGCAGAGCCCAGAACTACACGTGGTATCAGGAGCTTATCAAAACGGTTAAGAATCATAATCACCCAACCTTCTAACTCATAACTCTTACTTCTATATCTTCCTATTGTTTTAAATGTTTAACACTCTTTCCATAAATAACCAACCCTACTTAATATCAACACTAAAATGAATTAAGAAATATATGTCGAGTTTAAAACATAATATTTTATTTTATTTATTACAATAGATTGTATGCCACTGCCATAAGCATTTATACTAGAGATATTTTGAATGCAAAATATATTTTTAAATATTTATATTCAAGATGTCGATTTAATGAACGAATATGTCATACAAATAGTTTCAGATTTCATCACAAATACATATATTTTTCCACTCCCAAAGGATATTATTCCCAACCTCTAAATAACCTTGTTCTTTTAGTGAACTAACAATTAGGTTTGATATTCCTTTTAAATAAGTTTGATGGCAAGTACATAGTTAAATGAGAGGAGAAAATCTATTTTCATATTTATATGATACATATATGTAATACATATGTACAAACTGTAAAATATCTAAACCACTATTATCTACGTACTAAATTATAAAATTTTTTTAACTAATAGTACATTATTGATTAAGTCATACGAGCAAATCACCTTTACCATTAATATGACAAATTTAGAACTTATATCTGTATATTTTTATAATTAACTCATTTATTATTTCATTTTTAAAAGCAATCAACTTTATACTGTGCTGAATCTCAAATACCTTTGAGTAAATCACGCTAGGAAACGCCAGAATAAAATCTTTCTAATTGATTAATTAAATTTGTATTATTTGTATCACAGAACTATATTTTGAAATTGCAACATCATAATAAAAACGTGTTTTTATTAAATATATATTACGTAATATACTCTGGTGAGAAGTCAACATCAATATTACTAATAATATACTTCCACAAACCTTTAAGAGAAGACAAAATAAATTCTATTAATTCGTTAATATAAAATTAATGATACTAATGTATTAAATACACGGACTCTGATAGATATTGTTTAATTAAATGATCAAATTGACAACATTGTTCTCCTTGAAAAAATACGACTCATTCTGTACGTCAAAACATATGTTTTATATAACAATATTTGGAAACTATAATAACTGCCACTTACTAATACCCAGGCTGCATATACTGCTTAATGAATAAAGTGAATTTGTTGACATTATATGTACCTATATCATTAAAACTTATCGACTTTTAAAAAACACCTGTAGTCAATATTGAAATATTAATTAATTTATTGGAACAGTTTTCAATGTTAATTATGTTTTATTTTTTCACTTTTAATTTACAACATAACTAAAAATGAGTGTGTAATTCCTTGTTCCTGTACCGGTGAAGTAACTTCCTGCAACTTCATAAATATAATAAATTCATAATATGACTGGTAATATACATACACTGTACCATATATATTTATACTATGAACAGCTGATCAGCTTAATTGCCTCGATAGTTACATACATTAATAAATAGTGTTTTTATTAGAGGTTTATTTTATGGATCGTCATGGATTGAGGACCCGAATGAGTCAATTCTCCATCATGCACCGCAATAGATCCAGGATTACTGACTTTTTCGTTCTCTAATTGAATGACATTAATATGGAAGAACTGTGTTTTCAACGAGATAGCGCAACATGCCACACAGCGCGCGCCACAAACAATTTATTGAAGGAAACATTCGATGAGCGCACAATTTCGCAAAATGGATCTGAGAATTGGCCTCCAAGATCGTTTGAATTCAATATTGGATTATTTTCTGTAGGAATATGTGAAGTCGTTAGTCTACGCCGATAAACCAGAGACGATAGACGACTTGAAAGCCAACATTTGTCGCGTTATAGCTGATATACAGTCCCAGCTGCTCCAAAGAGTGGACGAAAATTGTACTTCCAGATTGCGCTTTATTTGAGCCAGCTGCGGCGTTCATATGAGCGAAATCATATTTAAACACTAATGGCATAAAATTATCTTTCAAATAAAGCTAATATCATGCCCGTTACCACAATTTGTATGTGTTTTATTTAATTTTAAATTTCTTCCCGTAAAAAAAACACTATTTAGAACTTAGCTTGAACAAGTCGACAATAATGACTAAGACAGGAGAAGAAACGTGTGAATAAGAAAATACAAGTAGTAGTTAAAATTGCTTGGAAGTAATCAATCAGAGGTACCCGGGGGGTATCAAGAAACTGACAAATAAAACTAAAACCCGCTAAACCCGCTGGACTAACAAAATCATCAAATTCCGCGGAAATACGTGACAGAAAATAGCAATCATCAGAAAAGACACAAAAATATATTTGGGGAGGCAGTGGATATAAAACAGATGATGATGATATGTAGATAAATTACAAATATCAGTATTATTTTTAACTGTCAAACGTCAACCGAGATAATTGTGACCATGAAAACACTTACACTTTTCTTCCTCCTTTAACGAGGTTAACAGTTCAGACATTTTATTACCTACACTTTATAAGTTAAAATTAATTATTTTAAATAAATAATGGAACGGTAGATGAATTCATTTGAAAAATGTAACATATGGGTTAGAAATTATATCGACAAAGGTACTTTCTGCTGTGGCATAGTTGAATAATGCACCTTCCCCGGATTGGAAAGAAATTCAGGTTCGAATTCCGGTAGCACTGCAATTAATTATACATATACCTTTCTAATTAATACAATTAATTAGTATTTAAAATATCACAGAGCCATGTTCTGAATAATTACAACTTCACAATAAGAATCTGTTCTGCTTATTATTATGGTAGAGATTTATCAAAACTATAAATATTATGGATATCTTACTAAATATTATAAAAAAAAATGTTCTGTTATCCATGCGAAGCATCAATGATACATTTCCAAGAGTTGGGTGTCTCACTAAACTCAGAACACTGACAGGAAAAAATGTGGCTGTATTCGAGACACGTTTATTTCAATCCATAACCAGGAAAGGTTGAAAGCGTCCAGTCATGAACCATAAAGTGAGTATTGCCCCCTTTCCTGCTTCAGTGATATAAATGACGACGAGCGAGCGGAATGGCAAGTGATGCGAGGAGAGAGATAAATAGTCTCCATCTTATCGCCGTCTCTCGCTACCTGTGATCACACACACATATACACACACACAAACTCACTCACACTACTGCCTCTGTTACAATGTGTTGAAATTTTGAATCCTTTCGCTTAGACGGCTTGCCTACATCAGAATCAGATGGTGAACCAAGGCACGCGTGCCCAATGCGGCTGTTCGACTGGCACGTGACAGGGGAAGAACGCATTTAAAGAATACGATGTCTTAGAATCATAAGTAACAATACTAACCATATTTTACACGCATACACACAATAATTTAACCTGTATTCTATCTAAAACGTTATTTTAATTAATTTAATGAATTTAATGTGACGGTCTAGCCTATTTAGTAATACAACAGCCGGGTGACCAAGTTGTCGAGGATTGTGCTCGGTAGACCCTCAAATTATTCATATTTATCTTAGATCAAAGTAATGACCGGCTAGATGTAATTTTTTCTTTAAGGTGTGAGGGTGTGCGCGCGCACTCGAATTAGCGTCATAGCGCACACAAAAATAATATAGCGCGCGCACGATTTTTAACAAGATTTCTTCGTCATGTGCCGCCTTCTCTCATGTTGCAATATGTTAAATTATCCTGTATATCATTTTGAATATTGAACCACTTTCTAAAGTTACACAGCCAAGATCTCTTTCTACTAATGCCTCTGCTACATTGTAACTTCCCCTGCGTAATGAGTTATAAAAGATCATATTTTTCATTGCGGAGAATGTGTCCGAAGCATGCAGCTTCCTTAAAAGTTATTATTAGTTCTCTTGACATTCTCCAGTACCCTTATACTGGTATGGTAATGTTTTTCGTATGTTCTCTCCCAGCGCACAAATAATAGCACTGGTCCTTCAAATTGCACAATATATTTTGTATGTGGTCCATGGTCCAAAATTAGAAGGAATCTTCTATCGCTTGTCCGCGCAAACGTTAACGAACACGAACATTAACGATCATCTTTGTAGTTTTCTGGGCTAATCTGCCGTGCATATCTAACCTTTCTGGCTGAGGTTCCGGATCCCATTGCAGGATCCATCATCAGCGCTGATGTAATGTACTTAAAAACTCTGTTAACAATCATCTCAGCGATCTTTATTTTTTTGCATCGTCTTGAAATTTCCAAATCATTGCCTTAAATTCTTTAGCAAGAATTTCTTTCTTGTGCTAGTAATTTTACTTTGAATTAAGAGAAACACGATTGAATATTTCTCTGGAAGTCTAATATTAAGGCCACAATTTTGAAGTTTTTGGATTTTTAATATATTGTGGATTATTTGTTCAATTAACGAATCAACACACAATATTAGTAGTCATAGTCATATCAGCCCAAAATAACTTTAATAGTCGTCTATAGATCCACATCTCACATCGCTTTAGAATTCTTTCTGGGAGTTTCTACGATTCCATTCCATGTAAGAGTGTAAGTAACACGTACGTACATCGTACCATTTTTAGGTTAAATGAATCTTCTGCTATTTCTCAGGATGACGATGTGGTTCCCGAAGAAGCGGCAAATTGATAATATTATTTACTTGTAAATATAATGAATAAGTAGTCTTGGACCAGAAGTGATGACATTAACGAGGCTTTGCACCTAATATGTGATACCTTGCAGCCACATACAGGAAAGCAAAAGGCTAACAAAGTCAACCTGACAGAAATTCTGGAATGAAGTACCGACAGCCAGCCTAATAGCATACAATGCTCTCTTTCAGGCAGCTTCTGCAGCTAATCTCACTCTGCACGTAGCAGCTCTCCAGGGAAAGAGACGAAGAGCACGCCTCTAATGCCGCTAAGTACTTGTAATAATGCCCAGGTAATAACAATGCCAGTGAGAGACAAAGAGAATGGCTCAGACGCCGAGCAAATCTGAGTCGTGTTATATTACTTAATATAACGTTATCTAGAAAATAAAATTTTGCACCATTGAATTCCACCACGACAAATCGTGGTGGAATTCCAGACGCGTACACCCTGAAGGTGTGATAGTTACGCACACTTGTAACTTGTACTCGAATAGAGAGCTATGAGACACTGTGCCATCAGAGGTCGCAGTGAAATCTAGAATATTCCAAACGGCGCGCCCTTCCCACTCTAGAGAATGACCGATGCTACGGGACGTAGAAGACATCCATCCCCAGGCCAGTATAAAGTCACCTCTAGCCAAGTTGGTCACGTTTCGGGTTGTGTAAATTCCCGCGGATTTGTTTCATTTTTAACGCGAAGGCCAGCATTAAGTTTGAATATGCTCGTGAAAATAACCCAAACAATTGCTAATCGCTTGACATTAATCCTGGTTGAGGTAACATTCCAAAATGCGTTATAATTAATAGCAATTCAGATTAACTTTTATGTAGAGGATGCGCTTCTCTCCTCAACGTCGGGCCATTCAAATTAAATAATCCCATAAACTGTGTAACTAACTGTTTGAAACCGCTATTTGGCTGACTACATCACTAATGTAGAAGTGGGTAAAATCGGTCGCGTCCGTGCATCAAGAAAGTGCGGCACATTTTTTAGCGTGGCCATTGCCTGAGAAAGGAATCCCTAGCATCAGAAAACGAAGTCGATTCGTCACACCGGCGCATTTGAAGTCACGAGTACTCCACACACAATTTTTTAAATAAATTTTTGTAATGCACATTATTATTTAAGTATAAATATAAATAACATAATACTCGTCTTCGAGTTTATTATTTTAAGCTAATCGGTTTGAAATATTCTAAATATTTGATATTTCTTACCTAGCTTCCCGATAAATGTGGGTTTTCAAAATAAAGCATTTTTACATTGTTGTAAAGGAGCATTCTCCAATCAAAATCTCTGTTTAAGTTGCCTACTTGAAGATAATTAATATGCGTGTATATAAAAGTAATTTGAAATGTCTATTTAAACACGCTTAGATCAAGTTTTAGCCTAGGTACATGACATTGCTTGCGCTTAATTGGGTAAATTTGGAAATAAAGAAAATGTGAATTTAAATCTTTCTTAGTGCCATAAAAATAAGAAAATTATTAAAAATTCAAATACACAATTCATTTAAATGAACAATGTTTAAAATAATTATTTTCTCAATAATTTTAGTAGCGAATTTCAATATTGAAATATATTTTAATTATAGTGTACATATTTAATTTCTCATTTAATTTTTAGAAGCAAAGGAAAGAAAATTTAAGTCGTTATTCTCTCAATTTTGTTTACAATACAGAAAATGATTAAATTTGTATTAAATTATAATACTAGGATATTGGAAAAGTTTTTTTAGCTATCTAGACAACTAATAAAATCGTTCACATATAATTTATGCATTTCTTCTTCCTTTCATAAGTGATTTTATAATAAAATAATTTATTTAAATGATAATATAAAACGCTAAGTTTAAACCACTATTTATTGATAAATCAACATGTTCCTACACCTATTTGTATCTTCTTCATGATTGAATAGATAATATCTCTTCACTAACGCGTCTGCAAGTTGTTCACTTTAGTTTCGACAGATATGAAGGAAACAACATTTTTTTAATATTCTCTGGCAAAATTTTGCGAGTAAATTCTGATACAGTACATATCTATGCTTGGTGGATTTCCCCTTATGTATCTTGGTATAATTAATAAAAATCAATACGTCTGTTTTTTTTGTTTAAACAATGAATATTTTGTGACTGCTAGTTATTGGTGTCACAGACAACATTTTTTATTTAATAAAAATATTTTTTTTTTTATTACACTAGCCTATGGAAATATATTTTTTGTTCATTGGATAAAATTAATATTTATTTTAGTCACCATGGAAGGTATAACAACTAATGATGATCTTTTTCCCTTAATGTGCCAGGTATTGGGGTCTTTGACCTTAGTTATCCATCTTTTATATTTTTATAGTTTTATTTTTAGTATACAGTGTTTACTGAAGAAGATACGATAGGTATAGAAACATGTTGATTTATAAATAAATAGTGGTTTAAAAAAAGTATAGTTATTTATATAAGTTAAGTTATTTATATAATATGTAGCCAGAAAGTAATTTTGCTAACATTGAATAAATAATGTATCTTTCATTGGAAATTTGTTCGATTATTTAAAAGATATTACATGATTTAAAAGCGCGACACATAAATATTAAAAATGACTGAAAACGTTTTGACACGTCTCCAGTGAGAAGCCATTCGGCACAGCTGCGTTTTAATGTCTACTTGGAAAAACTACTTCGACACTGCCGCATTATGTCTGACAGCAGAAGCCGACTTGTCGAGGGACACCATACGAGATGCGAGGGTCTCAGATTCTCTCAGATGCACGAGGGTGTCACCGAATAAACTTACTTCGAAATCTCACACACGTATGATTGGCTCGTTTCAGAAAAAAATGTTTGTCGACAAATAAACTATTTACTTTAATAACAGTGCCTTTGTAAGTGAAAATCCAGTAATTGTGTGTTCTTGGTTGTATTCAATTATTGCTAATATATTGGTCTAAAACAAAATATATAAAAATTGAAAAATATTTATATTTTAGGCGTGTTATAGTACAATGTGTTAAAACATTTTACATATAAAGAATATTTCTTTAAATAATTTCAAAAAATAATTAGATTCTCATTGTGACATGTATGCTGTTTCAGGGAAATGTATTATCCAATTAAATCCATGGATGGCAAGAGTGTAGTGTAGTGCTACTCGAAGTGTTTCCACATATTAACAAATATACAACATTTAACAATGTTTTTTTTTTTTTGATAATCCTGGCGTCTACTATCAGATTTACTTAAAGGTATTTGAGATTCTGTAAAAATAAGGTAGATGGCTCTATCAAATGATGGAACGATTAAATGTATTGATTTCAAAAAAGGTAACATATAAGGTCGAAAAATTGTCGCTAAAAATAATGCCGCTGTAGCTTAGTTGGATAAAGCACCTCCCCCGGTTAGGGAAGAGATCCAGGTTCGAATCCCGGTAGCGCAACAACAATATTTTTCGATAAAATTGATTTTATATGTGTATCTTTATAATTAATATATTTAATTCATATTTAACAATGTTATAGATGTGGAAATTAATTGAGTGAGAATGGTGAACGTTATATTTATATAAAGTGATCACTTAAGCCAGCCGAAGACAGGTCGTAAGCCTTGTAATTACCCATACTTCAATATATGTCTCTATGATATATCTATTATTTGTTTAATAACAGTGCCTTTGTAGGTAAAAATCCAGTAATTGAGTATTCTTGGACATATTCAAAAATTGCTAAACTATTTTTTGTTATTAGTAAAATATGTTTTCACATTTTAAATATATAAAATTACTATCACTATTTTGTATACACGTACTTTGGCACGTATTGCTTGAACAGCTTGGATGTTGGACAGCTTGAACAAATTATCGATCGATTTGACGAAATGCAACCGCAATTTTACTGCATGAAAGCTGTAATCTCGAAAAATGGATGAAATCAACACCGAGTTTGTACAGTATGTTAGCGAAGCAAGTCGCCGGTAATACGAGAGTGATGGAAACGGAAGGAAATGGTGGGAAATATGAAGATGGGTAGGGGGAATGTTAGAAAATCTTTCGATATTGAATAAACTAGGTGTGAGGACAGGATACAGAAGGATAAATAAACTCATTTGATGATGACGATGGTATTTTTTCTCCTGAAATTTACACCACAAATTACATTGCAACGATACTGTCGACTCTGACAAGTACCCTTCCAATGTTCACAATGAGTTGCACCCTACTAATTCACATATGAGGATCAAAATGAGGATTCTCGGCGAATTTCAGAAGACCTATAGCCTACAATACGCCGAACTGAGAGGTAAATTGGTACTGAGGAATTGGGCCAGGCAAGATGAATAACAACAATATAATAAATTTTACAATAATGAATTCGCACCAGCATATTGGAATACGTATGAGTTATGTGTCCAACGGAACTATTATGAATACTGACACAAATCAAAATAACTTCAACAAATAATACAACTAGAAAGGCAGAATCAAGAGGGAGAAATAAAGTGAAGTATTCATAGCTGAAGTGGGCATAGAGATTCTGTATACATGACTTTTTTAAATTTCCGGGACTTGAGCGTCAAAATTTCGGGAATTACCATGAGTTTTATTAAATTAAAAATTACTTATTATTTATAATATATTCAAATGTATGATGTACGGTAGCTATGTAAAAAAACATGTCAATATTAATTTTACAAACAAATTAAAACTGTTTGATGAAATATATATTATTTCATAATGTGGTAGTAATATTTTTAAAAATAAATTAAGTTTTCGTATATATTGAATACAAAAATACATTCATCTATAAAAATAGCAAAACAAAAAATTTAAAAAATTAATTATGAAACATATTGGAAGACAATAAAGTATGTATTTGGCCAAAGTTAACTGAGTTTTTCAAACAATTTCCCATAATAATCCCACACAAAATTTGTTTCAAAGAATGACATGAATTTATTATTATGATAAAAGATCATATTTGAACAAACCGACAAAAATATTTCCTTTTTTTTTGTCAGTTTTTTTTATGAATTATGCACTCATCAAATGTTTCCGTCAATATATTGATTGTGCACATGTTGCGCCGTTTTGTTAAAACCATAGCTCTTCCACATTAATACCATTCAATTGGGGAACGAAAAAGTCAGTAATCATGGATCTATAGCGCTCTCCATTGGCTGTAACTGGCCGGCATCAACAACTTCCTCGGTGCGCACTGTACGACGTCTCTGTGAATGCGTATTATCAATTAGAGTATGCCGTAGTGCGAAAACCATCCACGGTTATTCGAATTATTTGTATAGACGATTATGTCGACCGTAAAATGGATCTAGCGTACGGTTAGTTTCGCGAACTGAACCACGATTTTCGAAATAAATTTGCACAAAGTCTATTTATGGTGAAATGGAAAACCAAACTGAGTACAAATCAGCTGTCAGCTGTCAAATTGGTTGTCACTGGAAAAAGTACTGTTATTTCGAAAAACAAACCTCTAAAAAAAAATTTATATGGATGTTGAAGATAAGAAATAGCAGTGGGCTTAACGAAATTTTCAAATAAATGATGAACGATAAGGAAGGTCCTAAAATGGAGGACTCGTACTGGTAAAATAAGTCTTGAATATCTTCACGCTTGATGGAGCGATGACAGCAGGAGAATGTCAGGCAACAGATGGATAAGAAGAGCTGAACACAGAAATGATTACTCATCTTTGGAGGAGGCTTGTGTCCGATAGTGAAGAGTCACAAGCTGATGATGATAATGATATAAACATTTATGTATATAAAAATATTCACATGTATCATATCAAAATATTAGCATATTGGATTTTAAAATATATCAGAATCTTTAAAATTTAAATAAAAATAATTCTAAAAATAGATGGCGATAGTGTAGTGGTATTTGAAGTGATTCCACATATTAACATATAAACAACTTTTAAAAATTTGATAGATATAGAGATTGATTGGGTAGAATGGTGAACGTTACAATGTGTAAAGTGATCACTTAAGCCAGCCGAAGACAGGTCGTAAGCCCTGTAATTACCCATACATACGTATTTTTTCATTAATAAAATATAGCTTCGAGATATCTGATATTTATTTAATAACAGTGCTTTTATAGGTGAAAATCTAGTAATTGTGTGTTCTTGGACATATTCAAATATAGCTAAAGACAATTCCAATTTCTAATATATTTTATGGTTAAATATTCAGGGTCGCACCTGAATTAAACTTACGTTACGGCCATTATCTAGATTAACAGTTTTTAAAAAACAGTAGTAATAATTATAGCTAGGTGATTTTTTGTGTCTATCAAATTGCGTATTTTAAGATTATCTTAGCGTTTCACAGTACTACTGTGCAAAGCTTAGCTTAAAAAGAGTATTTATACGAAATAAAGTAATTTGCATAATGCTCTGTAGTTAAACTGTCATCATTTTTTCAGCGCCCTTTATAAACATTTACCCGCTTACAACATCATGCAAAACTAAACACACTATTTTTTTTTTAAAAAAAAAGCTAAATTGATATTTTAACATTTTATCGTCGTTTTTTCTACGCCACAGTTGGCGGAATAGCAGATACCGCTTCGCGAAAGAAGTTGAACGCATTTCACCGCCAGGTTTAATTAAATCATGGGCACGGCCCGCATTATAAAACTGTAAACGCTGAAAAATAACTTGTATTATTTCATTCTTACCCCCTTTGTACACGCCATAAAAGTCATTGCGGATCCGTGCTCTGTGGACTACACTCACTCATTCTTCTTTTTAACCACAAAACCACCGTTCGCATCTACCATGGGGCTGGGGGAAAAAACTCTATGATCCCGTAAAAGAGACGCAGGGAAAGATTAAGCGAACGGAGGGCGGAGAAAGAATATATTTCAAAATAAAGATGTACCGTAAGAGAAGTAATCCACATCCAGCCATATAACGTAGTCCGATGTGGCCGTCACGCACCTTTCACAGCGCTGCTCGCATTTATACAAAATTAAATTCAAGAAAATCACATTTTATTTGTGAAGTAACGATTTTTCAAAACATATGTAGTTCAATGAAACGTACAAAAGAAATCACCACGAACGATCGGTACACTGAAAGGTCTATCTGTCAAAACAAAATGGTTGTCTGCCAGCAAAATAATGTTTTATGATTTATTTAATTATGTATTATACAGGTGAATATAATGTTTCAGACCGATATTGTTTCACAATAGGTAAATAATAAATAAAACACCATTTTTTTATTTATCGATTATTTGGTTTATTACAAGTGTCGATGGTAGCAGAAGTAAAGGATGTCTGTGAATGACCCGGCATAACCAGATTAATCAGATACTGGAGGATGGTCCTGTTAGAAGCATCAGTAATAGGATATATGAACGCGAATGAGGCGAGAATTATGTCAGGACAGAAGAGTATGGCACTCTATCCTCTCTGATTCCTGTAAATATTACAATTATAAATGGAATATGACTTCGGCCAAGTGACCGCTTCTGGCAGCGGCACAAATGCGTGCTCTTTATACCATATATTTCATAACATTCTCGCACACTTCGCGTGTTATTTCAGCAATTTTATTTCAAATATTGTCATCTAGCATCGGAATAATTGTTGTTGGCTTATTGTCGTAGACTTTACCTTTTCAGTACTCTCACAGAAAATAGTCGGGAGCCGTCAGAGTCGGGAGAGTCGGAAAAACATTCTCGCAAAATTTCAAGCGAAGCTCGGGCTGTGTATGAGATGACACCATCCTCTTGAAACCACATACGTTGCAGGCCTAATCGATCCAATTCGACTATCAAGAAGTTTTCCAACATGTGACGATAGCGATCACCATTAATGGTTACAGCATTACCTCTTACATCCAGAAAGAAATAGGGCCCGATGATTCCGCCGGCCCACATGGCGCACCATATAGTAACTCTGCTTAGGTGTAAAGTTCGTTGGTGTATCAATTGAGGATTTCAAGTGCCCCAATAACGGCTGTTTTGTTTATTAACAAAACCCACCAACTCAAAATGAGCTTCGTCGCTCGTGTCGGGATCATTGAGCTGCTATACATGTGCTGTTCATGAAGCGTTAGATGCTTCATAACAAATTGTAATTGACTACTCTCTACGACTACCAAATTCGAACTGACAAATGTCTGACAAACTAAAATGGCGGCCATCAACATCGGCCTGGAACATAATATTCACCCTTGGAACATAATATTATTATACATCTGATTCCAATACCCGCTCTTTGCTGACGGTATCAAATATTGAAGAAACTTGAACACCATTTCTTATGTTTCGATATATAATTCTCGACTGAGACAATCGTCTTTCAGAAGTCTTAAATACCGCCAATCTCTTAATCAATCAATAATAAATCATTACAATGTGGATACCACGCGCTGGCCGACGGGACGATGAACAGATGCGATCTAAAAAATCTAAGATGAATGCAATTTCGCACACCATTTCACTAGCTAATGCGACCGGCCGTAATGTAATTTCCGCGATGTAATTTTAGAATATATCTTCTGACAATTTAGTTAATGTACGTATATTCTAAAGTGATTCATAGTTATTACGTTTGAATTATTACCGTTACTTTTATTATTATAAATGTTTATACCTTGCACGTGTTTAAGTAATATTAATATTAATAAAGATACATAGGTTTTTAAAAATGTAGCTTTCGCTCAAAGTTCGAATAACTTTTAAATCGTTGAATTTTAAATAATCATATTAGAAGGGATGTCGTAGAATAATGTTAAGTTCCGTTTAGACTACTGACTGAGACATCCGATGATTTAATTTTTAACATAAATTAATTAATAAACATATTTATAAACTTCGAAAATGATAAATTACAATCATATCGCATCACAGATATAATGTAATTTATTTTCAGCTAATTTGCACTTAATTTTCGATTTTTCGGATCAAATATTACGTTCTTCATGCGACGTGAATGGAGAAAGTAACAAGGTTGGAGATATGAACCCACGCTTTATTATCGTACCTAAGAGTATAATACTGGAATAGCGGTATGACCGTAGCATGACTTCAGATGTTATCTCTTTTTAAACGTATTTCTGTATGTCAAATATAAAATTGGATCTGACCTCCGTGGAGCTCTCCTTAAGGGAAAGAGCCGTAAAATATCACAATTTCACTGGATTATTACTCTTATATATACTGATATTGTACCTATCCACCTTGCATAGGTCAAAAAGGCTTAACCCTCAAATGTTGTGAAAACATTTTTTCGGGGACCAAAGTTACCATATCAAAATACATTATTCACATGATATCATTTTTTATTATTTACATCTTAATAAAATAAAATGTCAATAAAGACAATAATAACATTAAATGCTTAAATTACCACGGTTTTAAAATCATTAATTGCAAAAAGACTTTTGATGAAAATTTGGAATTATCTACCTTACATGCAAAAACGTACGGTCTTCGATTGTACAACTTGTACATGAAACTAGCAAGTCATGTAAAAACTACTAAAACATCATCAAAAATAATCTAAGTATATTTACAATATATATGACATCTTAATCTGATTACGACCACTGTGGCCCGCTCTCACTCGCGACACTTTGTATTAATATATTTTCTTTAACAAAGCATACTAGGACCTTGAAAATTGCAAAATTTTAATTTGATCTTGAAACAATCAACGAAATCGAATACAATAAGATATTAAAAAATATGAGGTATCCATTATTTGTTTAATAACAGTGACTTTGTGGTGATCTAGTAATTGTGTGTTCTTGGACATATTCTAATACTGACAATAATATATGTTTAGACTTTTTGGTTTAGTTTTATATAACTCTAACGAAGGAACAGACGTTGTTCCAAAATTGTTAGACGTTGAATAATAAAACTCGAGTGTTAGTGGTTAATAAAACAACGTTAACAAATAAATAAAAAAAAAAATATATAAAATTATTTAATTATTATTAATAAAATTTTAAATTACAAAGATACTGCTACAAATAAATTAATTGCATTACATAATACAAATGTAAAAAACGTTAATTGGCGTAATTTAGCTAGATCGAATTGTTCAGTTATTTTTATCATGTATAGGTACATACATATTTCATATTTGTATACTGTGATGTTTGAATTTGCGTGACGAGGTCTGGGTAGCCCACTTTGCCGACTTATGATGATTGGCTGTCTAAATGGGCGAATCAGGGACGAGATTCCGATTCTGGCGGGCAGCGGAGCGAGACGTCACTTGTTGGAGGGAACGCTCGAAAAAGCGGACAGCGGGTCGGTGGAGTCGCTCTGCGGAGGAATATGGCGGCGAGAGATTAAGAGTGAGATCACCGCGGTGGACCCATATATATATGGTCCTGGTCCACCCGCGGGTTGAGGAGAGACCTCGCTGCAACGAAGAGGGAGGTGGAATGCAAGCGATGGCAGATGGATGGGCGTTTTGGACATGGCTGAGACGGGATGGTATCCGATCTATCTCCTGGAGCAAGAGATGAATCCTAGAGTGGGCGTGTGGTGGCCCAGGACCTCAGCTGTATTGGCACCGCATGGTCGCGTTGGCCGATGTTGGACAAATATATAAACTTAATTGAACTCCTTCAGAGGTAAGTTGATCTGAAGAAATAAGATTTAAATAACATTTTACGTGCATGCAATGTCGGAATTAATTGTGTTTTGTGAATAGAATTTGTAATGTGAAAAGCAGAGTTGCGTTTGAATCAATGATCGTCTCATACGAGGTAGCAGGCAATACCAGAGCACGCACACACATACTTGAGAATCCAGATAGCTCAATCAGTAGCGATTTATATGGCTTCCTATCCTCTAGGACCTAAAGGCACCGTAACAATAGATTTAACCAACTGAGATTTTTTGAGCAGTGTTTAAATTTATCGATTTGTTTACCCATTCTTATTTGCCTGTGTGCTGTCAATTACTGATGAGATATACATATATTATTATACTGATGATTATACATTAATTACTGATGAGATATACATATACTATTATACTGATGATTATACATTAATTACTGATGAGATATACATATATTATTATACATTAATTACTGATGACATATACATATATTATTGTGAGCTTGGTATTCGACTGTAACGATGGTTGGTATCTGAGATTTAACTATTGGTGGTTTAGTTTCTAGTGTACCAGTTATTGATTACTCATCGATTACGAATACATAATTACCAATCATCATTACAAATCGTACAATCAATGTCACAATCATGGTTAAAATAACAGTTTACCTCATCAACTACTATCAATACGTACCGATAATCGATCAACTGGTCTCAGGAATGAATTTTGTTCTTGAAAGAACATATTATTCTAAATTATACTGCATTTCTCATATCAATATCATACAAATTCTTCTAACATTGGAATAATTATATAAATTACTATGCGATACAAACTTGAGGGATTATTATATATACATATGTATTTTTTAATTTATATTGTGTAGCATTATATAGCAAATAAATAATAACTACTTATTTTTAGTGCTTGTTTAATGCTTAACATAAAATTGGTTTATAGTTCCAAATTAAACGTCTTCCACCAGATAAATTCCATAAATATAATAAAAAGTAATGCAGATAATGCACGAGATGTTTATGTTGCCAGTGAAAAGATTATTTCCAAAGTCTCTCACGCAAACGCTGTACATATATTTAATAAGATACAATGAACTCAAGAACTCAACAAACATTACTTAATAATTCATATAATCACAAAGCAGTGTGTGTGGTTTGATTTTCGATTACCTTATTTCATTATTCACGGAAGTTTGACAGACACGATTTCCAGCTTTACAAACTTTTGTTTCAAATATCTAAAGTTTACATTCAGTTTCTGTAAAGCAATTAAACATTTATATAAAACGATAAAAAGTTATAACGGAACGATGATTTGTTCCTGTTTAAAGTCAATAAATTGTGTTATATTAGAGGATATGTTGGGTATCTATATAACCTAAGAAAACATTTAAATATATTTTTTTAATTTATGTCATTAGATAATGATTTTATATTGTTTCGAAACTCACCGATATCTCATTTATTATCAAAACATCATAAAAAATATAATTTAAAATTTATGTATTTAGTATTGTAGTAGGTACTTCATTTTAGATACGTATTCTGTATCGAAATATAAATTTAATTCACAAAGTTTCCGAAATTGTAAATCTCTAATAATGAACAGTGTTTGATCACTGATTGGATCTGGTCTACTCTGGTTGCATCTGCTTGACACACATGAAAGAGGATATTTCTTTTTTGGTCACAAACGGTCGCCGGGTTAAGAAATTAAAATATATGTTTCTCCTTTGAACACTTTATTGCCTCTAATTTGTACAATTTACTTTCATAGGACGATAAATGTCACCTTTTATCAACAAATAAAGACTTGGGGCGACTTTCGTTAGATGTCGCACTAAAAATAATTTGTCATTTTGAGATGAAACACGACAATTTTATTAATATGTGATTATTTTCCTTTGATTTTATTACTTTTTGATTATTTTCTTCATTAATTACGATTATATTACTAAGATCTACAATTAAAAAACATTATATATAAATTATACTTTTCTAATTAAAGTGCGTATTAAATATAATACCGACTATAGAACTTATTATTAGAATCATTATTATAATTTTTTATTTATGATCGAGGCCTGCCAAAATATTACTAATATATTTAATATTGTATTTCTTTCAGAAACCTACCTAGTAAGGCGGAGTATTAAAAAAATATTTAAAAATAACTGTTCAAAGATTTTTGGTGAAACTTTGTGAAATTCTATGATTATTTTGTAAATTGAGTCAAATCTCTTTTTCATTCCACTCCACTTTTCATTGTGTTAAATGATATATAACGTTTTCGGGAACATCATCCCATTATCAATATTATAGATTAATGTTGATCTTTCTTTTCCCTCGAATATTTTCTTATTTTCTTTTTTATAACTTTTTCTCTATGTTATAATTTCTATTCTCAACTCTTTTTTTCTCACATTTTTATGGTTTATAATCCTTCTTATATTTTAAATTGTACTCACTGTATAAAGTATTTTGTATCGTCTGATAAAACATGTAACTGGTTCAATTATTGTTTAGCTTTTATTGTAATTATCGTATTTACTGATAAACTGTTTATTTTCTGAATAAAATTAAAATATTTTTTTTTAAAAAAAAACCTTGACTTCAACATTAACTTTACTGTCGTCTAAAAGATTTCACATGAAAACCTTATCTCACGTCGGATGTACAGAGGTCCCAATACTTCTAGTAAATAATTTGATCACCGACCATTAGACCCTCTTTGTAAACGCAGTGCCATCTATCGGCACATTTCCTCAGTGCCTCGTTTGAACGACGCGCGACGAGTGAATGGGTGTTCCACTTACCACGATTGAATTTGGATCTATCGCTATACGTCATATATCACTCAATACAGCAATGTCCTATCTAGCTGGGTAATGTAAGTCGTAAAATAGACGTATTTATCGAAGTAGTGTAAACACAATGATTTTAAATATTATAATATATATATATATCCACATATTTAAATAAATTAGATACACATAAATTCGTAAAATAACACAATTTCTGGTGTGACTCATCGTTTGGAGCGATAATTTTGTAACCGTTTAACCACTCCGTTTTTGGAATTGTAACAAATGAGACTTAAAATTACTATGACGTTACCCAGTGGTAACTCGGCTCAGGCGCAAGTCGCAGAATGACCGCAGTGGCGAGAGTAACTTGCTTGGAATATTATCTCATTTTATTTCTACGATAGAAAATTTAAACAAGTAGAATTTGAAATGAAATAAATTAAAATTTTATAAACGTAAGCATACTTACATATATAAAAAATCCACCTCTAAGTAATTATACTGATATCGAGTTCACCTTCTAAATCAATTTGATAACATCACCACGTTGTAGGTAGATAAATGAATTAAATATATTAATTAGAAAGATATACATATAAAATCAACGAAAAATATTGTTGTTGCGCCACCGGGATTCGAACCTGTCGATCCATTATCGTTTCATTATCGAAAGAGTCATTTAACTTATTTTTACTGTTTGGAAAAAAATCCAGGTTCGAATCCCGGTAGCACAACAACAATATGTTTCGATAAAATTGATTTTATATGTATATCTTTCTAATTAATATATTTAATTCATATTTAAAACATCACAGATCTATGTTTTGAATAATTACAACTTCACAATAAGAATGTGTTTCAAAGGAACTAGTGTTTAAAACTCGTCATAAGATGCCAAGGAGTAAATTTTTTTTAATTTAGTCTTACACATATAAATTAAATCTCAATAATTTAACACTTTTTGATAACAAACGTCTTAAATTGTCTCATCATCATTAAGAAATAAATATTACTTATCTGTACAATGTTCGTGTTCAAATGACGCAATGAAATACTCGATCAGACATATCCTTAAAATAATAATGTAACTTAAAATAATAATGTACTGCGAAAAATTATAATTCCTGGTTTCGCTTGCGTCGATTATTATTAAAACCCTACTTTTAAATAAAACAATAGAGCCAAATAGTTTGTATTTTGGATAAATATCGCCATACCTTAATAAAGTAGTTTTCTGATGGACGACAGATAGTCAAATACTGGCCAGTGAAAATACTTAAAAATATAATTTTGAAATTGTAGATGCTCTCATTAAATAAATAACTTTTATTTAAATAACTGTTTAAAATTTTTGGAGGTAATAAATACCACTATATTTAGTTTATTAATATTCAAAAAAAATAGAGAAGCGTATACGGAATACGTATCACATAAATATTCCTACTATTTTCTAAATAAGTGTTAGAATGCAAAATTACCCAAATCAATATTTTGTTCAAGGATACAAAAGTACTTAGCCAAAGAAAGGGACGGATGGTCATAAAAACTCGGTATTGTTAGACGCAGGTGGATCGACACAGCTTGGGTACAGCGGCGAATACAGCGGCGGTAATCCAGCGAACATGACTAGTCACGTAGTCAAATGAGCCTTGAGGGATGCATCACCATAGGCAACCAGTCTTCTGATATTCTCCGCCGTGAGAAGTAGCTCTGTCTAAGACGAGATGTTATTTTCAATTCGAAAATAAAATCAATATCGTCTCTAAAAGTATCAAGCAAACGCTTTAAACACGGGGAAAGTTTAAACTGTGCGCCTCGAGTTTAAGCTTAGACTATGATGTTCTCTGCGTTTAATCGTAAATGTGAAAGTATCAAAAAGTTGATGAATATAATCGGTGTAGCGAGAACAGACTGTCGCTACAGCATCAGAATATCGCGTCCAGAGTCCCGGTTTGCCTGGATAATTGGACATTGTCTTGCCATCAACTACAAGCCTGAACTCCGTCACCCTACGTTGGCACCACAAGGAGCTGACCATATTTCACGTCCAGGATCCAGGATCATCCTAAGAGGTAATCCCTTACGTGAGGGACCTGAATAATCAACATCAGACAAGCGTCAATATAGATAATTTGGCAGAGAAATTAATGCTGGCATGATGAACACAAATATTTAATGTTCATTTAATTGTAATTATTTTTTAAATAGCCTTATTTATAAGTATTAAAGCAAATTGCTCATTTTCCACTTTTAACACATGCAAGTATCTTAAAATACAGATTATATTTTGTTATATAAAAATATTATTCTATTTCATAACCATTTGACAATATTTAAAAAAGAACCAATTAGGCTAGATACCTCCCCCCTGAACATGAAGCCGAGGCAGAAACAAGAAATTACCTAACATAACAGTTATGCTATGAAAATAGTACTGACTTGAAGGCCTCCTGGAACGAGGCTCGAATCCCCGACCCCCAAACCACTAAGCGAGTGTCGTAACCACTAGACCGCGTATTTTTGACATACTATAATTAAGGTATTACTTATGTATATACTGCCAACACACATTCTTTTGCCACCGTATATATTGTCACATTACGAATTATAGGTGGCAAAAGAATGTGACGTAAGTACTTAATTTATAAGATAAAAACGCTGGTTATGTATTTTTGCGCTCGGCAAAATTGCCAAGCAGTAGTTCCAACGTTGACCCCGAGGATCGCGACGGTCGCATCGCAGAACGCTCCATATTGGTACATTAATTCAACTCGTAGCTTCGAGCTGGGTGAGTCGCTGGACGGCGGGACCTACGGCCATCGTCCCATTAATCCGCGTACTCTTTGTAAAAATTGTAAGGATGGAGACTTCCAATAAAACCAACAATTGCTCGAGGAAAGGGCCGGTGAGCGTTGCGCTGACTAAACGAGATGGAAATACTTGACGAGTAAATTTATTAATTGTTAAAGCACTCATTTTCTAGTATTTCGAATCCTAATTTTATCGTAAAAATTTATCTTGTTCCAGGAAATAAGTCAAATTTCCCTTTAATTTTAATTACTCCTGGACTATTATATTACTACTGGAGGACGCTCCGAAGTGATGGCGGAGAGGTCTCATCAGGATATTGTATTGGAATTGCGCATGCAGTTTTATCTGATGGATTTTAATGTCAGACGCTGAATGATCCGCCCCACAGTCTAAGGTCACTACGTATTTTTTTAATGTAATATTACATTTTTTAGCACCAAGTCTGTTCTAACAGTTGGTAGAAATTTTATTATCTGGAGGTTAGATTGTAGCTCTCTATTTATGACTATTTTTGTTTTAAATTAATTTCGATTAATCATTCTCCGTCACTTTTCTGTTATTCTTTTTCTTTGTAATAAAATTTAACATATAATTTGTTACAACTCTTTTATTCTGAAATGTCACCTTGCATATTTTGTTACATTTACACATTTAGTATTTCATTTAAGTGAAGATTTTTTTCAGAAGATGAATAAGGTATACTTCAACATTATGGTAAGTAGGCAGCTTCTGTTTCACGTACTCAATCTAATGCTTACCACTGATTCTGGTCGGTGAAGGATAGTTCGCACCTACAATATACACCTCACAATATACTGCCAACCTCATTTATAGCACTCCACCTGCTAAACTCGCATTCCATAGCTAATCCATCATCCATACATGTCGGTCCCTTACAACTGAAGATCGCGATCTCCATAAACTCTCACCCTCTACTTTACTCGGCTCCCTGCAGATCACCAGAGAAATGCCTGTTGCACTTTCTACTTGGTCGGTCCAACGGGTCGAGGAACTTTCTCTTTGTCTTCGTCCTTCGACGTGGCCCACCACAACAAGCTTCTCCAAGCTGTCACGCCTTCTGACGAAATGCCTAAAAAAATGAAAGATTTGTCTCAGGCAAATAATTGAGTTCAGTTTCTACAGAATGGAGATGTTCGTACGTCTCATCCATGGTATGTGCAACATATGTCTCCAGCACCATATTTCAAAGGCATCAATCCATCTTCTTCTCCTTGCCTTCAAAGTGAATGATTCCACACCATATAAAAATATAAAATATCTAATCCATATTCCTTGAACTAATGCTAATTATGAAAAGAACATTGTCAGTTAGTTCCTATGGACAGCGACATATTGCGATTGTACAGGGCGAATATTATGTTCCAGGCTGATTTTGTCTGGCCACCATTTTGATTTGGCATACATTTATCAGTTCGCATTTGATAGTTGTAGAGAGTAGTTGACAACAATTTATTATCTACAACCCAACAACATGCAACTCAATATTGATAATCCCGATTTTTGTAAAAAAAATCATCGTGAGCAACAAAGATCTTTTTTTCATTTTTTGACTTTGCGGGTTTTGTTAATAAACAAAACAGTCATTATTGGAGTACTGAAAATACTAAATTCATACACCAATACCCTTTACACCTACACAGAGTGACTGTATGTTGCGCCATGTGATATATATGTCTATTTCTTTCAGGATGCAAGAGGCAATGCTGTAACCATTAATGGTGATCGCTATCGTCACACGTTGGAAATCTTCTTGGTAGCCGAATTGGGACGATTGGACCTGCAACACATGTGATTTCAACAGAACAATACCACCTCACACACAGCCCGAGCTACGCTTGAAATTTTTCGAGAATTTTTTCCCGGCTGCATAATGTCAAAAAGTGGAGATATCTACCGACCTCCTCGAAGGAAAAGTCTACGCTAATAAACCAACAATAATTCCGATACTACAGGACAATATTCGAAATGAAATAATATGCAAAGTGTGTGAGAATGTTATGAAACGTATGATTAAAAGAGCACGCATTTATGCCGCTGCTAAAGGCGGCCACTTGACCGATGTCAAGTTCCACACATAATTAATTGTATATCATATAATAGAAAAATAAAAATCAAAATAAAAAAATGCTGTTTCATTTCCTAGTTATTCAAAAACAATATCGGCCTGTATTTCCATCTAACTGTATCCAGAAATCAACATCTGTGAATGCTAAATCTGTGCTTAAGTTGTTGAGCGTGCACATTTATTCAGAACTTTCCTTGAATGTACAAATCAGCAAAACTATCGGTTTATTGATTGAGACCGACTAAAAGTATTCAGACAACATCCCCTCGAGGCAGTCTGTCTACCCATAAATGCATCCAAGATCCCACATGTGAACAACAATAATTGTCTGTACGGTTGTCTGCCAAAGTTTCAGCTTTATAGATTGCTATATACTCTGACTGATGCAAGTTCATATAATAATAATTATTAAAACTCTAATATGCGTAAATTAAAATGTAATATTACAGGCAAATATAATAGTTTTTAATGAGAACATATCTTTCTAATTTCAATTTCAGAACGTAATTTTGTGATATTTTTAATGAAAATTAAATTGTTTAATTATTCACAAAAAAAAACTGTCATCAAAAAATTAATTCGGTTGCTACCAAGATACAATGTTGGATCTATTCCTATCCAGGTAAACGCGTTTTCATTTTCAATCGATTATGTTTTTGACCAATTTTGAACTTGTATTCTGTAGTATTTTTATAATTGATACATCTATTATTAAATTTTAAAAGTAATCTACTTAATATTTATCATTTTTTATCTTTCTATTTCATTTTATTTGTTGTTTTCTAAACATTGGCACACCGAGACATTTTACTATAAAAATTATTTAATATTTTTGTTATTAAAGTTTGTAATATGTATGTTAATTAAGATGATAATTGTTATTGTTTTGATTAACTTTATAGTAAGCAATTCTTTAACACAGACTTCGGTCTAGTTAAGAGGCAGTGAACATTTACTTGTATATGTCTATATGTCTTAAATAAATAAACTAAACTAAATAAATATATATAATATAAAATTTTCACGTTATCAATACCATTACGTTTTCATTAATATAATAAAATATATAGACATCTGGAGTATTTTAGCGTAGAAATATATTATTTTCTATTAACATTAACACGACCTTGTTCATACAACAGTCTGCATACACAAATAATACCTATCGTAAAAATATCGTATATGTACATATATTGTAAAAACTATATTTTTTATAAATAAATTATTATTCATAGTTATATATAGATAATTATAAAATTCATTAACCTTTATATAATTGTATATTATTAGACTAACAAATAGCAAAATACGCTGTAAGAAATTTGAATAAAATTAAACTGTTTGACATTTAGCTCACTTTTATCGAGCCAGTAAAAATAAATATTCGCCAAAGTAGCGAAAATGTCGAACGTGTTTTTAATATCTCTAGGTTAAGATTACTCAAATATATACTCATGAAAAATATAAAGTATCTGCAAAAGTCTTCACCTTCTTTTTATAGATTTTGAAAGGGCATTTAGCATGGTTGCACAGCGGCTAGTTTGGCAAGCAGCAAGAGCCCGGAGCAAAACAAGATGATACATAACATTGCTCCAAGATATATACCAAAATTGATTTATTATGATAAAGAGCTCAACAGGAATTAGCTATAAAGTACAGATCAGGAATCAGTCCGAAATCCTACTCTTTGTACTAACCACTATCCTGGTTCATTCAATGGATATAAATAGGTGTGTGTGACTGACGCCACTTGACAAAAATGGTATACAATGACACGAGTGCTTATGATCAAAGGTAAGATCTATAACTGTAGCGCAATCAGTAATAGTCTATGGGATCGAATGCTGGCCATAGAAAATAACATGTGAATGAAGTGAAGACGTTCAGATGGTCCATCAGTGTAGCGAGGTTAAATAAAACCCGAGATGAGTGTGAGAAAAGGTTTCTAGATCACACCAACTCCTCAATGTGGCCAGGCTGGATGGTATGAGCATGTAATGGTCAAATATAGACCAAATGATCACGTTGTAAAGCTATCCCTTAACAAAATACCCTACAATCAAAAAAAACAGAATGAGACCACAGGCTACATGGTGATCGAGAAGAAAAGAACGACCAGACGAATCAAAATACAATCCAGGACCAAAGATATTGATGCCTTTGCACAAGGATAACCGAATTATAGAACAAAGGAAAAGATAAATAATACGAATGACTGAATGAGTCAAATCTGATTTGTGTCCAGCCAGAAATCAGGATCGTGGTATGTCAGTGTTTTGTACTTTCATTCGGTGATAGATTATTTGTAATATTAGTTTATATTAAATATAATACAATATATACTTTTATCTCAAAGGACTATTCGAGGATATCTTTTTTATATTATATGCCTTCCCCTCGTGATATTTTCCACCTCAGTTCGTGCTCTAACACCCTGTGGATAAGCGAAATTATCGAAGCAGTGGGAGTAACGTGGTAAAGAAAAATCTTGTGATTTGGCAAATCCGGTGGCGCAACAACAATATTTTTCGATAAAATTGATTTCATATGTATATTTTTCTAATTAATATATTTAATTCATATCTAAATTTAATTTTTTGAAAAGGCAATGTTATATATTAAATTGTTACGATCATATTTTATAATAAATACCTTTAAACATTAGATTGTACTATTTAATATAATCATTGTATTCATATTTAAAAAATAAATAGATTTCAAAGATCATATCTACCGGTAAATTGATATTTAACCAACGTTATTTTGGCATTACCTACCTATAAGGATGTCCATTAAAAACATCAAAATTAATGTAAATTTTCTCTACAGACACACACAAAGACAAATATGTACATTATTATTTTTAAGGTGATCAATTTTATTTAAATTCACCGTGATTCAAAGTGATCGTTGGTAAACAAATAAATATTTTTGATCAAGTTTAATAAATTAAATTTGATTTATGAATGGCATTTCGCGTGGTTGTGCGGCATTTCCTAAAAACCTCATTGAATTTACCAGTCGTTTACTTGTCGACAAAAAAATAGCATTGTCGAAAACGTCCTCATCATAATTAATGTATTTATTTATTTATTTCCATCAACGCTCATATGGACGTTTACATAAGAATAATAATTTATTAAATTTAAATATATCAGTACAATTTTAATATAACATTTCAATATAACAGTTTAAATATAACAAAAAAAACTAAATATAATTCACGTACAATTCAATTCTTCAATTCAGGTATACTCCTGCAACAAAAAATGACAACGAAATTCAACTTGTTACCAAGCCGATGCATCAGTATTATTGGCGAGTTAACAGCATAATTATTTCTATGGGTACCTGCCTAAAAAGGCCACTTCATGTTTTCTCGTTTGAGTTGGCACTTTATACGAAACAATTTGTGTTAACTCAAGCCAGTCCAACATGCTATTAATAATTTTATATAGAAATACTATATCGCTCACATCTCTTCTCCATGCTATTTTTTTCAAATGAAGTGGACTCATTAAATAAACGTAATTTATATTTTCTATCGGAATATGCAATTTAAGATTGATAAATCTTAGAAATTTATGTTGCACACTTTCGATTTTTATAATATGTGAGCCATAGTGGGAGACCACAGAGTCGAGTTTAATTCTAGTGTACTTCTTACGATAGATGTATATAAATTTGTTAGACAGCGGAGCGAGCTAAAGTTTTTGGCTGCCCTTAACACAAATTCTAAGGATTTCATCGCTTTGTTGCGATTTCATTGTAATGTTGAATAAATGACAATTTTTCATCGAAGAGTACACCCAAATCCTGCATAACTGCGATTCTACTTAGATCAATATTGTTAATGCTATATTGAAAATGGAGTTGATTTTTACTTCTATTAAAACTTATCTGTTTACATTTTTCTACATTAAGCACAGCACAACATATAAAGTAAATTTAGGTTATTTTGCAAAGTAATAGAGTAATTGCTTTATATATTTTAAGGCCATCTGCAAACAACAGAACATGAACTTCATTAAAAATGTCAACAATGTCGTTTGTGAATAGTATAAATAAAACAGGTCCAAGGTCCCTTGGTCAAGGAACTCTTGTGATACCCCACTGGACGATTAAAATTGAAAATATTTATAATTATGTACTTTACCGTAGTTTTCTAGAAGTTAAGTAGCTTTCGATCCACTATAAGGTGTTATTGCTTATTCCCGGAGCTTTTGAATTTTTTAATAGTAGTTTATGAATGCCTTCCTAAAGTTCGTATATACTGTGTCCGTCTGCAATTGGTTATTCATATTTTTATTGATATACTGTTCGTATAACAGTAAGTTTGTTAGTGTTGATTTGTAACTAATTTTCCATTCGTCGAGAACGTTTAATATTTTTGTTAATGCATTCGTAAGTTGTTTTCTACATTTAATTTTAAAAAGTGGAGGAATGCTGATTTTTTTATGTCGAGTTCTACTGTCTACATCGTGTTGTACGAAGCTGTAATCATTAATATCAATTTTATTAGTTAATTGATATACCATTGACATATTGGTGTTAACAGCATTATTATATTATTTTTATTTGTTAACTTTGTATCATTAACCACTTATTGAGTTTACATACATCTACCGGTTTCGAAAAATACTTTTTTTTTCTTTAGGATGTCAATACTAATCAATTACATTATTAATTATTTTAATTAGTATAGATATCCTGAAGAAGAAAATTGTATTTTTCGAAACCGGTAGATGTATTTAAACTTAATAAGTAATTAATGAAACAAAGTTAACAAATAAAAATAATGAATTTTAACAACAAAGTTAATTTTGCTTATTTCCGCAAAGCATTCGTCAAAATAATCAACTACATTTTGAGAATTATTAGCCGTTTGACCATTATACTACATTGTAGTAGAAATACCTGTTCAAAATTTCTGAGAACTTAAAGATCGTTTACGGTTTTATTATGACAGTTTGTTCAAAGTTGTTGATGCACTATTGAAATAGAGTTTCGATAAATGTCTGACTCTTCAAATCATTTACATTACGTGTTATTTTATTCTTTTTATGGGCAAATTTTTTCTCTCCATTCATTTCAATTAATTCTTCGGTGAACCATTTAGGATACAATTATATTGTTTTATTTGTTACTGTAATTAATAATTCAATTGCTTTGTTAAGGATTTGGTAAAATTGATTAATTAATTGATTGATATCAATGCATTGTCTGTAAAAAATTACAATTAGCAGATGATATAAAATCATTGATTTTGGAGTAGTCTGCTTTATGTAAATTTAATACATCATCTGAACAATTAAAATGATTTATTTCAACGCCATGATATTTAATAAATAAAGGTGGGTGATATTTATCAGCCATCAAAATATTGTTGTTGGCTTGTAGAACTAGGACATTTGCAGAGTTTGTTAGTAAAAGGTCAAGGAGACGACCATCCACGTTAGTAACATAATTTACATAAAATAGGAAATTTAAATCATTTACCTGTTAATGTACCTATTATAATAAAAATACACTTTTGCCCTGAGTTATCCAGCACGCTTGAGTGCGCATGTACAACAACACAAAATATAAAATTATCAAAAAACTCTACGATGATATTGCGGCTCTATAGTAACATTTAATCTGTTTTTAATTAGTTTACGTAAAATGAAATTTTTATTCAATATTGTGAAATGTATACGTATACGTACGTATAATGTATATTAAGTATTTTAAATTTATTAATATGTTTATGTACGGCCTCCGACTCCATAAACCATACATGAACATGATATCATTTTGTCTAAGTACGTTTTTTAAAGATAATTAAATAGAACGATAATCCAGAAAATATTATTTAAATATTTTAAATTAAAGTTATGGATGAAACATTTATGACACTATTAAACATATTTTAGCTTAATCGCCGGTAAAGGTAGGGATGAATAAAAGATTGGAGAATTAAAAAAAAAGTTTAATCTTATTGCAGTTTATTTTGTGTGCCCTTTTTAATTAATACAGGCTCTCTGCACCTTAAAAAATAATTTAGTTTGTTGCTATTAAAATGCTGGTTTTCTCTCCAACTGCTACTTCTCATCGTCGAAATACCTTTACCGTTGGGAAATACCCACTACGCGAAAATAATTTTTAATCTTTGAAAATATCAAATAATTATGAATTCAAGATCCGTAAAGTAAAAATACTGCGGGGGTACATGTTTTCAAATCAATTTGTAACAATGTATCTACCCTTTACAATATACTTTTTATAAATACCTTAATGTGAATGTTTTTAAAGCTAGGCAACAGGGGCGGATTTTAGCCTAAGTACGGACTAAGTAATGTACCATTACTGTCTAAAAAGTATTATTGATTTGAGAATTTAAAACAAATTAATTAAAACCAATTAATTATTCTTTACAGTATTGAAACGTGCATTACAATGGAACATATACATGGATAAGGCGTTGATCTTTCATCTCGGAGATGTAGCTATAAAAATCGATATGAAACATTTGGTCATTCTACTCATACAGCGTGTTGTACGCCAGCTACGTTCCTGATATTTGGTTTATCAAATTTGATTACTTTGATACAAATCCTTGTTGTGTTAGTTTGTTTATAATCTTAACCAGCCAGAGCAATGAACGTTTAAAATTATTTAGGTTAGCATTTAATTTTTCCCTTGAAACAAAGCGTATTTACAATAACTCGCAGATAAAGAATGTAGAATTTAAAAGGCCCGAAATGGCGGTAGATCATGACTGTGTTTTGGATATCGGTTGTAAGAGGTTCTTCGTAAATAAATAATTTTGCAAAGTGTTTAAATAAAGTCTAACCTTTAAAATATACTCTATGCTGGTGTGAGAGATATAATTAGCGTACAAAATTACATAGACAACGTGATAAAATAACATAGACAACTAGCCCCGTGCTCAACTTGTACAACTCAAGATGAAAATCTAAAACAAGTATAATACTTGTACACAAGGCATAAGCATACAAAAAATCAGGAAGTGCATGCCAAGGATAACCCACAGAATGATGAATCATGAAAGAACTATATCTTAGCAATATTTTATATTGTAAGACAGCCCGAGCTCGAATGCCTTAGCTATAACATAATATTAGGTGCGAGTACAACAAGAAAAAGTTGGTGGTCCAAGGTAGAGTGGATTCTGCACACTAGGCAGATCACAAGCTGGATATATTTGGGGAATGTCTTTACTTTATTTTACTCAGGTGCGATACATCGAGTGGCATGGCGCCAAATAATATCACTGCCATATCGCCTCAGCTCTAACGAAAGTTATTTAAAAAAAATAACAATACTCATAGAGCAATATAAGACTTGTGTAAAATAATAAGTAAAAACATCATAATTATCTAATCCAATATGTGTTTTATTTCATCCATATGTAACAAATGGTAATAAAAACAATTAAAGACTAGATATATCCAAATTTTACTAAACAGCGAAAATTCCACAGAGCGATTCAAAAAACTTTCTTGAATAAATTGTAATATGAATAATATTTATTAAACGCTATTATCTAAGACATCATTGTCAGAATTATTTAACGACATTTTTTATTAATGGGTAGAACAGTACTAAAATATTTTTTTTAAAATACAAATTAAATTAATCAATTAGAAAGATGTGCATAAATCTATTTATGGAAAAGATGATGTTGTTTCCGGGGTATGAATCTGGAACTTTTCGCATCCAGGAAAATCATAGTTATATTTTGCTATATTTTTTTTATAAAATATCTTAGAAAAAATAGATTTTTTTAAATGCGAACATGGGTTGGTTTTTGATTTAGACGGCGAAATAATCAAAAATATATTATATTCTTATCTGGGAAAACCAATCACTTTATCAAAGTCATTCTCTAGATTTTGAAATTTAACTAGTACTAGTAGGAATGAGGTATACCTATGTATAATATACTCGAATACATAAATGTATCCACATAATAGAAACAGGAAATCATACCGATTTAGCAAAACTCGTATCGAGCACTTCCATTCGTTATTTTTACACACATCTGCAAATTGTGAAATATTTAACTCAAGCATTTTTCATGACACACTCCTGAGCTAGGATTTGTAAAAAAATAATTTCTTTTCTTTTAAAACTTATTTTCAAAACACATACTTTAATGGTAGATACTGGAAAATTCAAAATATTATATAGATAATCTGGTAGCGGTCGCTGTCCTAGTAAGGAATAGAGAGGAGTTTCTTTGTTTAGGGTACCATTAAAATTGGACAAAAATGAGTATTATTTTGTATTGCATATACTTTCATACTTATTCATTCAGTCATAATATTGTTAATAGTAATGTATTGTCATCAGTTTTTAGTTTATTTATACCCCCATAGCCTATTCTCCCTAGTACACATTGTTCCTTGGCTCGACTGGTTGTCTTTTGGGAGGTCGAGGAGAGGAAGTGTATTGCGTGAGTATTCGTGTTGAATCACTACTCGCACACGCCGCTGTGAAGTTTGTTATTGTGAACGTGACACTTATCGGCGTGTTTTTGTGAAGTATAAATTTATTACATTGGGTGAACTTCCGGATGTGCAACGTGACGGCATCACCAACCAGGTAAGTCGAGCTGTCCTTTGGTTCCGTAAATCCATCCTGGTCCGCTATCAAAGGTACCCCTCCTCCCATAATCCTCTCCCTCATCCGATTTCCTACTTCCTATCTAACCCATCCTTCCGATTCCATCCACCACCACCATTTTTTGGTGACCAGCGACGTGCGTCGGTCACAATGAGTCAAAAATAATAATTTTAAAATGTTTATAAAACTAAAAATAATATTTAAATATATACAAATAACATTTACGATATTATCTAAATTTAAACTTGCCATTTATTTCATTTAAATTTTAACATGCCCTTTAAACTAAACTCACAAGTTTGTCTTTCCCTTTTTAACATTTACTTTTTAACCTCTCTTTTAAATACAGCGGCGTTCGTAATTTTCATGATAAATGTTTTATTCTCCATACATTTTCGGAGCTAGTCGCTCTTCTTTGAATTTCTAACAGTTCACGTCGTTAACATAAGTTCACCAGTATGTATATACAACGACAATATATAGCGCGCTCGTCGTTGGAGCGAAAACCGTAAATAAAAAAATATATATAAATAAAACCCGGAATGCAGGTAGAAAGAATTATTTCCTCCTCCATTATTATCAGATATCAAATTAGTTCATGTAATTTGATTGGCTACATACTATTGATAAACTCAAAATCACGAACTGATAGTGATAAATTATCAGAAAATATCATACATTTTTCGTTAATCTTTTCTGAAAATATTCATAACTAAATATATAAAATAAATTTGTTGAATCACTTTGAAAAGTACACAGAAAATCTATATATCAAAATAATATATGTATATAATACTTACCACCAGCACTCGAACTCAGGACAGTCTCTTATCGGAAGAATGAGTTACCAATTACATTACGTTAGTGTAATTTAACGTCGAATTTTCGACTTAATAGGTTTTTCTTAAATTTTAGTGAGTCATATATTATTTGAGATTACATGGTTAACAGTTTGTAATTGATAACATATTCTTGCGGCACTATATGTTTTTCCAATAGGTAGATTTTTTCTATGCATCTTTCTAAGTGATTTATCTAGTAGCTTGTTGGTGTAGTGGTTAAGACGCTGGCCTACTGATCTAGTGGTCGGTGATTCGGGCCTCGTTCCAGGACTCCAGCAAGTTAGTCTTATTTTCATAGCACAAGCATTTAGTTTAGTTTGAAAATAGTAAGAATATTGATGTGACATGTATTGCGTGTACGCATTTCTATTTGAAAAAAAAAATATTCTCGTTATGAAATCTATAATTGCAACTTTGCAAAAATTGCTGTATTTACACGTTAACTTTAAAAATTTCAAACAAACTCCATGTATATTAATATGTATGGTTAATTAAGTTTAATTTATTATATTTTTATTAAGTATGTAGTTTGTTTTCGTACTGAGGTAAAATAAAATTGTTTTTTCGCGGCGGTTAAAAAGGCACTAATATAATATATACTTTTTTGTAATGGGAAATATCATGATAAATTATTTTTGGCGTTGTGCTAAATTTCTAACTATTTATATTTACTCCGTCTTATAACGGTCCTTTGAGTAGAATTGTAAAGGTCGCATGTGGCATCGGACGGAAAGAAACTCGTGAGTAAATCTAGCAAAACGTAATTTATTTCAATGTTGAATGACATTTTCTCATCAGCGAACGCCACCCCCCGCCATGATTTGAGATGCGACCTTGTCCCGTCGGATTACAGACGACAACGGCATCTAGCGCTAATATTCGCAAGTAATAATGCTGATGATTTGATTTTTGAAAGTAAACACCGGCACACAGCATCATTGTGATTTACTGCCCTTGGCAGTTGTGTACGAAAATAAATACACATTTCACAAACTCACCCTTGAAGAGATATTAAAATAGTAGACACAATAATAACTCTCCTTTATTACCATCGTTTATTTGTTTGGTGAAGCATAAAAGTGTTTGATGAATGACTTGTTAAATAATTTTCATTATTTTATTTACAGTGAATATTCTTTCATTCACTGTTAAGTAAATATTTATTTTCTATAAAATTTTGATTCGTTTGAATGAAATTATCGTACAAACAATATTGAATTGCTTTCTATTTCATTGAATTAATCAATTTCTAAAAATGTGTTATGTAAAAATAATACAAAACAACGTTTCACTGCAGGAGGAGCCAAAAAATAAAATATGCCACACATTTAGGTGAATTTTCAGTTTCAGAATTGGACAAAGACAGCATTTATAACTACATTATATATTTATAACCTTCAAAATATTCAAATTTGAAGCAAATTTAACGTAAAATAACTGCAGTAAAAAATATTGCTGTGTTGGTTTTTTATTTAAATAGAGATGCATACACGGAATACATATCACATCAATAGTCTTACTATTTTTAAACTACTTCTAAGCTAGACGCTTCTGCTTTGAAAATCGGACTAACTTGATGGCCTCCTAGAACGAGGCTCGAACCCCTGACCACTAGATTACTAGGCAAGTATCGTAACCACTAAACTACAAGCACGACAAAATGTATTTAAAGTTTTTTATTTTATTTTTTAAAGTGTTATTATAATATGTCATTATGTTCACTTTTTTTTAAAATTTTCTAAATCTTAATATTTAATTTATATATTCATGTGAAAACCATCCTCATAATTCAAGATCCTTTATATTCAGAAAATAGTACCTACTCTACAAGATTTTGTAATAAATTGTAAGTTTATTATAAAAAATAGTGCTATAATATTGCTGTGAATTAAATATAATATTTAATAATTATATAAAATGTTAAAAATATTAGTAGAAGTTTTTATATTTTGTAGTTGTGTTTTATTTCCTCTTTAAAAGGAAAGTAATCTATTATTTTAGAATGAAAGTATGTAGGTCGTCATCGCGTATGAAATATTTCAAATACGTCCAATAAATTTATTTATAATATATTTTTTATCATAAACAGAAACACCTGTATTTAATATAATTACATAATCTAACAAAACAATACTTTTATTCTTCTTCATCACCTGTATTTGAGTATAAGACTCCTTCAAAATCTATCATCCACCAGCTTTTGTATTTAGGTCATCAACGATGCATCTGTGGAAGTTCTTCGCTTCTACTATCCAGTCATGGAAACCACTACGGAATCTGTAGATCCATAAACCGTTAAACCGTAAACCGTAAACCGTAGTCCAATTTGATGAACATCTGACAATTTCGACAATGTTTGTTGTTGGTTGTCCTGTCTCTCAATCCAACGTTGCTTCTTCCATAACATTCTGTAACAGCCGGTTTAGACACGATATTATATTATTAAAGAGAACATATTATTATTGTAAAGTTGTAATTATTCAGAACATAGGTTTGTAATATTTTAATACCAATTAAATATATTAATTAGAAAGATATACAAATATTTAATGGAAAAATATTATTGTTGCTACCTGGATACAAGCCTGGATCTCTTTCAATCCGGGGATCGTGCATTAACCGATAATAATGGAACGATAGATGTATTCATTTGAAATTTAACACTTAATTTGTATTAAAAATATCACAGATCTATTTTCTGAATTATTACAACTTGGCAATAAGAATGTGTTCTCTTTAATAATATATAAGTTGTATCAGTGTGCCCAAAATTTAATAAAAATGAATTATCAATTTTGGCGTCTCTTATCGGATTACTAAAAGGAATTTGAGATTCCGTAAAAATAAATAAGATGGCTTTCAAATAATGGATCGATCGATGTCTTAATTTAAAACGTGTAACATTTAAATTCTGAAATTTGTCTTTAAAACACTGTGTTGGGATAGCATAATCGAGTAATGCATATTCCCTGGATTGAAAGAGATCCAGGTTCGAATCCCGGTAGTAACAACAATATTTTTCGATAAAATTGTTTTTTTATGTATTTCTTTCTAATTAATGCATTTAATTTGTATTAACAAATTATTTGTTTATGTCTGCGCTTCGTACATCATACACTGATTATACTCGATCGAAAATGTATCGTGAGGTATATCTTTATTATAGTATAGTACGTACAGTTAAGGTTTCCAAAAGCTATCCATCTCACTTAACTTTGCTGTTCTGATTATTCTTAAAACATTATTATTTACTTATTTACTTACCATCACGCCGTTTTTCCGCAGGGGTAGGCAGAGAGAATAGGTCGCCACACTCTTCTGTCACACAATTCTCACCTCATACATACACATACAAGCTCGCCGATTGTTGAGGCTTCTAACAGAACCATCCTCCATTATCTGGTTTACCTGGTCGTGTCAAGTCTTCCGCGGACGTCCTCTATTTCTGGTGTCATCAACACTTGCGTCATATATCTTTCGTACCATTCTCTCCTCATTCATCCGTTTCGTATGACCAAACCACCTAAATGATCCTTTTTCAATCTTACTCACTATACTAACATCAGCTTTCCATTATTTCCTTATTTCTTTATTCTTTACTCTGTCATAAATAGATTTGCTACATATACGCCTAAGTGATCTCATTTCCACTGCATTCAGTCTACTTTCGTTCTTTTTCTGCCAGCTCCTGGACTCCATTGCGTAACATTATTGTTTATATTTAATTAAAACAAAATAGTTGCATTCTTTAATTAAAAAATACTAACTAAAAATTATAAAGTGATTAAATCTTTATTAAACTCAGAAAAAAACATCCACTCATATATTGAAACTATTCATTTTAACACAAAATAATTATATATTATATATATTTATGCTAAATGTTTATGAATGATTTCACACTAATAAATAAATAGTTTACAGAAATCTTATATTATTTATTTAGCATCTATTTTATATTGAATACATTTTAACTATAAATTTACACATTTTTTCTCTATTTTATTGAAATATACGAAATACGTTCAAGTTTGTGGAATTTTCAGGTGATAGTTTATGCGGTAAAAAATATGCTAAATCGTTACTCAAAAATGCTCCGTGTTTTCTCAGCATTTTCTTTCAATGTACACAAAGAAAACCTATCGGAAATACTCTACTTGACTTGAGTCGAACAAGATAATTAAAACCGCGTTTTTCTTCGATTCGACTGACTTTCATGAAGTAAGATCCGAGACATTAATAATGTCGAAAAGGCCAATTTCCTTTTGCCCTTTTTAACCACCCTGTCTTCTCGGCGGGGTTCCGTGACTCTGCGTAGTAATCCCCTGCCCTCACTATCGTAAATCCCATACTGTAAAACTGTCACGTTAAAATACGAACACCTCATATCAGTGATGTTCTAAACGGCTATTTATTACATCTTTGTAAAATATTTTTTGACTCTGTGCCCGGATATTCCGTTCACATAAGCTGGGTCGAGTCTAATGGAAAGACTACACGAGATAACTTTTAAATTCATCAGAATGTATGTGAACATGTCTATGAAAATGTAATTTTTGAGAACTGAGATGACATTGCGAGCGCTTTTTACATTATGTCTTTATATTTCGGGGATCGGTCGACGTAAGCATCATCATATATTATAAAATAAACATTTTTGATTACGTCATGGAAAACATTGTGACAATTTCCGATTATTACAAATAAGCTTCAACATATTAAAATATAACTTATCGAAATCTGTTAATTTATTTTTATTACTAAAATGAATATATTTTTAAAGTACTTTCTTGCATATGATCATTTTTATGTTTTAGATAAAGAGCAAATGGAATCGTCACTATCGAATATATAAGAAAATAAATGCTAAGGTTGTCCATAAAATCTCCTAATCGATACGTTCTAAAAGGCACTTGAGAGTATATTTATCAGACATGTGAATTACTAAGAAATATTAATGATTTTTAATGTACTTTATAATTCCATATTTTTATCGATTTTCCTTAATGTTGTACCGATTTGTTCTCAGACAAATTTCTTTACATTCCAAGTATCATCATCACTTAATTTTTCTATTCCACAAACTATTCGCGAGTAGCCAGTGCCAACCGAACGTTCCCAACGTGTCAATACATCTCACCCGCCGACCGACCAACATGCAATTATCCAAAAGCACGGAGCGCCCGCTTCGCGTTATAATCACACAGATTAACTCAACTTAAGTTTTTCGAGTACTGTATACATTTTTAATTATAACTTTAGGACATACTGTTTTGAATAAAAGTGTAGCATAGGTACTGAATAAGTTGTCCCAACCGAACTTTGCCAAAACGCTCTGAACATATGATCCAATTAGTAAAGATCATTTAGTTATTGACGTAAGTAGATTCTTCTTCTTCTTCTTTCAAATAGGCAATCCACCCTTCAAGAGTGACTTGTGCCAATAAACAAGTCTAAACATTATTTCATAGAAAGCAGTACAACAATACTATAGAACAGGGAACATTTCATCACAAGTCAATACCATTGACATTCAAGAAATTTGCTATTACATAGCTTAAATGAGACGAGTTGAGGGAAAGAATATGACACAAGTTAACCGGGAGTTGAAAATCACCATTGACAAGATCATTGTAAAAAAAACCTGTGATCCGCAATGGACAGGCAAAAAAGACATGGTCAAGGGATTCCTCCTCGACCTCACATTCACATATTGGGGAGTCTATTATGTTCATTCTGAACAAATGTGAGGCCACCTGGCAATGCCCAATTTTCATTCTAGAGATATTTGCTACTGTCCGCAGGAAGTCGAAGCTTCACATTTATTCATAATTGAGGTATGGAAACTGCAGTACCGCAATAGCCCTCAGGGCAAAGTTTAGAACCGTCGGTGTAGATGTGGAGATAGTTAAGCCATTTCGAATCAAGTACACTATTAAACAACTTGTTTACATGATTTTCATTTAGCTGGGTTGATTTGTCTAGTCCAGATATTACATCAATGTCAGGAGAGAAAAATATAGCACGAAAAGGGGTAGAATAGACTGGAAGAGTAGAATAGCGAGGTAAATCGGGATATTTTGTTTTTACACAGGAAAAGCTATTGCATAAGTTTGGGCGAGATTTATTTAATAAGTATCTCCGTGAGTCTATCAGAGAGGAAAGGACGGAAACAATGTAGATTCTCCTAAGAGTCAAATATCATTTATAAATTATTCGAATCTCAATAGCAACTAAATATTTTTTCGATAAATAGTTTTTTTTCTGTATACCTTTATTATTGATTGATTTTATTTGTATGAAAATACCACAGAACTATCTTTAAAAAAATCCAACTTATAACAAAAATGAGGTCTCCTTAAAAATACTGCATTGTATTAACTTAATTTAATATTGAGGTTCGACATGACTTGTTTTTAAAATCGCTGGTGAGTAACATGGATTTTTTAAAAGGAGAATACATTATTATCGTGAAGTTTCAATTTTTTAGAACATATTGTGATATTTTTAATACAAATTAAATGTATCTTTATAATTAATACATTTAATTTGAATTTAATAAATCACAGACCTATGTTCTTCAACAATAAGAATGCGTTCTCCTTAAAAATATATAAGTTGTATAAATGTTTCTAAAATTAAATGAAAAATAATTATCAATTAATTCTGGTGTCTCCTATCGGATTTTACTCAAAGGTGTTTGAGATTCCGTAAATATAAAAAAGATGGCTTTCAAATAATGGAACGACAGTTATATCAATTTGAAAGTGCAACATATAAGTTAGAAAATTTGTCGTCAATTCACTGTGTTCGTGTAGCATAATTAGTTAAAGCATTTCCCCGGATAGCAACAATAATCGGTAAACAATCGATTGCTTTCTGCTAGTTTCTCAATAAAGATAATATGATGGCTCGATGGCACGTGTCCACGATGATCTCTCAATGAGACTTTGATCTCTAAGAGTCACTAAAGGTACGAGCATACTGGATGATCATTCTAATCCGCGCGCAAAACCTATGTTCTGGTGATTCCTAAATCAATTCGTGCTGAACTCTATATCGTTTTTTATCCCGTCTCCAGTTGAATCTTCGAGTGAAACCTCATCCGCGGATACAATCTATTCCTAGAAAACTATTTTAAAATGAAAAAATTTTTTTCATGGACCATTACATTTTCAAGTTAAACCAATCATTCTACCTACAAATATATCTTGCTCTCAGATGGAAGATATTATGTTCAATTTATTATCAGAAACATTATAATGGCCTTACATTTTATTGTTATTACACAAAATTTAATCCTTATCCCATCTTTCTTACTCTTCTCCTTTTCGCTCCCAATGGAAAAAAAATGTTTTTTCTTTTCCTTCTCTTAATTTTATTATTTTTCTTACTCCTTCAATAAAAAATATGGTTGTTACTCTTTTCATTGTCTTCTGCACTGCTTAACGTTAATCTTTGTTACAAAACCCACACTGTATCGTGTTATTGTAGTTAATAATTCAGAGAAAATATGTAATTGGTTGAATTTACTAATATTTTTGTTACTATCTTAACTATTGTTGATTAACTGTATATTTTCCTAATAAATAAATAAACTATTCAAGGCTAAAAAATATTTTTTTTTATAGAGAACACATTATTACTTGTGAAGTTGTAATTTTTAAATTAAACGCTTCAATTAGTAAAATATACATACAGATACACTCAATTTATCGAATAAATATTTTAGCTACCACTGGGATAATTTAAAAATATTTTTTTTGATAAATTGAGTTTATCTGTATGTATATCTTTCTAATTGATACATTTAATTTGTAAAATTAATGTAAATGTAAATTAAGAAATGTTGTGAAGCCTTGGACTTTTTTGAATAATTAAATATATAAATTATGTTGTGTATAATATATTTTATAAATAATAAGAAAAACACTTTGTTTATACTATTATATATTGATTTATCAACATATTTGGTCCCTCATCAGGATACAAATTGTAAAAATGCAAGCATAGGCAATAAACAAAACTATAAATATATGTGATGAGTAACTAATTAGAAACTACTATATAAACAAATTTAAATGATAACTATTTGCAAAATTAATTTGGTTATTTATTATGTTAAATTTACTATTAACACTTTTCTTATTTCTAAAATTTCTGATTTATCTAACTGTAAACTCGTGGTATTTGAATGTAAAATTTTTGAACTATTAGTCAAAATATGATTCCAAAATATGATTGTAAAATTTAAAATGATTATTGTCATTTAGACATCTCAAATGCTCCTTGATTCTTATATCAAAATATGTTACCACAAAGTAATTTTGCAAATATTGAAGAAGTCATATATTTTAGTTTACACAGTAGCAATTTTTTTAAATGCACATTATTATATGCAAGAACCATGGTGTTAGACTACTTTGTTGATTAAAGTGGCTATCATGGAATTCCTCTTCAATGCTGATCCATATCTCCTTCTCTTATCATTGCCTCTGTGCATTACGTGGCCATACCAATATAATCTGGACTCTTTAAGCTTTGTAAAGGACGGCACCTTGATACTACCCCTGACATGTTCGATTGTTATATGATAGTCCCATAATTCTCCTACTCAACTTAAATATAGTTTTAGTATTATTAATTTATATCCCCCTGGCTTCCGTCGTTAGTGTGAAGATCTTGTATTTTTACGAGTCTAATATCATTTTAAATATTCCTGATCGTAGGGCACCCGCTACTTTCTAAGTCTAAAAATTAATATTTTATTTAACTAAACTTATAATACCTATATTCGCTCGCTTGTATCGCGTGAGCTCGTGACGTGTTTGAAAATTTGTACGCTTAATACTATTTTTTTAGGCTTAATATCTAAATTTGGCCAACGTGATCGATCTAGTAGTTAAGAATTTTCCCCATGTTATAGGTTATTTTTTCTTTCTGCCTCGGCTTCATATTCAGGGAGAGGCATCTAGCCTAACTGGTTCTTTTTTAAATATTGACAAGTCAAATGGTTATGAAATGAAAGAATATTTTTTCATAAGAAAGTTTATTATCTATATTTTTATGATACTTGCATGTGTTAAAAGTGGAAAATGAGGTTTTTACTTGAACACTTATTAATAAAGCTATTCTAACATAGTTATATTAAAATTAACATTAAATATGTGTGTTCATCATGCCAGCATAAAGTTCTTTACCAAATTGTCTATGTTGACGTTTGTCTGGTGTAGATTATTCAGGTCCCTCACGTAAGGGATTACCTCTTAGGATAGTACTGGATCCTGGACGTGAAGTGCGGCAAACTGCTGGTAGTGCCAGCGTAGGGTGACGGAGTTCAGGCTTGTAGTTGATTGACCGCAAGACGATGCCCAATTATCCAGGCAAACCGGGACTCTAGACGCGATGTTCTTATGCAATAGCGACAGTCTGTTCTCGCTACACCAAATTATATTTATCAACTTTTTATAGATCCAGCGGGACCCTTTTTGATACTTTCACATTTACGATTAAACGCAGAGTACATCACAGTCTGATCTTAAACTCGAGACGCACAGTTTAAATTTTCCCCGAAATTACAATCTATAAAGCGCTTGCTTGATATTTCAAAGACGATATAGATTTTATTTTCTAATTGAAAATAAAATCTATATCTTTTGTGGAGCTACTTCTCCCGGCCGAGAATATGGGAAGACTGCCCGCTTATGGTGATGCATCCCTTAAGGTGCATTTGCCTACGTGACTTTAGTCACGTTTGCCGCTTTATTTCTGTACCCACGCTGCGTCAGTACACCTGCGTCTAACAATATCGAGTTTTTATTATCCTCCATCCCTTACTTCGAAGTGCTTTTGTATCCTTGAACAAAATATTGCTTTGGGTAATTTCGCATTCTAACACTAGTTCTTTTAACCCGCGTTTTCAATTATCAAATATCTAAAGTTTTCAAACATCCAAATATTATAACCGTTCAAATACCTATAGGCGATTGTTAAAATAAATATACCGATTAACTCATAGTACGCGATTAAATAACGGAAACCTCTGATCATGCAGTAAAGGCACTCGTTATAACATTAATTTAACTAGTCTTTAATTTTTTTTTTTTTTTAGGAGAACACATTCTTATTGTGAAGTTGTAATTATTCAGAACATAGGTCTGTGATATTTTAAATATGAATTAAATATATTAATCTTCTATAATCTAATCTTATATTGTATCTTTATAATTAATATACGAGTATTTAATTCATATTTAAAAGTCTTCAATTTATTACCTCTAATTACGAAACGTCATTTGCGCGTATGTAAACAAGTGACTCTCGGCGCGAGCCGATTATCATAAAGTTGGGTACGTATTATTCAGAGCTAGAATGTAAGAGTGTGGAAGAAATTATACATAGGTCACCAACCTTATCGAAGACCTGTCCTCGTGACTGTGGCCACCCGTGGCGTCGCCTAGCTGTTCAAATATTATGTGGACATGTGAAACAACATGCAACATTCTAAGTGCCTGCCTCGCTAGGTATGTTCTGTGATTATAATAAGTTCTTTAGACATCAGACTGTGGCGCTCGCTCGGCTCCCTTACAAAACCTAAAAATTATTAAGAAACCTGTTCGCCTGGTGCATATTCACGTTAGACGACAGGTGCTTAACCCCGAGCCCTCTCACCCACGCGTTCAAAAGTTAATGATGATCGTGATTATCCAAAGTTTTGATTCAGCCGATGTATCAGTGAACAATATCATTTGTTATGACTCATTCAAGATGCATGGCCAAGGTCCTTGTATCTCCAATATGCTGCTGTTCAGTATCGGTAGGCCAATCCGTGGCCACGTCCACCACTGAAGGTAATTAATTGTGATCGATTGTGACATGACAGTACGATTCTCAGGAAGATTACCATTACAGGCTCGTCTGAGAACATACGTCATGTTTAGTTTATCTGCAGGATGATCCTCGGTGTCTCGAACAATGCATCTCGAATAGAGCCAGGAACAAATGGTTAGGATTGTTATCACTACATGCTGGTACGTGTGTGTGTGTTTGTGTAATTGCAGAGCATTTCAGGAACACTGTCTCTAGGTATTAACCGCTAGAGATCCTACTATTATCCTCTTCAACTATACTGAGGTACGGGGTGTTCGTAAAATCCTACAGGAACCCACCTGATACGCTCATAAGCTACACACAGTTTGTGGCGCATATGACGTATGTTGAGAGAACCGAAACCACCGCGGAATCGTCATCTTAGCCTGTAGCCTCTTGTAGGTGACGACAAGGCATAGTGGTGGATCTAAATTCCCTCAGCGATTGGTCTCAAAATCAACGCGACTCGCCCATATATCAGAGCCAAAGTACACTTCACCATCGGTACCAGACGTTCTTAAAGTCAGCTTAAACTCTTTCGCTTACGTTCGAAATCCTTCAAGCAAGCTTACGTATCAGAATATTCAGTTCAGCTCGCTGGCCAAAGAAAGTAAATAAATAAATGCGGCTCCTCATTTTGTGGTGTGTAATATCGCCGAAGGCATTCAACAATGGTAGTAGCTTGTTAATTCCTTTTGGGGATTAATCATGCAATATATAATATAACAAATGGTTAAAATACACATTGATACTTTAATTCTCCATGATTATACCAGTTTATCTTATTCAAGACCGAGCCCTGCAGCAACCAAGGTGGTTATCGTTCAATTATAATTTTGAATAATCATAAAGAGTCAAAACATATATTACAAATGCGGTAAAATAGTATGGTAATCAACAAAGGCATGCAAAAGAAATTCATCAAGATTCAAGCAGGTCCTTCTGACGTCCTTCTGGGCACCAACACACGTCTCCCGCGATAATATCCGGATCGAATAAATTTTCCGCCAACACTTTCGCGACGGTCGTAAGGTTATTGATTATCACTTTAACACATCAGATCAACTCCAACAACTGTCGAGGCCGCGTTAACTCCACCGTCCGAGTTCGCTTCAGGCTACCTCTCACCGCCCCCCGCACCAAGCTCCCAACCGACCGACACACGTACGACCCCCTTGCCCGCTCTAAGAACCCCGTCTGCTTCCCTGTTTCAAAGCTACCCTTCGATTTCCCGGTTCAAAAGCGACTCGACTCTCACACGTGTGACCCCCTCGCCCTCCCGAAACCGACTGCCTGGAGAAGCGTTCACAACCCCCCTCCTGTCATCTCATCCCGGCCGACTGCCCTAGAAATTTCACGGAATTCGTATTTTTAATCAGTTTATTATATGTGGATCATCACATCAGCATACCATTTACATCTAGTCGATAAGCGTTGTTCATGACTTTGATATAAAGAGAGGGCCCGAATGTTTTATCTTTGGGCACCACTCAATATGACGTGGGCTTTCGTCCTAGCCCAATCATCATACTATCATTATATTGTTGGTCACTGAGAAGGAGGCGGGGATAAAAATCAAATAGACAATGTATATGTACATATTTACAATTTTATTTAAACTAAACTAACGAGGGAAAAACCTTCCATATTCTTAATCTAACTTATTATTACTTAATTATAACCTTAAATTAATCTTAATCTACCTTAACTACGTTGGTTACTGCTGGGGATGACATCCGGACTGCACCATCGTGGAAATGGACGGACGGGAATCGATCGTCGTCGCGTCCCTCTTGACTCATCTTCGTCGGCGGCGGGCCTCCGTCGCCGTCGCTGTTGGGGTGGTCGGCTGCTATTGCCGACCCGTCTTCATGGGCGGTGGTGCCATCCCTGTCGACATTCTGCGCTGCTGGCAACCGGTAGCTTAGGTGCCAGCTGGATCAGGCGCCTCTAGCCTCTTCTTCTTCTTGCCTCCCTTCGTCCTGGTGCCGGCCGGTCTCGGCCGCTGGTCGCCAGCCGTCCGATGGCTGACGGTGGAGTAGGGTATTCAACTCTCCCTACTGCATCCTTTCCTCGACTGATTGTTCGACTGTTTCTAACTCTTGTTTCTAACTCTCTGTTCCCACTCTCTGCTTCCAACTCTGACTCTGAGTGTAACCTTCCGACTCAGACTCTTTTTTTCCAACTCTCTGTTCCTGACTTTCAACTCTGTTCGTTTCTGACTGTCCGAACTCCCCGCCGCGTCCGGCCTCTTAAGCTCTCTGGGGCTTAGGGTGTGTCCTTGACACGTTTCTTGGTCCATCCCTCCGAGCGGTGGTTGGTTCTAGCGCCCGCTCTGTGGCTACCAGCCCTGTCGTTGGCTGCAACAGTGGCCGCCCCGGCCACGCCTCCCGCCGTGTCCCCAGTCGACCGCGGTCTGGCTGCTGCGATGACACGCGTAGGCCCCAAAATTATGGTCCATCTCAGGCCATCCCCATATCATAACCTTAACTTATACTTACGCTTCTAAAACCTACCCTAGTCTATGTACATTATTACTAGTATATTACATTGATGACGATACCTATTTACATTAATTACGTAGGCCCATAGCTACCTTATGAAAGAAATATATCTAGGTTGACTAATTAAAATTATCACATGGATAAAGTCGGTCGCATCTTACACCATTAAAACGAGCTAGCCTATTATGATTCTACCCAATTTGTCATAATAAAATATAAAAACGTTGAAGGTCTTGCCGGCATTCTGGAAATTTGACGGGCTTGCAAAAATTCGACCGAGTATTTTATTGCCTTGCGCCGGATTGTAAAATCTCCGCAGATGGCCGCTGTCTATTGTCAAATATATTTTTGGGATCTCCCGTACGAGATCCGAGACCCTTTTCGGCTGGCTAATTGCGGCCGTCGTAAAATTTTACTCTCCCGGCCATGTATTATCACTCAAAAACAAGTCACCGACAGTATATTTTAAGACGGAATGCATTTCTCGGGGATGGACCGTCATAAAATGTCCCTTAGATCCCCCGAGAAAGCAGACACATTCAGTTAATATTACTGCCCATGCAAATCCCTCAAAGGAATGCACCGCGTACGGATTAGCTGTTAGTGCTGGGGAAATTCGCGTCACATCACTCGCCGGGCACATCAAACGCTACCTTCTCATTTGACGCGAATTACGCCATACTATAGTACAATGAAACGTCATTGACGATTGAGGTTTGTTATTTCGAATTAAAGCCGAGATCCTTCAACATTACCTAGCCTATCTAATAGATATCATTTTAGCTTGTCTATTTATGTACATCGAATATGCGTCTCACACGATTCTCCCGACTCTTCTAACTATTTACATTACCTACGATCCTAGTGTGCTAACTCTACTGTAACGTCTAACCTAACGCCTGCTTCGGCCATCAAAAAAAAATACATATATTCAAAATCACCCAATTACAAAACTAAATCCATACACAATTGTAAATTAGATTAAATTAAATCCATCTCCACCGCTCGCTATCTGATGGGAATAGCGTCTGCCCGCGAATCGGGGCCCTCACCATCGGTGCATAAAAACTTTATTGATTAAGAAATTGACTCTGAAGTGACCCTTGATACGGCAAAATATAAATTTATATTGTTGCATAGATTTATCATCATGAAAATAACACTTCGCACCTCGCGGTCGGCTAATACCTATGCCAAGATTGGTCCACGCCAATGTCTCCATTAACATTGACGGCGGCTGCCTACGTGGACCGTACCTGCACCTAGATCAATTCGCGTTCCCGGATGATGTTAATGCTACTCGCCCCTTGGTTTTATGTGCGCTTCCCTATACGGCCCATGTAGACTCTACCGTCGTCGCCAGTCCCTGACCAGCCCCATTGCTAATGCCGGAATTCGCTATTCCGTGACCATCGTGTCATCCGTGTGCGCTGCACACAATCTGATCTCCGTCTTCGGCCGCACACGCTCGTGTGCATCTTCGTCTCCTCTCCTTGGTGACTCTATGTCGACCCCCGTTAAACTCGTTTAACGTCGTCATTCCTCGATAAATCTGCCGCTCCGTGTCAACCCTCTTGTTAACCTGGATCTATCTATTGCCCGTACGCCGTATAGGTCAGCACATAAAATTACCCCTCCTTAACGAAAAATCTCTACGAATATCTCATTTGTACATTTCGGATGCACCGAGAAAAAAAAAAATGGAGACAAAACTTACTCTGCTAGCAAAACTTAGACAAAAAAAAATTTTTTTTTTTTTTACATAACCTGCGTAGACTCCCATAATATACTATATTTGTCCTATCCTAAAATTTCGTAATTTACTCTGACTACCTAATCATGAAATATGTACATATGTTTATGGTTATTGTTAATAAAATTTTTTTTTTTTTGAATTCTTCATCTACGCTCATTAGTAAAATAATATAACCGTGTGCATAACCTTACGCAATTCAACTTTATTTTGTAACATATTTTTAGACTAGCTTCTACAAGGAAATGCACCATCGCATAAATCGATTAATTTATCCTACCTGTGTTACACCGATTCTATTAATTAATTGCTTCACGGTCAGCTTTGGAACTTCTAGAAACCAAATATATTTACGAATTAACTATCTACGCTTCGTTCTCATCTTTAAACATAATGTAGACCTACACGAAAAAAATGTTTTATGCACTTCTAGGCTCTTACGTATTTTCCGATTCACGCACAACGCTACCGTTAAATAAAGCCGCATCTGGTTTCAACAATTTCATAACCATATCCGAGTATCTAAATATGCTTGACATATAATTTTTTTATTTTTTATTATTGCGAATACTAAAAGTTAGAATACAATTTAAATTATCATTGTCTACGTAAAACCTACAAGGCGTTGATGGAAATTAAATAAAATATAATGTATAACACTAAATTCCTTGCAGATATATTTTAAAGCTTTTTATTGTGCCGGCTCGATTCTATAAGCACAAATAATGAAATATTGCAAAATTCAGTTCTAACCATATCGGTTATTTTCTTACGAAAGATGTTTTTTGTTTTATTCTGGAATCAATTTTAATATCAAATCATTATTATTATATATTTTTTTTAAAAATGCCGTTTCTGGCATATTCACTAATTTTACAGTGCTGTAACGTAAGTTACTGCTCTCGTTTCGATGGACAATCTTACGGAAAAGCAAAAGAGTTGACGCCGGAAATTTCAACTGTTTAGATTTCTTCAGTGAACATAAAACATAGATAGATAACTTTAGTGAACATAAAACTGCTAATGCAAGAGACTAACTTATCTTTGATTAACTTAATCTACCTGCCGAATAAAGATATATCACATACGACGACCATGTCCAAACTTTCCACTAGAGCGATACAGACGTTACAATAAAGGACTTATAACTATAATATTTCTAATTGCACATTATCTAAGTTGAATTAATTAATTGTTAAGCTACCTAACATGTAAACTAATTATTGGGCGCCAGATATTTTTGAAAAAAATACCAAAATCTCTATTGCACTACAAACATGTCCGCCGTCCTTCTCATCTCGGCGTGACCAACGCAATCTCAGGGGTAGTTCGCTAGGATGCAATTTCCTAACGCGTCGACAGACGCGAGCCCGCTCGTTGGGCGTCACTTGATATAAAGAAAGCCCGAATGTTTTATCTTTGGGCACCACTCAATATGACGTGGGCTTTCGTCCTCGCCCAATCATCATACTATCATATATTGTTGGTCACTGAGAAGGAGGCGGGGATAAAAATCAAATAGACAATGTATATGTACATATTTACAATTTTATTAAACTAAACTAACGAGGGAAAAACCTTCCATATTCTTAATCTAACTTATTATTACTTAATTATAACCTTAAATTAATCTTAAATCTACCTTAACTACGTTGGTTACTGCTGGGGATGACATCCGGACTGCACCATCGTGGAAATGGACGGACGGGAATCGATCGTCGTCGCGTCCCTCTTGACTCATCTTCGTCGGCGGCGGGCCTCCGTCGCCGTCGCTGTTGGGGTGGTCGGCTGCTATTGCCGACCCGTCTTCATGGGCGGTGGTGCCATCCCTGTCGACATTCTGCGCTGCTGGCAACCGGTAGCTTAGGTGCCAGCTGGACCAGGCGCCTCTAGCCTCTTCTTCTTCTTGCCTCCCTTCGTCCTGGTGCCGGCCGGTCTCGGCCGCTGGTCGCCAGCCGTCCGATGGCTGACGGTGGAGTAGGGTATTCAACTCTCCCTACTGCATCCTTTCCTCGACTGATTGTTCGACTGTTTCTAACTCTCTGTTCCCACTCTCTGCTTCCAACTCTGACTCTGAGTGTAACCTTCCGACTCAGACTCTTTTTTTCAACTCTCCGTTTCTGACTGTACGAACTCCCCGCCGCGTCCGGCCTCTTAAGCTCTCTGGGGCTTAGGGTGTGTCCTTGACACGTTTCTTGGTCCATCCCTCCGAGCGGTGGTTGGTTCTAGCGCCCGCTCTGTGGCTACCAGCCCTGTCGTTGGCTGCAACAGTGGCCGCCCCGGCCACGCCTCCCGCCGTGTCCCCAGTCGACCGCGGTCCGGCTGCTGCGATGACACGCGTAGGCCCCAAAATTATGGTCCATCTCAGGCCATCCCCATATCATAACCTTAACTTATACTTACGCTTCTAAAACCTACCCTAGTCTATGTACATTATTACTAGTATATTACATTGATGACGATACCTATTTACATTAATTACGTAGGCCCATAGCTACCTTATGAAAGAAATATATCTAGGTTGACTAATTAAAATTATCACATGGATAAAGTCGGTCGCATCTTACACCATTAAAACGAGCTAGCCTATTATAATTATACCAAATTTATTATTACAATAAAATATAAAAACGTTGAAGGTCTTGCCGGCATTCTGGAAATTTGACGGGCTTGCAAAATTTCGACCGGGTATTTTATTGCCCTGCACCGGATTGTAAAATCTCCGCAGATGGCCGCTGTCTATTGTCAAATATATTTTTGGGATCTCCCGTACGAGATCCGAGACCCTTTTCGGCTGGCTAATTGCGGCCGTCGTAAAATTTTACTCTCCCGGCCATGTATTATCACTCAAAAACAAGTCACCGACAGTATATTTTAAGACGGAATGCATTTCTCGGGGATGGACCGTCATAAAATGTCCCTTAGATCCCCCGAGAAAGCAGACACATTCAGTTAATATTACTGCCCATGCAAATCCCTCAAAGGAATGCACCGCGTACGGATTAGCTGTTAGTGCTCCTTTCATTGTTTATAATATGGGGAAATTCGCGTCACATCACTCGCCGGGCACATCAACTTTTTTGACCATCCAGCATTTCGCTACATAAAGCAATTTAGGCTTGGTGACCTTATACACCATTTCTTTGGATTTTATCGTCATTTTAGGGTAACGTAGTACACCAAAATTATATATTTAAGCATACTCGAGGAGGATGAGCCAAAGCTAATCTCGTCTCTTTTGCGTCACAGCCGGAGATCAAATAATTGAGAGGCCAAATTATTGAAGCTGGATTAGCAAGAGTCTAGTTTATTATTATTGAAACCTGAAAGGTTTTATCGTGTTTTGATAAACATTGAGCGAATCTCAATAATATTTACTCAAACGTTTTGAAATAGACAGTTTCATTTCCTTTATTTCATTGTCGACAATAATTATTGGTTATATTTTTATGAGGCTAAAAGTAACGAATAACATTAAATATTGAACTTATCTTGGATGATTTCGAAAGTACCCATACCTTTTTATGATACATCGCAAATAGATTATTTTTCAAACGGGAACACCCTGTTTTTTCCTGTTGTGTAAATATTACGAGTATAAAGGGAGTATTTTATTGCCTTTTAGAAATATCTGAAATGTCGAACTACAATCGAAAACACGGAGAGCAGAATAATCGAGGTAATAAGAAATGCTTCGCAAAATGTTAATGGCTATTCGATCATAAACTTTACAAGGAGGTTCCAACATTATGCAATCAAAACGTTGAACAATATTAAATATTATTACTTTTTTTTTTTAGATGAGTTATTATGTATTTACAATCAACATAAAAATTACAAAGAAATGCCATATTATGTAAATTATATTTGTTATATTGTGTCCGCTATTTTTTGTGATTTGTACCTGAATTAAAAAAATTTAAGAGCCACTCTAGGTTAATGGATTTAAAAATAGTCAACTTATACTTACTCAGGGAAAATTAATAATCAGAGTACATAATTATTTTAAAGACTTGGTACATCATTTAGCAGTTACATTAAATCTACAGTAAGTATATACACTACAAAAATTATAGAATACAAAATAAAATAATAATGCAAAATAATTTGTAAAGTAATATTTATTTTATTTTATTTGTAACTATAGAATAAAATGTATAAATTTGTTTGGACTGTGCCCGTCTTACTAGAGAAATTCTGTTTACAAGCAATTGTACAATTAATTAGAATTACAAGTAATATTTTGAGTCTGATGTTACAAAGGACTTGAGTGACTTTATATCAATCATATCTATTAGTTCTTGAGCCATTTTTTATTGTATGTTAGTTTAAGAGGTGTTAATTGTATACAAAAAAATATATATGAGCTCCGCCGCCATTGGCCAAAATTGGTGAAATACCCTGTTGTCATTTGGATACAATATATGATATTTATTTAACAAAGTGTATTATTGGCAAAATTTTTGCTAATTACTCACAGAGTTCATAGTATAGAGAGTAGTCCAACCAAAAGCAGGCCAATAGCCGAAGCTTTTATATATTTATATTATTTAGATTAGGTCATCTGAGTGCTTAATGTAAATAATTATATTCTCAGGTGCCTTTTTGACCATAATTTTTTCGTTTTTAAACCACACATTGAAGTAATTATTTTCCTTACATTTTTGTTTTACTTTCCACAGTACTTCTTTACAGTACGGGCACAATATTTCACTTATATAAAGTTTTTCACATCCTAGAGTTTTTCTTTTCCAATAGTTGATATTTAATTCTGATGTCTACAAATTTAACAATAAGTTTTGAAGGGGCACCGATTCTTGTATCTATTATCCTTTTGGCTTCTATAATACCCCTGTTTTGTATGTCGATACCTGCTGCCGCGGCCACTTGCCAGACCACCTCCGCAAGTTGTTCTCCCTCCCGTTGCAGGACACCTGCTACTTCTAATGAGTCAGCTTTGGCGTTCTGCTCCATTTCAGCAAGCCTGACCTAAAAGTTTTTGATAATTTTATTTTTCTCATTTAATTCTCTTCTAAGAGCTTCAACTTCTGTTATCAGCTTTGTGATAGTATCTAATTTCTTGTTGATATCATCATACTGTTGACTAATCAAGTCGCTGGATTTTCTTGTCTCCTGATTTTCATTTTCTATTTTTGGGAATAATTATTTTTTTATTGTTTGAAGTTTTGTGTCAATTTGTTTCATGATAATTTCTAAGATATTATTTTGCGGGAGTGTTCGTGGTTGAGATCCTTTGCTTGTAGTTTGTTTCTCCATTTTTTTTTTCTTGTTACTCTGAGAAATATACTCGGGTATTGGCAACAATAAGATTGTCAATCTGTATTTTTTTGATTTATAAGACCACCTTGCATAATATATGATATATGGTTTCACTATACTAGTCACTGTGGCCAGATGTGATATCTGTGTAAAGATTAAGAACGAAACAAACTATTCACCACTTATTTTTCAATTTATGATGGAGCGATTTAAGTACACCTTGTTGGGCTAGATATTTGTAGGTAATATGTACTTTTGTTTATGGTGAAATAAATTCATTCTTTTTTACACTAGAGAACGTCCAAAGACTCGATGGATAGACATTATAGCAAGACTAAATATAGTGGTACAATCATGGGGTGGTCTTCATTCAGCGATATTGACATTGTTTGAAAAATATAAATAGTGTTAGGTAATCTCTTCTTTCTGCCTCAGCTTTATGTTCAGGAGGGAGGAATCTAGCCTAACTGGTTCTTTTTTAAATATTGACAAGTCAAATGGTTATGAAATGAAAGAATATTTTTATATAAAAAAAATTATAATCTATATTTTAAGATACTTGCATGTGTTAAAATTGGAAAATGAGCAATTTACTTTAATATTTATAAATAAGGCTATTCAAAAATTAACATTAAATATTTGTGTTCATCATGCCAGCATTAATTTCTCTGCCAAATTACCTGTTGACGCTTGTCTGATGTAGATTATGCAGGTTTCTCACGTAAGGGATTACCTCTTAGGATGGTCCTGGATCCTGGACGTAAAGTGTGGTCAGCTCCTTGTGGTGCCAGCGTAGGGTGACGAAGTTCAGGCTTGTAGTTGATGACAAAACGATTCCCAATTATCCAGGCAAACCGGGACTCTAGACGCGATATTCTTATGCTATAGCGACAGTCTGTTCTCGCTACACCGATTATATTTATCAACTTTTTCTAGATCCAGCGGGACCCTTTTTGATACTTTTACATTTACGATTAAACGCAGAGAACATCACAATCTAAGCTTAAACTCGAGGCGCACAGTTTAAATTTTCCCCGAAATTACAATCTATGAAGCGCTTACTTGATACTTTTAGAGACGATATTAATTTTATTTTCTAATTGAAAATAAAATCTCGTCTTTGGCGTAGCCACTTCTCACGGCGGAGAATATCAGAAGACTGCTCGCCTATGGTGAGGCATCCCTCAAGGTGCATTTGCCTACGTGAATCTAGTCACGTTCGCCGCATCTCTTTATTTCTGTACCCTTGCTGCGTCGGTACACCTGCGTCTAACAATACAAAGTTTTTATAACCGTCCGTCCCTTACTTTGACTAAGTGCTTTTGTATCCTTGAACAAAATATTGTTTTGGGTAATTTCGCATTCTAACAATAAGGCATTAAGTACATTTCTGTGATCTCAAACATTCCCGGAATCAATAATATTATGAATAATATAATTTTATTATATTGATATTTTTGATTTTTGAGTAACATTGTACGACGGCTACAAAGACGAGATATCAGCACTATTATTCGTTAATTGTCTCTGACGTGCGTATGCTAATTAATACTATTTTACATGCAAGTTAGCTCATGATTACTTTCAAATTTCGAAAAAATATATTTTAGAAATATAACAAATTTTGACATAATTATTTATGTCATATTTGTAACTGTCGCGAGCCATTCACATGCCGAAAATTTAATTGCGTTTCCTAAATTAATATTTGCATAGTTAATAGCGATGTCCAGATATTAATTAAAACCTTAACTATTTTTACAACACTCTTAAAGGTCAACAAATCAACTGTAATTATAAATTATGGTTTGAGACTCGAATAATTTAATTGTACTCTCGCAGTTATAAATCTATTTTACACTGATCGAAAAAAAACTTTTTTTCCTCTTGTAAAATTTTGTCTAAACTTAATAAATTCATAGGTGCTGTTTTTTAATCATCCTATTTATAAATGTTCTACACCATTTTGGAAAAATAAGGGGGTTATATTAAAAAATATATTTTTGCTGTTCCTTATTCAATTATTCACATAGGATGCAGCAAAATTTAGTAGACCCTCCCTAAAGACATGTGAGCATTGCTACAATTTTCAGGTCAGCACACATTTCACTTGAGCTCGTTCCATCTTACTTTTAATAGCAATAGCTTCATATTATGTTCCATTCTTTCTTGTGTTTTTCGTTCATATAAAGGATGTAATAGATCTAGCCCATAATATTTTATAGATAGATACCTGACTAACTTAAGAGTCGAAAGTATTCAAGGAATATGTGCCTAATGTCAAACATGTCAGAAATATGAGCATATCAATCGTAACTATGCGATTATTTCGATTAATTGAAATAGTTTATTGATTCCAAGTTATAATTCGACATAAAAAATAACGGCCATCAATTTTTGAACGGCCAGACTATTTTTGTTAGATGATGATTTAGAATCTCAAGCAATAATAATGGAAAAATTTCGTAAATTTTTGTTTCGAACTACGTTGACTTAAATCTTAATATGATTTTGTAAAAAACTAGAACAATAATATTTTCGAATATTTTCGACCCCTAATTTGGTCAAGTATTATGGACTATGTCTGTAACACCTTGTATATTGCGTGAACAAGTAAACTAAACTTAAACGTTCCAATAATGTTCCACTATTAAAGATGTTTGATAGATTAAGTTCTTCTAATTAATGTGGTTCGTTGCAAAAAACTAAATCATTGATAATAAATTTAAGATTCCTTACTACTTTTTTTGTAACATTATACATTTACTTATTGTTGTATCACTGTTGAAAATACACACAAATCAGATGTTTAATGTAGACTAATATATTAGCTTTAGCTCTTAAGTTGTACTTGAACTTGATTATGAACGCGCCAGATGCGCTGGCAACATCGGAGGGATGTTTATCAACATGAATTAGAAACAAATGATAAAAATTAAGGTAAAATAAATTAAAATTAAGTATCATGTTATTCAAATAAGTATTAAAATGTTTCTCAAAAATAATATGAGCTGTAAAATTTTGAACTTATGTTAAGTATACATTTTTTTCAATGGTTTACAGTTGACCAGAGATATTTTTAGTAATATAAAGACCCAAAATATTAATGTTACCAAAACAAATCAATTCCATAAAAAAACATGGATGCTTATGTATGCAACACTTTTTACGTTGGTTGATATAAAAATATTAAATAGTTACTCCCTGTATAAATAATCAAATTTTTTCACAGTAATAGTTATACCAATAATAACAGGTATATTTATTTACACGCCCTTATTCTCTAGAAAAAATCTTCAGCGTTCTACGAAACGTCCAACCCCCGCCTACAAAATACCAGGCCGAGCTTACTAAATCCAATGAATTCCGCGTGAACCTTTATGCAATTTATTTTTGACAGACAGAAAATTGTAAATAATCACCTCTGGGAAAAAGCAAACTTGTGTAGTTTGTCTCGTTTATTTACAACAATGCTTGCATTCGCTACGAACACCCCTCCGTCCCGTTTACCCTCGCAACTCACTTCGTAACTCTGTCCCATTTTCTCGCGGCTTCGCGTGGAAATTTTCTTGACAAATAGGTAATTTTGCGAAAAAGGATGAACTTGCAAAAACGGTGAAAAAATATACGGCATCAAAGAACGGCGTGTGGGAGAATATTACTACGCGGTGTACCTAGTAGGTACCTACATAATATAATTTGGACTACGTACTTGCTTACGTTCTACAGCCTACCTTCCGAAAGCAAATGGCTGTGTGATTTGCAAAACACGAAATAATTTTCAATTTTAAATTTTGATGTTTTTTTTACTAAATTGTCCTATTCCTTACCACCACGGTATTTCATTACAGAATAATGTTTTAATGAAGTGAAACGTGCTAAGTATACTTTTAACTAATAAAGTAATTCATTATAGTATAATAAATAATTCCAATGCATTCGTATTAATTGCATTATAAAATAATGTTTTGAAGAAGAGAAATATGTGAGATTAGCGGCGTGTCGTTGTATCTGAAAAAATAATATTTTTTGCTAATGATAGTAGAATTATGTAATTTCAGTACAAAATGGAATTAAAAAATGCAGTTTTAGTTCTTTAAAAACATGAAAGAAAGTGTAGAAAAAAAGGTAAATATATTTATATTGCCATGTCCATACCGGACGGTGCTCAGTTTAGTTATAATTTAAAACAAGCTTATTATTTATTTATTTTTAAATAAATCATAAGCCTGTTTTCTATAGGATCCTATATCGCAAATGAAGAAAATTTGAAACGGCTGGCATTTAATATTATACACATTGATATGGGCGATAGGATAGCTATGGTAAGAGGGTAGTTTATATTTTGTGTAGGATCCTAAAGAGTAGTTATACAAAAAAAATATTTATATCGGTCAAAGGGCATAGAATAGACGACAATTATATATACATTCAATTTTAAATATACAATGTTTTATTAATTAATGTTAATTTATGCTATAAAATCAAATATACATATTATGTACTCTGAATCAATTTTCTAAATTAGTTGCGTCTTTCATAAACGTAAATAGATACAATGCGTATCATTGGTATATTGAAAAATATCAACAGTTTTTTTCACTTCAGACCCCTGATATAACTTCTTTATAAATTTATTATAATTGATCTAGTTATAATTTATATAAAATATCCTTATATTATATATAATGTTACTGCAGACTTTTCTATTTACTCATACTCACAATACACCATTTATACAATAATATAAATGAAGCTCCAAATAAATAAGTTATAATTCATTGCTTCAAGGCTTGACTCAAATGCTTCAAGGAATTAATTCTAATTAATCTTAGGCTACATTAAAACAGACAAAAGAACGACACTCATTTATCACATATAACTATTCTGTTTTAATCATATCGACTTCGTTTTATTTATATTACTTCTGTTTTGAAAAATATGCATACGCTTTCTACTCGACATTTGATGTTATCCATTAGAATTAATTCCATAAAATCAACCAATCATACCATGTCTGCTAGGTAAGCGATAGCCCTTGCAAGATCGTGATATTGCCCGTAACATAATATACAGCGTGGTGTACGCCCAAATGTACTAGGGGATGAGAAGAACATACTGGGGGATGAAGCGATTGTGATTGTGTTTTTATTTCATCTTCAGCCGAACTTTCTCCCGCAAGATATTATTGATGTATCAAAGTTTTTTAGTATCCTATTATCGCGTTCATGGTCTTCATAATATATAAAGAAAGTAATCACGAGTCGCTTGATATTAACATATTTATTGTAATAATTTATCATAATACTTTATTTATTTCATATTATATATTGTAAGTACATATCATATTTTAATATGCCGAGGGAAATATTTTACATTTTTAATCAACAATCATATTATACTTAATTAGTTTATCAACTATACATTTAGAATAGAGGTAGAAAAAAGAACGAAAATATATTACAATATTTACACTGACAATAAAAATATTGACTCAGGTTGAATTCTTCTTTATTATTTAGAGATTGTATAAAATGAGCATAAATTAAAAAATTGCCCTTAAAGCATTGCCTATACAACTTTCCAATACTATTTCGGAGACTGAATAAAAGTCCCCTTTCAAATGGATTGTAAAATTATTCCAGGTTCACTATAATATATGTAAGTACAATGGGAAACAACTTAATTAATTCCGTACATCAACATCTAATACTGTGTTATATTATATAAATAATATATAATATTAAACGCACCATATGTAATATATATATACACCATATGCACATTTTATATAATTTATTTGACATCATTTTTTTATATTCCATATATATATATGTCAATAATAGAATGCTCTTAACCTACAGTACGATTCTGGGGCTTATGCACACAATTCTGCGCGGTGCAGCATCTACAAACTAAGTTTAAGTCTCTAAAGTGTAGATTTTTGAAAGCTTAAAGAGTTATCAGAAGTTATTTTGAACTTATTTAAATGTATTTCCTTGAAATATTAACATTTTCATCTTTAGATTTATTCAGTTATTCGTCAGATATTAGACTAATTAAATATTTAACTAAATTATCATCACGCTGTTTCACCGTTGGTGTAGGTAGTGAGGATAGAACACCAAACTATTTTGTTCTGATACACAACACTCGCCTCGTCCACATTCATACATCTAGGGCTTCTAAAGGAACCATCTTCAGGATGAATATTATGTTACAGGGTAATTTTGTTTGGCTGCCATTTTGGTTTGGTAGACATTTGTCAGTTCGTATTTAGTAGTTGTAGAGAGTAGTTGATTACAATCTATTAGAAAACATCTAATGCCCTAACAACATGCAGATGCACATGTTTTGTAGCTCAATATGATAATCCCGACTTTTGTAAAAAAAAACATCGTGAGCGACGAAGCTCATTTCGACTTTGCGGGTTTTGTTAATAAACAAAACAGTCATTATTGGGACACTTAATTTTTTAATTGATATACAAACGACCTTAAACCAATACAGAGTTACTGTGGGTATCATTGAGACCTATTTCTTTCAGGATACAAGAGGCAATTCTGTATCCATTAATGGTGATCGCCATCGTCACATTTTATACAACTTCTTGGTAATCGAATTACATCGATTAGGCCTGCAACAACATGACTTCAACAGGATGGAGCCACTTCACACACAGCCCGAGGTATACTTAAAATTTTGCGAGAATTTTTTCCCAAGCGCATGTCAAAAAGTGGTGATATCGACTGGCCTAATAGGATAATAAGGATAATATTCGAAATGAAATAACACTCGAAGTGTGTGAAAATGTAACGAATAATATGGTTAAAAGAGCATGAATTTGCGCCGCTACCAGAGGTGGCCTCTTGACCAATGTTATATTTCATATATAATTGTAATAAATAATATAATTAATATATAAAACCAAATTAAATAAATTGTATTTAATTTTCTAGATATTTAAAAATAACATCAACCTGTAGTTAACCATAAGTGTTAAATGATAGTAGTATGCGTCAATGAGTCCTCGGTTTAGTGTAAGAAATTTCAGAGAAATTCACCTTAAAGTCTTTGTCGAGTGGAGAACGCATATGCGAATTGTGATCAGTGTGAGTGTGGTAGACCCCATGAAGATCCAACGAAATGTGCTTAATGAAACTGCGTAAAGTGATACATTTTGTACTGATTTTAACTAGAGTATGACTAAAAATTATTATGAGCTGATCGTATTTAAGATATTTGAGTATCGAGTAGTAATCAGTAGCAATCTACAAAAGTAGTTCTAAAAAATACTTTATAAAATAATAGATATTTAATGAAGGTATATCGATATTTAATGTATAATGTATATGTTGTAATGTTTAGTGTACAAGCTGATCCTCATCATTAGTTGGGGATCAGCTTATAATAATAGCCTGATTTCAGTAAAAAATGTACAAAAACTTATCATAAAAATAATACTAAAAAACCTAAAGATTATCCGACATAATTACTTTTTAAAGAATTCCAAGTACCAACATTTTGTGATATACTTAAAATAAATTTTACTATTTAAATATTAAAAGAAAAAAGGTTTAAATTTGTATTTTCATACTCAAAAATTTACACATAATTTGCACAACACTACTATACGTACAAAAGAAAAAATAATGTTATTAGCTTACCCAAAAACATCAGGAACATTAATGATAACAGAGAAATAATAAATTTATCAAAAAATACTCCCCAATATAATAAAATACCCCAAAATGTATAATATTTTAAAAACGTTGCTAGTAATTTATTGTATTTTATTTTATATTATTATGTATTTTATTTTATTATAAGCTAGTTACTGTAAACAATAATTAATAATATGTAATACCCTTCTCTGCACAAGCACATGCTTTTTAGAGAAGTTGTAGAACTAAAAAAAGAACTTATTGTATTATTTTATTGTAATTATAACAGATTAATAAATAAATATTAAAAAATAATATACTTTTAAAATTAGAAAATTTATCTTTGTGGTTAAAATTCATATTTTTATTTATTATCTTTGTTTTATTAACTACTAAATTGAGTTTAAATACATCTACCGGTTTCTAAAAATACAATTTTCGTATATATTATATATATTGTATTATATTATTATATATTTTCTTATAGTTATGACATCCTGAAGAAGTAAATGGTATTTTTCGAAACCGGTAGATGTATTTAAACTCAATTTCGTGGTTAATAAAACAAAGATAATAAATAAAAATATAAAAAATAATAATTTAAAAAATGCTTTTGTTCAGAATTTTTTTTTTTTTTAAATACAAATTAAATTAATCAACTAGAAAGATATTCAGATAAAATCTATTTATACAAAAAATGTTTTAGTTGCTAACGGTATACGAACCTGGACCTTTTGAATTTGTTTCATATTTTTATAGTTTTATTAAGTAGAACATGTTATTATTATGAAGTAGAAATTTTTTCACGACATACTACTGTGATATTTTAATTAAAATTAAATGTATTAATCAAAAAAATATTTATTTACGTCTGTATTTGTAAAAAAACTGTTATGCATAGAAATAGTCATAATATATCAAGAGGAAGAAATATTCGTAATTAGAATAAGGGTTACGAGAGACATGCCAATAGATAACGATGTGGCTTATCCTCCATCATGCCGCTGTCCCCGCGGTGCCGCGAAGAAGACAGAATGCAGAATTAGAGTTTGGAATATCAAGAAACTACAATAATACATATTTATTAATGAATTCAATACGTGTTTTTATTAATTATTAAACATTTCTTTAAATTGTTCAAAATTTTATTCAATTTAAAAAAATAATTAAATAGTTCATGAGAAATCATATTGTTATTGTTTTTTTTTTTTTAATATTCGCCCATTGTTGTATTGTGAACTTTATTGTTCATAAAACAAATATTAGATACCTCATAGAGGCAAAGATATTTTTTATTATATTTAATGGAAAATATATGGAATTATGAGGTACAGGGCTTACGACCTGTCTTCGGCTGGCTTAAGTATTGTTGTTTATGTTTACTTTAATATAGATTATTCAACTATATTTTTAACCACTTAATGCTTTATTTAAAAACACCAACCGGTTTCGAAAAATACAATTTCTTTCATCAAGATGTCAAATTAACTATCTAAGAAATTAAGGAAATTGTATTTTACGAAATCGGTTGGTGTATTAAAAATTACTCATTAGTTGGTAAAAAACAAAGTTAAATAATCTATATTAAAATGTATTGTTTCTAGAGATGGTCGAAGAAATAAGACGTCACTCACATATAAACGAAAACAGAGATACTTCTGTGCTTGTAAGTGAATGCTGAATACTGAGCCGACGTAGCAAAGTGGAACGCCGAAGCCGATGAAGCAATAAAGCAATAATAAGATCAATCATTACTGATGGTTATGAAACATGTTGCCTATGGAAAAATAAAAAACTAATATGCAGATTTGAACGGAAAATACAAAAAAAAAATTATGAACCTACACTTTCAGAATAAAAATGAGCCACAATTGTAAAATCCTGGCCAGTTCATGATAGATAGATAGATAGATGGCCAGCAAAGATAGGTTGACTGTGTGGAAGAAGACTGAATCAGGATAGAAAAGCCAGCGAATTGGAGTGGCTGTGATCCGTGGCAGAAGAGCAATTGTGCATGAGGCCAAATCTCACTCTAGGATGTAGCGCCGTGGAAAAGGAAAAATGTGTGCACTTCTTCATCAACGATTGTAAATAATGTGATATTTCAGATAACTTCATAAGTAAATCAGTTTTTCTGCTTCTTCTGGTACCGTTCTCAAATTGCAAGCCGGTATCTCTAATTGCAAGACCATCGAGAGTTTCCACAATTTGTTAAAACTGAAGTCTGCCCTTGGTAACTTGGAACAATTCCGAGACCGGCACATGTTTTGTAACCGAGATAGCCTCTTACTACTTAAACCGATTGAATTTACTTTTGCTTGAATAATTATTTGTAGAAAACGATAGTTGAGTTCAAAAATTATTTGCCCAAAATATTCAAATTTACGGAGAACAACATTATAAATTAATTATCGTTCTTTGTGGAAGTTTTTGATTTATTGAGCATTTTTATGCAGCGCCATATTAGTAGTGCCACAGCTGTACTGGATCACGGACCAAACATGACATAAAGGTAGGGGATGTTATCAAGTACCTACCTCATTCTTGTGAAGGCACTTCAATCACGGTCAGGCACTTATATCCTCACTCTCATCTCTTCAGAGTTAATCGAGGGACCTTAAAATAAATAATATTTTTACATATCATTGTTAGCATTTTTTAATGTATTTTATTGTTCATAACTTAATTTATATCTTTATTTCCTGTTTTATTGTAAATAATGAGAGCAACCCTCTCAGAGAGGGCGCTGTTAGTCCGATAAAAGTGTCAAATGCCTGGCAACCAACATTGGTTTCATCTTATTTATAACGTAAATGAATGGGTGGGGGGGGGGGGCTCAGTTCTCAGTTTGCCCGCCTGCCACGGCCCATTGGTCGCATTATGTTGTATGTAAGTACCTCATAATCTATGTCACTATACAAAGAAGAATACTGTATTTCTGTCACAAGAACATATTTCAGAAAAAAATGTTGTTAATTTTCTCATAAAAATATTTAGTGTTTTTGTATTCCACATATAAAGAAAACTTTTATACATAATATGTTTTTAAAATGAAATATTACGTTCTCCCAATTCAAATACTGAGACTTGATTTCATATTTATTCAACCTAAACAAATATCTACTATTATTCCTGTTTGGTGAATCCAACCATCGCATCGCAAGTAATCTAAACAAACCTTTGTAAATTATTGTATGATTTGGAATTTTCCGAATTTATACTTGCTTTATTTCACAACACGTTGGATATTTTTCAAATATAGTAAAGAGAAAAAATGATTTTATGTAGTAAAAATCAGATATGAGAATTCGTAAAGATCGATGTTTATATATATTTATCAATCACAGTAACATATATATATAATTCCTAATTCCAATGCCCCATAAAACGGATTTCGGATAATTTGAGTTTAAAATGCAGTTTTGTAGATTTTTTGTTAGCTAGTGACGGAGTTCAGGCTTGTAGTTAATTGAGCACCAGACGATGCCCAATTATACAGGCAAACCGGGACTTTGGACGCGATGTTCTTATGTACACCAAATTATATTGATCAACTTTTTCTAGATCCAGCGGGACCCTTTTTGATACTTTCACATTTACGATTAAACGCAGAGTACGTCACAGTCTAAGCTTAAACTCGAGGCGCACAGTTTAAATTTTCCCCGGAATTACAATCTATAAAGCGCTTGCTTGATACTTTTAAAGACGACATTGATTCTATTTTCTAATTGAAAATAAAATCTCGTCTTTATGGAGCCAGTTCTCCCGGCCGAGAATATGGTAAGATTGCCCGCCTAAGGTGATGCATCCCTTATGGTGCATTTTGCCGACGTGACTTTAGTCACGTACAACGCTTTATTGCTGTACCCACGCTGCGTCAGTACACCTGCGTCTAACAATACTTGGTTTTATTAGCCTCCGTCCCTCACTTCGACTAAGTGCTTTTGTATCCTTGAACAAAATATTGTTTTGGGTAATTTCGCATTCCAACAGGACCATCTATCAGTATTCGGTTTACATAATTTTTCAAGGAGTTTTGTGGAGGTCCTTTATATCTAGTGCCACCATCATTTGCATCGTATGACTTTCTTACCATCATCTCATTCATCCGTTCCCGTGACAAAATCACCTAAGTGATCGGCTCGTAATCACAGTTATATTTATATATATATATCATTCATACATAACGTATCCTCCACACATTAAGTAAATATATTTCACTCGCCATGATTACAACAATATCTGCACCCAGTAAACAGCACAAAATAAAATTTAAAAAATTTCGCTCCTACATTCATTTTTCATAATTATGTGACATACTATGTGCACTCTAACATATAATTTATACTTTTAAAATAAGCAATGTTATCTTTGTGGTTAAGATTCATATTTTTATTTTTTATCTTTGTTTAATTAACCACTAAAATTTATTTACTGATAATACAGTATTATCAGATCTTATTTTAATGAATCCTAAACCTCCAAAACTGTATTCCGTATTAAAGCTTCATAAGATTGATATTCCAATAAGACCAGTGGTTTCATACTGTAGTGCTCCAACTTTTAAATTATGTTCTTTTCTTACAAAAACTATAAATAGACTTAATATTTTTAAACCAAAATACACTGTAAAAAATTCGTTGCAATTAGTGGATTTGTTAAAGGACATGGATCTTCCCAAAAATGTTAAACTTGTTTCTTTTGATATTGTTAATTTGTTTACTAATGTACCTATTAATGAAAGTAAAATTTTAATTTCTGATTTATTAAATTCGTCTAATTTACGCAATAATTTAGTAAAAGATCTATGTCATTTGTTAAATCTTTGTATGAACCAAAATTATTTTCAATTTAATAATATAATGTATAATCAAACAGAGGGTCTTCCTATGGGAGCACCCACAAGTCCACTAATAGCAGATATTTTTGTAGATAATTTGGAGCGGAATATTTTTGATTGTGATTCTCCTTTGTTAAAAAATGTTTTATTGTGGAAAAGGTATGTCGATGATATATTATGTATTTGGTCAGGTTCACAACGTCAACTAACTACATTTTTAAATTTCATTAATACATTTAATAATAAAATACAATTTACTTTAGAAATGGAAAATAATTCGACCCTAAATTTTTTGGACCTAACATTGATTAAAAATAATAATAAAATTGAATTCAAAATTTTTAGAAAACCAACTTTTACAGATACTATCATACACAATGAATCTAATCATCCATTATCACACAAACATTCAGGGTTCCACTCCATGATACATCGTTTAGTCAATATTCCTATGTCAACATCCAATTTCAATATTGAATTGAATACAATTAAAAAAATAGCAGTTAATAACGGGTATAATACAGGTTTGATAGACACTATTTTAAAAAATAAATTAAAAGAATATAATAATCAATTTTTATATAAATCACAGATAAAACATAATGATAATAATGATTATTGGCGTAGGATTTTATACATAAATAACTTTTCGAATCAAATATCTAAACACCTACCACGAAACATTAGACCGGCATTTTATACAAATAATAGTATAGGAAATTTACTCATAAATTCTAAAGACAAAGATGATAAATTTAACAATTCTGGTGTTTATAAACTTAGTTGCAAGGATTGTGCTGCATTTTACATTGGTAAAACGGGTAGAAATTTTAATATAAGAGTAAGGGAGCATTTGAGATGTTTGAACAATAGTGGATTTTCAGAATTTGCTAATCATTTGATAGAAAATGGTCATGATTTTGATAAAAAATTGGGATTGTCAATTTTGCATATAAACGGTGTTGGTCACAAATTAAATAATTTGGAATCGTTGGAGATAAATAAAGCGTGTAAAACTAATCAAAAAATTATAAACAACCAACTAAATTTAACTACGAGTCCCATTCTAAAATTTTTTCCTAAAAATTATTCGAGTAAATTTGTATTAAGTAATGATTTGAGTTAAGTACTAAAAAAAAAAAAAAAAAATTTTTCTTTTTAAAAATAGATTTTTAAAAATAGATTCTGTCAAAGAAACAATGTATGTTTTAGTTAGTTATGACATCCTGAAGAAGAAAATGGTATTTTTCGAAACCGGTAGATGTATTTAAACTCATTTTAGTGGTTAATTAAACAAAGATAAAAAATAAAAATATAATTTATGTTTACAAACGGACAAAAATATTTTCACCACACTATCACAAAATTAGGATCTAAAAATATAAGTTTAATGGTTTTTTTAAATCAATTAATTCAAAGTCATATATGTTTTGTATATTAACTCCGCTTATAAAACACGCTATTTGCTTGAAATGCAAAAAACGTTTAAGTTTTTCGTTCACAATGTTGGTCTTGCTCTAATAATTATCTTTTCTTGATTCGCTTTGGTTACACTTAATTCCATAAATTATATTCAATAAAACTACACAGTTAGGAATAAAATACAAAAAAGCCTTCAGAAAGCATTGATTCAAACATATTATTGCAAATTCAACAGGAAAAATCAGAATTTATTTATATTTATACTTCGGAGCTCTTATTGCAAAAATTCAATGAATTTTATATCAAAAGTACACATTTATCATATTTATATCAACTGGCACAAAAAAAAATCTTTTTTTTATAAAAGCAGAGAATTTCAATACCTATATAAACCTAAATAAATCCAGCTCGAGTTACGTTTAAAAATACCACATAACCAGAAGAACACAACATACATGTTAAATAGAAAGAAATTGTAATATAATTTCTTCCACTTCAGATAAAATACTAGTTTCAGCGATGGATGTGCCGATTGCTTGCTGCTAAGGCCTGCGGCGGCTATTGTGGCCGCTATGCATTTTACCTAATAAAAATTACTCCACCTTTGTTCGCGGATAGACAATAATAAATACAAAAATTTTTTTTTTGACATTGTGGAAAGTTTTTTATTTAGAGTATATATATGGTTTACCATTGACAGTATAGATAAGGAAAGATGTCATTTATAATTTTTTTTACTCGTAATAAAATCAATGTACACTTCAATTCAAATTAAGTATAAAGGATGTTTTTTTAAAGGTATATAAATTTAAAATTAAATTAAATACATACAAATCATGGTATTGGCGTTATTGAAAAAATAATTTTATGCCATTAGTGTTTAAATATGATTATGAGCATATGGGCGGCGCGGCTGGCTCGAATAAAGCGCAATCTGCAAGTCCAATTTTTGATCACTTTTTGGAGCAGCTGGAACTGTATGGGAGGTAAGTTTCGCGAACTGAACCGCGATCTTCGAAATGAGTTTACACAATTTGCAAGCTTTGTTCTGGCGTAAGTCTACTCATGGTGAAATGGCAAACCAAACTAAGCACAAAGCTGTCAAATAGGCTGTCACTGGAAAAAGGTTTGCTAATTCTAAAAAAACCTCGAAAAAAAACACCCGGGGTATTTACGTACTGTTGTTGAATATATAAAAGAAAACATTTAAGTAATCTTAACCTAGCGATATTAAAAATACGTTTGTTTTTTCCCTACTCGCGTCTTAAAGACTTGGCCGTTTTATCAAGCACCATACATCCATAATGACACTACGTCCAATTAGGGATACTGTGGAAATGACATTACATCCAAGACGTCCAGAATGTCATAAAAATAGATGGGGAAATGCAGTATATAATAAGGATTACAAGGAGTATGCATGTAAGTCCAAAACTGTTTCACAACAGAGTAAAATATATTACAAAAAAAATTACATAATACATTAATAAATAAGCAACTCTTCATCTTTCTAATTTTATATTATATATTGGTGCATGAAAATTGGTCCACGATGTCATCCAACTCCTGTGGCTGCCTTGGCAATTCTTCTGCATTCTTTTCGATACATTTCCGATGCAGATGCTTTTTGTATTATTGAATCTTGTGCACTAAAAATAGCATTTCATATTTTCAAATGCATCATGTAATATGTACTTACCTGTACAGTCAAGTTTGTACTGCTATTCTAACACAACAACAGTATTCCAAACATATCATATGCTTTGATTTCATTATATTGAAAGCGTAGCACTGAAAAAAATACAATTCAATATATGTACAATTTTAGATCTAGTTATACTGATACATTTTATTATTTGATCAACATTTATATATTTTTGTTTTATTTAATGTACTTTATTAAGATATTATGTACAAGAGTCTAAAAAACTGTAGATATCTGTATAATTAAATTTAAATTAAGTAAATGTAGCAACAAATCCTTTGTTGAGAATAAAGGTACCTCTTACTACCTTAAATCACATAACAAAAGTATCAAAGCTACCTTTACAAATTGTTTTCCATTGCGTCCGCATTAAATATTTATGAAGGAAAGCGCGCTCGAGAATTGCATATTTTGAATATAAAATTAAAAAATTAGCTGTATAATAGTTTTTATTTTTTATTATTCAGTGAGCAGTGTATAAAGAAGCATTTATTAAAATTGAAGGGAATTAATATATTCTTATAGGTTACATAATGTGAAAGGAATGGTTAAAAAAAATTCTAAATATAGAATTATATTATTTTACCCAAATTTAATTTAATTAATTTAATTTTTAAATAAAAACATCAAAAACAAATTATAAAACAATTTCTTAGACTAAATTTTTAAATAATTAATACTCCAACAGACGACAGTTTTATTTTCTTATTTTCTATGACCCTGTCATCGTCCTAGAGGAACGACTTCCAGATTATTAAAAAAAAAAAAAAATTTGGCCTATTATTAAAGAGAATGTGAGAGCGTATTTCACGAGATCGATCCGTGACAGTAAAATTATTGTAAAAATTATAAAAATTGAGACCAAATAAATAATTTATCTTTCTTGTACTTATTCTGGGATATATCTTCTATCTTTCCCAGATAAGAGTAGTATTAGACATTTAGGAATTATATTTGACAATAATTTAAGGTGGAAAGAGTGAATAAATTCTAGGAAAACTTCTCTTAATAAATCTTGGAAATATTTTATCAATAAACATTATATAAATTGTACCTTTTTGCTACACTCAAATATTTTTTATGTAATTGGTCAGAGTTAGGCATTTAAAAAAATATATTTAAGTTATACCAGTATAACAAAACTTGTATTAATTCCGCACGATAAAAATTTACAAAAAAATATATTTTTAAAGACATTATTTTAAAAATATATCTTATAGGACAAAGTAAAACTTATTAATAATGAATTATTAAAAAGATCGTCCTGTTTTTTTTTTTGAAAAATCGATTCCTATTATGATAATCCAATTAAGAGCTTTTGAAATCTTTAAGTAATCATGGTTTCTCAGACTCTTTGAATCAATTGTTGAAAAATGATCAAACTTTTAATACAAGTTTGGGATTATCTGTCATGTATTATATTTAAACTATTTCGCTCTTAAATTAAAACTAAGAATTGTCAAAAATAAGTAAAGCATATTAATATTATCAAAATATCAATAACCAACAGAATTTAACGAGTCCAATTCTAAAAATATACTTAATAAACATGACATTTCTGTCAATTTCGGATCCTTTTTCAGATCCCAGATTTTCTCACTCTGACAGGTATTAAAAATTGAAATATTTTTTTAATAATATTTAACTCTGAAACCTGTTCATTGTAAATAATAAATTCAGGTAGTTATATACAAAATTATTAACATTAATAATTTTAACAATAATAATACTTACATACACGGTATCAGAAAGTTAATAGATACACCGGCATTAGGGTAAACCTATATCATATTATGAATCAATTATATATTGTAGATAGTAAACTATTTTTATTCGTACTTTTGTATTCGAGAAAACCGGAAATTATTATTTTTTGTTTTTGTTTAAACCACTAAATATAGAATTATATTAAAGCAAATTTATTGTGTGGACTGTATACAAAATATTATTGTGATTATCTTTTCTTGACCAATATATTATTATCTAACAGTGTATGTATTCTGTCTCTCCCTTTTACATGTAATTTTATGTTCTATCTCCCTGTTTATGTATATATAAGTGCTCTCTTTTGTCTTTATTGTTAGTTATACGCACTGACGAAGCATGAGCTAAGCGAAACCGGTTGGCGTATAATAAAATTTGTGGTATCATACAAAGTGATTGTGTTTTATTTAATCTAATATATCAAACAACAAAGTGATTACTTACTACGAAAAAATATTTTTTTTATTTCTGTGCTATTAACTTTTGAAGTTAACTACTCTTTACGCGCCTTGTTACTTCGATTAGCACCACTAAATTACCTGGTTCATTATAATGTACATGTGTATGTGTGATTATTGCCGCCCTTTTTCGGAAAGCTAAGAAGATAGTAAACGACAGGCGACTCAATTACATCCCGTTCTTCGACCAGTCCAGCGGTCCAAATAAACCACCAGTGCGCGCTTCGGTCGGTCAAAATCTAAAGAAGACAACCCAGCTAAAATAACAACAACATCGAACTAGAAAGACAGCAAAAGTAAGTAAGTAAAAAAAAGTGTGCTTATTGTTAATTGGAAACCTGGGAACATACACATAAACATCACATAAACAACTACTACGCAGCAAGAAAATACACTTAATTAATTTAACAAATATTAGATGTGTTAATATGATTTTTCGTAATTAAATTTATTCGAGTCCATTTAAATTTTTCATATGATTAGAACTCATTCATGGAAACGAAATGTCACACCATACATATCCGTCGCAGACTTAGAAATTTTCAAAAATCGATCAATCAAAATATAGATAACGAGATGAAAAATAAAATACAAAATTTAATATCGTGAAGATTTTTCAACAAAAAACAAATTATATGAATCAACTAGAATGATTGATTTGAACGGAAGGCTGAGAATGATATGGAAAGGAGAGTGACTGCAGTAAATAAAGTGAACGGCGCTTTCAATGGAATTATATCTAACGGGAATTTGTCAACCGAGGCAAGACTAGCGGTGCGCAATGGAGTGAGGCCTGAAGCTGGTAGAAGAGTAACGAAAGTAGACTGAGTGCAGTGGAAATGAGATCACTTAGGCGTATATGTGGAAAATCAATTTATGACAGAGTAAAGAATTTAGAAATAAGAAAAGAATGTAAAGCTGATGTTAATGATGATAACTTAGATGATTTGGTCATATGGAACAGATGAATGAGGAAAGAATGGTAAGAAAAATATATGACGCAATATATGACGTGGATGGTTCTGTTAGAAGCCTCAACAATCGGCGAGCTTGTGTGAGTGATGTATGAAGGTGGATGGGGCGAGAATTGTGTGTCAGGACAGAGGAGTGTGGCGCTCTATCATTTCTGCCTACCCCCGCGGTGAAAAGGCGTAATAGTAAGTTAGATATGAACGGAAGATACAGCGAGTATTATTATTTTATTATACAACTGATGAAATAAACAGTTAAAATTTCGAACATGTGTGATAATTTTACTCTTAAAACCTATAAAAGATAATTGATTTTTAACACATTATTGCAGTAATTATCAACAAAGTAATTTAACAAAAATTGATTAGTTTTCATAAAAATATTTGAAATGGATAAATTGCAGGATACTTTGTGTATGATTTACTCAGAGCTTGTCTGATGTTCATCTTGTTATTGGCAAACGCAACATTATATTCCATTTATCTTGTTAACTTGCAATAGAAATGTAACATTTATTTAATATATTCTATTTCTCAAAGGTTTGTCCTGAATCGGATATCATAAACTTTAATCCCAGCGCACCAAAGGCTATCAGATTAGTTTTACAATCATATACATAGTTGTAACGTTAATTTACTTTTCACAGTAGGTACCCAGAAATAAATTTATTTAAAATGAGCAAGTCTTAACCAGAGATATTTGAAAAAAAATTCTCATTTTTTAGTATTGAATATGTTTATACTCGATATCACCAACATGATTTAATACAGAAAAATATTAGGGCTTGCTTAATTTTTAAGTTGTCTTATTTGATAATAATAATGTTTTTAAATTCGTTAAATTATTTTTCGGTTTCGCTTTTGTTACTCATGTGTAGTTAGGTCAATTTTAAAAAAAACACATTATATTACAAATATACTGTAAAATGTGATTTTACTCGTAATGTCAATATTCGTGTCAAAGAACATCTTAAATGTTTAAAAAGTAATGATTTCTCAGAATTTACCAATCATGTTATTGAAAAATACCATTATTTTAATTTTAATAATAGCATAGGTGTCAATATCCTCCATAAAAATGGGTTCGGCCTCCGACAACTTAGAAGTCTTTGAGTTAAAGAAAGACAGTGAATAGTGGTACGGAAATTTTTAATAATCAAATTAATTTATCCATTAGCCCCATTTTAGGTATGTTTAATTTAAAATCAATTTAATATCCATCAACACTCTACTTTCTCCTGTCTTAATATTCCATCTAACTGCATATGTATTCTGTTTCTCTCTTTCACATGTAATTTTATATTCTCCTCTTCATGTATATATAAGTGCAGTATTTTTGTATTTATTGTTTGTTTTAAATACGCCCATACCGGTTGGCGTGTAATAAAATTCGTGGTTTCATACAAAGTTATTGTGTATAAAAAAATAATTTATAATTGAATAAACTTTTAATGTTGTGAAAAAAAATTTTTGAGAGTTTTATACAGTTTTTATAATAAATATTATATCATATATCAGACAAGAAAACACAGAAATCATTATGTGTGTGTTTTCAAGCGAAACCTCCCCTCTTAAATAATTGGAATTCATTCAAACCGTATTTGACTTGTTCAAAAACAAACTTAGGTTCGAGCCTTGGCAAACGAATATTCCAAGTGGCTTATGGTAGTATGTAAAATAGATAAACTATTTTATCACTACCGAACCCGCGAGAGTTGTAACAATTTCACGATCCACTTTAGCGTTAGGGAAATATAATTTGAATCGCTTAGTTTGCAACTAAGCCAAGCCATATTTAAAGAATAATACCCGCTCAAATGGTCTAGTCTGACCCGTATGGTCAGATGTGTGATCCAGAAAATGCTTCCGAGATTTTGCTGATCCCCCGTGAACGTGTCCACGGTGATCGAACGGGACGTGAACAGTAAATCGAAAGGTGTACCCTTTTAAATATTAAAGCTCCGAGCAAAGATTATAAATGGGTTCGCCGAAAAATGTTTAAAAACAAAACAAGATTATTTTTATAAAATTAAATATGATTTTGAGCACGGGTTCCAGAAACTCGTGAATTCAAAGTGAAGAATATTATTCTGAAAATACATCAGCTATCAAAAATTATATCCTACATACCAAATACGTTATTGCACTTGTACCTTTGATTATTTAAATATAAATGGTCACGTTATTTAACGAATTTTGTTTTTTTCAAATATAAGTAAATTTGTTATTATTAAACCTTAATAAATACATACATCACTGAATTAATTTTTTTTTCAAAAAGTGAGAGGCTTGGAACCCAGGACCTTTATATTGCTTACCCTATACTACTCTTCTGCCTGAGTTTAATTAATTTACGAATTGCGAAACGTATATTCTTAATAACTATTACTTTACTAAAAATGCGATGCAAGTTGTTTTCTATTTTCAGACGAAGCTAAACTTATACAAAAATATGAGTAACTTATTCGAATGGTAGCAGAAACGTCATCATAACTACTCGATCGAACAGATGGACAGATAAAATGGAGAGCTTTATTTAAAAATACGTACGTAAAATACGTAATATAATTTAACTCGCTTGTTAAATAATTTGTTTAGAGCAAAATTCTTTGCTCCGGGAAGCCACAAATAATTCGTTTTTGTTGGGTTATTTCTTTCAACTACCGAATTGATAAAATTTAAAAAACACCAAGTTTAATATCTAGTTTGAGAAGCGTAGCTTCTCCATTGTACGTCTGCAGCCAGTATCAAACTGTCGGAACAGATCTGGAGATCTTCGAGTCAAAGTATTGCTCACAAACGAACACGGTCCAGACAGACTTAAATAATCTCAAACCCAGAATGTCAAAATGAATCAATGCGATACCATTACACGTATCTATTTATTTACTGGCAGGTATATTACGTTAACATCTTTATAAAAAAATATTATAATTTTTAAGGAGGCCACATTATTATTGTGAAGTCACAGTTTTTCAGAACATAGTTCTGTGATATTTTAATACAAATAAAATGTATCAATTAGAAAGATTTAATAAATTAATTAAATTTAATAAAAATGAATTGATAATTCTGGCCGTCTGCTATCATTTTACTCAAAGGTATTTGAGATTCTGTAAAAATAAGGTAGATGGCTCTGTCAAATGATGGAACGATTAAAATGTATTAATATCAAAAAGGTAACATATAGGGTCGAAAATTGTCGCTAAAAATATTGTCGCTGTAGCTTAGTTGGATAAAGCACCTTCCCCGGTTAGGAAAGAGATCCAGGTTCAAATCCCGGTGGCGCAACAACAATATTTTTCGATAAAATTGATTTTATATGTATATCTTTATAATTAATATATTTAATTCATATTTAGAAAGATATACAGATAAAATCAATATATCGAAAAAGTATATTTGTTGCCACCCGTACTTGAACCAGGAACCCTTCCTATCCTGGGAAGCACGCCAACCGAGTAAGTTAACGACAAATTTTCAAACTTATATGTTGCATTTTCAAATCGATACATCTGTTATTTCATTATTTGAAAGTAATCTACATTATATTAACGGAGATCTTAAACATCGTTGAGTAAAATCAATTCATCAAAAATATTTTATCGATAATTTGTTTTTATCTGCATACCTTTCTAATTGATACATCTAATTTATATTAAATTAGTAGTTATTACTACTGAATCTAAATTATAATATAATGTATTAGACCCAGGCCAAGATCATAAAAATGTTATTTGTTTTCCGGCCTCTTTCTCTGTGGTCATGAAGCAACATTCTTTCCATGACATCGCCGTTAATTTTAATCTGCTGGCCTACCTTTTACTAATTCATCTCGATATTATCTGCACATTCACATCTCGATCTTCTTGTTGGTTTGATCATCTTGGCTTATATAAAATAGTTTAATAGATGTCACTACTCATATGCTCTTGCAACATTTCCGCTGAAATCTCCTCACTTTCTTTCAATTTATCTTCACTTTCGCCAGAAATTCTAGAGTGTAATTCCAAGTTCTCTAACCTTATCTAGTTATCAGTTAGGTTATCACGTATTGACTTAAATTTTGAAGACTTGCAATCTGCTTTCTTACGCCAAGGTATAATACGAAGCTTCACATTCATACAGAATAATCTAACGTATCAGCGTTTAATCTTTGAATACTATGACAACAATCTCGACAAACAATTTTTGTAGAGATCTTACAAATCTAATGATCATTTTCTAATGTTATCCTGTTTATTGTTGAATATCATTGTTTTCGTCATTATTCATTCTGATACATTTGACTTTGTATTGATGGTATGGTATTATGACTATATATTATCAAATTTCATCTGCACATAACATGTTTTATTTTATTAATGAGACACCTATGTGCGGAAGCGGTCATCTTATAATTACAAATGTTTTTGATAAACCTATTAGTAGAGCTCGCTAGGTGGCGCCAAAACTTCCAGTCTTTTTAATTACCAGAAACCATTTTTTTCTGGGTACACAGATAAAATATATCTATTGAAAGAATATAAGCATCACCGACAAATATTTTTTGAGCATATTGTTGTAAGTACATAATTTACCTACTTTATTGTAAGTTATGTTATAATTTTGAATATGTCCAAGAACACACAATTACTAAATTTTCACCTACAAAGGCACTGTTATTAAACAAATAGTATATATCTTATAGAGACGAAGCTGTTTTTTATTGTATTTAATGGAAAATATATGAAAGTATGGGTAATTACAGGGCTTACGACCTGTATATATGTATTTATATAATGTGATCACTTAAGCCAGCCGAAGAGAGGTCGTAAGTCTTGTAACTACCCATACTTTCATATTTTTTCTATTAAATATAACAGTGTCTTTGTAGCTGAAAATCTAGTAATTGTGTGTTCTTGGACATATTCAAATATTGTTAATAATATACTGGTTAAAATAAGAAAATATATAAGATCGTAAGTCCTGTAATTACCCATACTTTCATATATTTTCCATTAAATATAATAAAAAACAGGTTCATCTTTATGAGATATCTATTATTTCTTTATTATATAATTGGTTATAATATATTTCAATATTACTTTTCTACAACTTGCATTTATTTATTTTACTACGATGTTTATATTGTGCATATAAATCTTGGAATGGGTGCTATCGGAATGCAAATCTTGTTTAATATCTGCCTGCAAGAAAATACTCACGCAATTTATTATTATCATCTGAATTTGAACAATAATAATTTGAACATAATTGACTAGAGAATCATTAAAAGTGATAAGCAATCACTTCCCTAGCTTGCACACACGGCAAGTAACAAAAATAAGATACCCAAAAATTCGTGCTTTTTTTCTAAGAGTACATGCGTACCGGTTGCACTGTTCGGGGAATGAGGTCGAACTCCCAATACGGCAGTTATCGAGCCATTTCCTATCGTTTGTTCGGTAGGACAATAATAATATAAGACCATGACGCGCCACGTGTGAAAAATATGGGAGGCTGGATTTAACCTGTGACCGTCTGAAACCCGGTTCTCGAGGCACACTTACTGAGTAAATAACTGCATTTTCAGGCCAAGTAGCACTGTGTTTGCTCTGCTTAATAGTTATTAAACCATAGTGGAAATTTAATCAGTACACCGCTTGTGCATTGAGCCATAATAATCATTTAATTGTTAGATTATTCCAAAAATAATGGCAGATATTAATACTAACTAGTTTTTAACGTTCTTTACCACGGAATATTTGTTTATATATTTTTGATTTACAGTTAGAAATCTACTATGTTTATTTTATGAGACAATAATTTAATTTGCATTACTTTAATCCTTCAGAAATGGTATTGAAAAATATACATTTTGTGCATTAAGCCATTGAATGCCCTAATAATCATTTAATTATTAAATTGTTCCAAAAATAATGGCAGATTTTAATATTAAATCATTTAAAACGTTCTTTACCGAGAAACATGTTATATTATTTTTGATTTACACGAAGGAATATACTATATTTATTTAATGAGACAGATATGAAAAATGTCCTGAATTAGAATGACATATCCAGTACATGAGTGAGTGGTCAAAGACTCAATGAATGGTCATTAGAATTATCGAAATAGTTTAGTCAACAATAAACTTTTAAAAGCAATGTATATCTAACTTATTTTGAAAAGTATTAAGAATAAATAAACATTGGTAAAATACAGAAAGGCTTACTTTTTAAGAATTTCCCATTCTATCCTCTGATTACTTTCCCTACTTTACCAATTTTCTATCAATACTGTACAATTTTCTATCACCATCTAGGGCACCTGCTTCCAAGCTCTCCAAGTGAATGTAATTGAACAATCTAACCCAATATTTACAAGACAAGTGACAAGTTCTCCAAAAACAATAAACCCAATACATGTTATTTTACATACAATATCACGCTGTTGTTATTGTTTTAGCTCAATATAATATATATTATGGCGAGGTTCTTTAAACCTTTACATCTTGTATATTTTATTATAAATGATTAAAGAAACAATAATATTTTTTTATATAACTGCGAAACACTAAATTCTAAGAAAAGTTTTTTAATATAACCTGGTTTCCCTTTACATATTCACAGAATGTGAATAATGTATAATATGCTTCAAATAATAATAATTATTCTCGCATTTGAATACATCCTTTCTATTTTATTCGGAGGCAAGGCTGCGGATAAGGCTTTTGTCCCGAAATTTTAATTACTTCTCCAGTGAAAAGAGCATCAGATTGTAAGCATTATAAATTCTGGCATCATTTCAACTTTTTATGCAAATATCGAAAAATATTTTTCACTCCAAAGAAGATGCCACGAGCTGTATAATGAAATTCATAATTAATATTCTTCCTAACTCACTTACTGAACTATCCTTATAAAAGTGATATTGTCTCTAGGTATATTATATTACAAATAAATAAACTAGTGATTGTGAAGGTTTAGTCGTGTATTAAACCGAACGTCCTTTGACGTTTATCTGCAATAGCTACTCTTTCTCCACATTTCATAGCACATATTTATAACTTAATTTTGCTTATTTAGTTAAAGAATAAATAGCTAAATATTTTCATCCCAAAAAAACATATTTTATAAATTACGTTATTTAACCTCCGTATGAAAATGATTGTGAATGTATTATACAACTGAGTTTAATTGTTGTTTTTTTATTACAATCTTGTAACTAATATCTTCTATATACATAAATAAACAACTATTGAAGCATATTTTGTCAAAATGGTTTGAGTTAGAGGAAGATCACATAATTCATAAAACTATGAGTATCGAGATGAAAAGAAGAAGACCGAAAATACCTCGAGCAACAAGGATAGCTTCACTAAGTCGCGATCTTAAAGATTAGAACGTGACCAAGGATGCAGCCCAATACAGAGCAAAGTGGATCAGAATTATAGAGCAAAAGAGAGTATCTGACCCCAGATGAACGGGGATAAGGCGAGAACAAAGAAGAAGAAGAAATATTACTGTGAGAAGAATCTTTAGAAATAGTTACGCTTGACCACGTGTATCGGAGAGGTTATAAGAAATCTTAACAATGGAGGACTAATATATGATTAAATATATTACACAATATTTAGAATTGTTTATTTTATTATCATACTTTTTTAATATATTTATAACTTTTCATGTTATTAATTATGTTGTATTTTCATAAATCTTATCTCTCTGCGATCTCAAATATCAATTATTGTGTATCTAATACTCTAGTGAGTGTCCTATAACACCGACCAGGATGGGAGATGAAACGTAGAATGTCACTATTTAACTGGACGAAAACAAAAATCAGTTGTCCATGTCGCATATCAACACAAAGCAATTAATAATGTTTAATATATTTTATAATTATATATTTTTTTGAATTTTTTTAAACAGATTATAAAATTTATTGTTTTCATTATTTAAGGGTTACATCTACTTAATATATAATAATGAAAGTTGTATTGCATTTTTTCAAACATAGAATTCATACAAAATAGAAAATTAACCTATAAAATTGAAAACGGCCATGAATTACTGAATTTCTAGTTGTGTATATTTAGTTTAAAATTAATATGTTAAAAATATTTGCAATATATACAAAAATATTTATGTTATGATGTAATGTTTAATCCTTGATGATAAAGTATTCCGGATGGTTTATAAGAGTTGAACATTGTCATTTTCTAAGATATTGATTAATATGTGAAATATGTTCATTGTAATTAGACATTATCCGATCTAACTGCTATTTCTAAGGGTATATAGTACAGTAAAGGAGAATGCGTTTAGTGGATATTTGTAACACTATCAGGACAGTTAATTTCATTGCGTTTAATTTCAAATTTTTATTCTAATATTTATAATCCGTGTAATAATAAATATATAATATCTGTAAAAATAGTGAATGTTGTAATTTAATAAATTCTTTTTTATGTGTTGCAATTTTTACATTGTGGTTTTTATTAACTTTAATATAAGTTATTTATAACTTTGTTTTTAGCCACTTTTATGATTTAAATTTAATACATTAACCAGATTCGTAAAATACAATTATTAGGTATGTTAAATTGTTCCAATGTTTTTAAATGCAATCTTTAAAAAAATAATTTTAGTACCCATCTTAATTTTTTACGATAATAAAACATGTGCTTTAGTTACTTTCTTTGATATCCTGATGAAGGAAACGGTATTTTCCGAAACCGGTAGGGGTATTAAAATAACTTTTTATAAATAAAAATGAATATAATCTTATTTATGACGTGTATAATTATAAATAAAATGTCAACAAGTGCCTGGATTATTAAAAACAAATCAAATCAAAAATTCGTGCCAATAATCAGAAATCATATACCTACTTTAAAAATCCACGCAACATTACATATTCCAGCATTGTTCGAGATTGGGAAAGCACTCCCGGAAGTGATTTTCTTCCAAGTAATTTAGACGGATTGTCGTTACTTTTTGAATCTCCTCCAAGGCTTCGAAACGAAATTCCGTTTGGTTATTTTTCATAACGCGGGCTGGGAAGAGCAGCTCGGGGCAATATTCCGGTGAATTTTTCGCCAAAAAACCTTTGACGCAAAGTACTTGCGAGCCTTTTAGTGGAGCGGGATCCCCTTGTCGAGATGCAGGATCCGCTGTCAACACCTTTAATCTCTCGCAGACGTTCTAAAGAAAACAAAACTTCACTTTGATAGTCAGATATGGCGTAGACAGTCAGATCACCTTACGTTTTTTAGTGCACACCCTCTCTGCCTCCACCTGAATGCTTTTCATTCTTCATAAAAATGATATTATATTTTGTCTCCATTACTATTTCAGTTTAAACCAATCGTTTTCTGGCTATTGAGAGTCGATTGTGCCTCGAAAATACGCATTAATCAGGAACGATTTTTTTACAATTGGCATAATTTTAATTCAAGTTCCAATAATCTATAAAACGTATTTCATGTCACGTGTTTAGACTTCGTTATTCATGGAATCCACGCGCTACTATACTTCTGTGAGGTAGTTTAAAATATATTATTAAGGAGAACACATTATTATTGTGAAGCTGTAGTTTTTCAGAACATAGTTCTATGATATTTTAATATAAATTAATATATCGTAAAATTATTTTTTTACCACCCGGACTTGAACCAGGAACCCCTCCTATCCAGGGAATTATATATAATTATGTAAAGTAGTAAGTTATTGTTTTCTCGACTCCGTGACTTCGACTCGAAAATGCACATCACAAAATCACGAACGCAATATTTTTATCTTCAACCCGTGCTTTAATGTGAGAGAATTTAATTTCATGTTGCATATACATTACTACTAAATATAAAAATAAAAATATGTAGGTATTTGAATATGTACAAAAAATTATTTCATTATACAATGTGAATTAATTCAACTTAGCAAGCTGTAACGAAATTTGCATTTCCGGCTAGAACATTCATTCTTGTATTCATGTTTATGAACCTGAAAAAAATCTTAGTTTTACATGTTTTAACGTTTTATTTTAAAATATTTTTTTTAAATAATAAAGGAAAGTTATTCAAAACATAAAAGAAATGCATCCGATCTTCTTTAGTGCATTACCCTACATAATCCACCCTATTAGAGGTATAATCCACGTCTTGGATATCGCTTGAATTGATACTAGACTCGCTTTCATCGTGTTTCTTTATTAACCGTAGTTGAAAGTAATGATGTTTAAATTGTTATTTAAGTCGGTATTTTAACTGTGATTGTATTTGACTATAACCATAGACCACCAAATAAATAGACATGAACTAAGGCAAATTCTGTATTTTTGGTGGCATCAACGTGATTATTTTGGTGCCACTCACGCAATCAAAGAGTTTCACGACTTTTTTTTAAAATATGACTCGATTGGATTGAAAATTTAAACGCTAACAATTGTTAAGTTTTTTTCTTTCTCCCTCGGCTTCATATTCAGGGGGGAGGCATTTAACCTAACTGGTTCTTTTTTAAATATTTAGATTATGCAGGTCCCTCGCGTAAGGGATTACCTCTCAGTATGGTCCTAGATCCTGGACGTGAAGTGTGGCCAGTTGCTTGTGGTGCCAGCGTAGGGTGATGGAGTTCAGGCTTGTAGTTGATTGACCATCAGACAATGCCCAATTATCCAGGAAAACCGGGACTCTGGACGCGATGTTCTTATGCAATATTTGCGTGCCTTATAGGATACCGTCTGCCCTGATAGCAACAGTTTGTTCTCGCTACACCAAATTATGTTGATCAACCTTTTTTTATAGATCCACCGGGACGACCCTTTTGATACTTTCACATCAACGATTAAACGCAGAGAACATCACAGTCTAAGGTTAAACTCGAAGCGCACAGTTTAGATTTTCCTCGGAATCACAATTTATAAAGCGCTTGCCTAATATTTCAAGGATGATATTGATTTTATTTTCTAATTGAAAATTAGATCTCGTCTTTGTGGAGTGAGTTCTCCCGGCCAAGATTTGGTGAAGACTACCCGCATAAGGTGATGCATCCTTCATGGTGCATTTGTCGACCTGACTTTGGTCACGTACGCCACATTCCTTATCGCAGTACCCACGCTGTGTCGGTGCACCTGCGTCTAACAATACTGAGTTTTATTACCCTCCGTCCCTTACTTTGACTGTGTTTATGTATCCTTAAACAAAATATTATTTTGGGTAATTTCGCATTCTAACACAATATAATATGCATTAATGTAAAAAATACGTCTAGTTTACACAAATATTTAATTTTTAAAGAGTAAATACTTTTACTGTTGGATAAATGTGTCATATCAATCTATCAGATTTATGTTTCGCTGTATATATGTCTGCAGAATGCTCGTCTCCCTGCAAATAATGTTCCAAACCCCTCTCCCACATACACTTCATCTCACGTCTATACATTTACTAGTCTGTGATTGTGACGATGTTTGGTAACTGATTATTCGTAATTCTTCGATAAATGACTGGTATACCAGAAAATAATCCTTCCACAGTTAAATCTTAGTTACCAGACATCGTTAAATCTCAATTATTAATCATAATCAAGTATAATCACATAACGGTTTACCATCATTAGTTGAAAGCATTTTCCTTGAAACGATAAAAATGAAGAAAGGTGATGTTCAAAGATTGCAGATTACCAACTAATCACAATTATATCATAGCAATAGGGGACCAACTCCCGGTGACTGCCGAAAACTAAGCGAAACTGTGATTTTCACAATACCAATAACTGAGTTAAATATCTACGGATACAGGTAATAATTAATTATTAAAGTATAACTTCTTTACCGGCATATCCGCCGCTATCCCTATCCCTATTTTATTTTATTTTTATTTATTTTAGTGTATATAGGATGCTTGTAATAAGCAGTGGTGGCTGGAGCCCGTCATGCATTTATTTATTAATATCTTTCAAATAATGAAATGATTAAATGTATTAATATCAAAAAGGTAACATGTAGGTTCGAAAATTTGTCGCTAAAAATATCGTCGCTGTAGCATAGTTGGATAATGCACCTTCTCCGGTTTGGAAAGAAATCCAGGTTCGAATTCCGGTGGCGCAACAACAATATTTTTTCCATAAAATTGATTTTATATGTATATATTTCTAATTAATATATTTAATTCATATTTTATAAAATTGTTATTAAAAAAAAAAAATTTACTTTTTACAAAATCCATGGCTTCAATAAAATGAAATGCAAATAATTTTCACATAAAACGAGTGTCTTACACATCTAAATAAAAATATTTTAAAACTTAACGTGTCTGAAGTAGACGACATTCTACAGTCCTGTACTCCTTGCATTCAGAGATGCCGATGGTTATTGTTGTGTGGCAGGATGCAATGGTTTTATTGCCGATTCACCGCGGATGAGTTTTTATGAATGCTGGCTGAAAACCAGCTATAAAGTTAAATGCTTTAAGAGGCCATTTGCGTAGTCTTCATATTTTTCCAGAAATATTTATGATATCGCACACCTAGATCAAAACTAAGATAACTCAAAAAGTCATTTTTAAGAAGGCGAAAAAATAATAACATTTCTCTCCAATTTTTGTCAGTAAAATTATGAAATTATGAAACTAAATTACAATTAATTAATTAATTAATAAAAATAAATCGTTAGGCACTATAACAAAATGCTAATGATTCATTGTTGAAATATTTTCTTCGATGTTTTAATGTTCAACCAATAATCTCTACTTCTTTGGCGGTCACTCATTACGAGGATGACGTCTGCTATAGTTTATTGGGTTAGCCACAGCAGGGGCCTGCACATGGGATTATTTAAGGTGTAAATGGTATTGCCAGTATCGGTAGTACCACGCACTCTTGGAATAATGGAGAGCTTGGTCCAATGGCAAGGGTGTTCCGAGACGACTAGAGCTCTCCGTTATTTTGCAGCATTTTCTGTCTATGCACAAGTTTTTTTTACATACTACAGTACAGTAGTGTTGCAAATGCGAACCCAGGGCAACACCGGCGCCGATAGCACACGCAATATAAGGCATCATTTAATGAAGCTAATTACTTCAATTTAATTACTAAATTAATGAAGCTAATTATTTTAACTTCAACCGATAATACTATGGAGATCTGTCGTTTCCACAATCATAACACCGTCGACGACCTCCGCACGCATTCTGCAGATACCTAGACGAAAAACAGAGCTCCTGACAGCTTCAAAAACACGCCGTCCAGAAGGCCGGATCCTGAGCGCCATTCTACTTGTCGCCGTCTTCCTGAGCACATGCCTCCTTAACTACTTACGCGTAACTTTATTGTTTAATCTAACTTCTCCACTTTTTGTAAATTGTGCTCAATAAACTTCTGTCAACAGTAATTTGTCTTTCTTGTCTCCAACCTGCTCTAGTCTGGCCACACACACACACACACATGCACAATACATATCCGCGATCATAATCAAACGAACACGTGAACAATATTTCAACACACAAACGCTAAGTGAAATAAATGGGGCATACAATATACCGATTCATATCATTAAATTTTAACCGCAACACTCATTTTTCCAAAATACCATCATAACTTTATTTTAAATCAAATAATATTTCAACACAAACTAAGTGTATCAACTAGAAAGATATACAGAAAAAATCAATCTATCAAAAAATATATTTTAGTTGCTACCGGGATTTTTTCTTATGCGACGAAATGCGTTATCAGTTACGCCATGCCAACCGAGTAATTTGACGACAGATTTTCTAACTTATGTGTTACAGCTTTTTCAAATTGACATATATATTATTCCATTTTTAAAAAGATTTCACCTATATATTACTATAAATCTCAAATACCTTTGAGTAATATACGTAAGGAGACGTCAGAAATTCAATCAATTTAATTTTTATTAAGTTTGGATGAAATTTGATACAACTTTTACATTTTTAAGGACTACACATTATTATTGTAAAGTTGCAGTTTATTCAGTACAGTATCAAAATACCACAAAACTATTTAATTATATTTTTTTTGATAAATTAATTTATTAATTTAACATTTAATTTCTATTAAAATACCACCGAACTATGTTTTGAAAAAACTGCAACTTCACAATAATAATGTGTTCTGCTTAAAAAATAATATTTTATTAGACAAAAATAGATCTCACTAAAAAAGTAAGTATAGATCAAAATCACACGATAATCTATAGGATTACTATGGCGTAATTGGTAAAGCAGTCTACAGGGAATAAAAAGTTTCCGTTGGAAAGTTTGTAAAGATAAATCTTTTTTGTGTATCTTTCCAAGTGATTTATCTAGTTTGTTTTAACACCATCTTCATTAATTAGTAATTTAAATCTTATATAATGTGACACGCGTAGTTCATTAACTCAATTAATTTTAAATTGTAAATAATTTTAATAATGATTAGATTAATAAATAAAATATTAGCTGAAATAAAAGTAGGTATTTAGAAAGTCACGTGTTGTACAAGTACATAAAAGAATAATCAATGTTCAATTGATTTGTATATTTTATTTATGTATTTAAATAAACATACACATTACATATTGAATAGAATCTAGCTCACTTTGAACAAGCCTTATTGAGCTATGTTATGAGATATTTTTAGTAGAAACTACATATATGCGTATAATATTAATAATATTAAAGGTAAGACTAGCTTCATGACGTAACATTTATATATTATGAAAGCACCTTAATATTTTATAATGTGTATGAACGATTGTATGAGAGATCGTAATACTAATTTTGATATATGTGCATTATTTATCTAACACATTGAATATTTATTAAGAAATTATAATTATTTTAGTAGTTAAACCTAATTTGGTTAGTTTAGAAATGTGTGGTCTGATATTTCCGCAAAGCTAAACCAGTCATAGGAGGAGAAACCAATGGTTGCTTACCCATTTAATGAACGTTAGCTAACCCAATCCTTCTCAATTTTGTTCCAGCAATTCATTCAACATTTATTGTCAACCGCGTTTTTTGTTTGCTGATGAGCATATATTTGGTTTTAGTTATATTAAGATCTACCCCAAAAGTCTTACTAAGTTGTAGATCCTCATTGTTACTTGCTAGTAATACCGTATCATTTTCAAACGCAGGTTATTCAAAATCCTTCCATTCTAACAAGCCCTACATTAGCATTTTAAAGACCTTCATTGGACATTCCTTCCAAATATAACTTAAACAGCATGGGTGAGAGATACATTCCTAACGCAAAGTCTCTTTTTATTTTTACGTCATCTCTTAGATACTGTTTTACTCATACTACTGGTTTCGGATTCCAGTAAAGATTATCGTCGTAGGTCTTTATCGTCAATCTCAGAGGTTTTCAGGATTTAAAGCATTTTGTCATGTCGAACTTTGCCAAATGCTTTATGGAAGTCAATAAAACATACTGGTATATTTGTAATCATGTATTGTGAATTATACTACATAAGTTTAATCTTATTTATTTTTTAAGGACAGCACATTTTTGTTGTAAAGTTGCATTTTCAGAACGTAGTTCTGTGGTCTTTTAATACAAATTAAATTAATCAACTAGAAAAATATACAGAAAAATCTATTTATAGAAATAATATTTTAATACAAATTAAATGCATCAATTAGAAAAATATACATACAGATAAACTCAATTTATTGAAAAAATATTTTAGCTGCCACCGGGATTTGAACCAGGATCTCTTCCTATCCTATTTACGAGGCTGAAGTAGTGTAATTGGTTATCGTACTTTCCCGGATAGGAAGAGATTCTGGTTCAAATCCCGGTGGCAGTCAAAATATTTTTTCGAAAATTGAGTTAATCTGTATGTATATATTTCTAATTGATGCATTTAATATGTATTAAAATATCACAAAACTATATTCTAAAAAAATTACAAATTCATAAATAATAATTTTCTCTCTTTAAAAAAAAAGATATAATATTTAAACAAATAATAGATATCTCATAGAGACGAAGTTATTTTTTATTATATTTTAATGGAAAAATATATGAAAGTATGGGTAATTCCAGGGCTCACGACCTGTCTCCGGCTGGCTTTAGTGATCACTTTATATAAATATAACGTTCACCATTCTCACCCATTAATCAATTTTCATGTCTATCAAATGTTTGAAAGTTGTATACATGTTAATATGTGGAAACGCTTTGATAAAGAATATTGCTTTAAATAATTTCAAAATAATAATTAGATTCTCTTTGTAACATATGTGCTGTTTCAGGGAAATGAATTATAAAATTTAGTCCAGAGATGGCGATAGTGTAGTGATATTCTAAGTGTTTCCACATATTGACATATATACAACCTTCAAAAATTTTATATATATGGATATTGATTAATGGGTGAAAATGGTGAACGTTACATATATATAAAGTGATCACTTAAGCCAGCTGAAGACAGGTCGTAAACCCTGTAATCACCCATACTTCCATATATTTTTCCATTAAAATATTATAAAAAATAGCTTCGTCTCTGTGAGATATCTATTATTTGTTTGACAACAGTGCCTTTGTATGTGAAAATCCAGTAATTGTGTGCTCTTGGAACATATTCAAATATTGCAATAATATTTAGTTGCTACCGGGATTCGCACTTAAAAATAAAATATAAGATGTATTAATTGTTAAGATTACAGAATATATTCGATTGCTATAGAAAAATGGTTATATCTGTATATCTTTCTAGTTGATTCGTTTAATTTTTATTATCTTATTTCATGGCATGACTAAGCTATCGTTTCATACATTCGGATGCTCGTTATTGAGTTCCTGTCGTAGTGAACCTTGCATGTGTTTTATTATTCTACAACTTCGTGGCGGTAATATGCACTGAAATTAAATTAAATATATTGGGCACGTGGTCCCTAATGTCCCTGGGTCTATAAATTGCGAGACTCAGCGAATTGAAAATGATATCAGATTTTACTTACTTTCCACAGAATTTATTGCTGACGGGGCTTGCCAGCTTTGCCGTAATAACTAAAAGAGTACATTTAGCTTTGGTCTCCAGACATTCTTGATATCTTATCGTAATTATTCCACGTGCCAGTTTCAATTAATTCCATGAATTTCTATTGTTTTTCGATTATTTGACAAAATGTACTGTAAAATATAGCCATCCGATTAAAAACATGAAAAATATTGATTTAGCATCTGTTACGGCTACGAAAATCATTAATATAGAAAAAAGATTTTAAACTTAAAATATATATTACGTATAGAATGAAGATAGCATTTCTTTATCTTTTTATTCTTTCTCTGGAACTGGTTTTTCAACAATAATACCAACACAATAAAATAGAAAAAAAACTCCAATATGTGTTTGCACGACTAAGTTATCAAAAAAACTGATTAGAACATATTTTCAAGCGTATTATATAGGCAGATTGTTATTCCTGTCTATATGCTATTTACAGGATATGATGGAAGTGATACAAAAGGACACGTGTACATGTAATCGGGTGCAGGTGTTATTTTTAACCGTCAAATACACCACATAAGAAACGTTGTGTATGGGGCCGTATGTACTTGCTTGCCAGTAAATAAATAGATTTATATACACTTTCATAACAATATGTTTAGGGTAACAAGTTTAAAGCGGATACATATATTGAATGAATGTGTAGGTTAAGCTATTGTGGATGTGGATTAGAAAGATCGGCTTATGTGTGAGTAGTGGATTCCCCAATATTCACCCATTACTCGCGTGTTCGTTTCTTGATCAACGAATGTATTGTGTATGTGTTGTATGACCAGAGCAGATTATGAAACAAAAATTACTTAGTTACAGATTTTTAAAAGTAGTTAAACTATACTATATACTATATCTACACTCGTAGATTTAAAGAGGCGTTTTCTGGAGATGTTATCTGGAAGGCAGCAAAGAGAAAAGTGATGCCCGAAAGCCGGCCTTTTAGACAGATACACGCGCATTCGTATAGGCACTCGACTTCGGTACTGGGTACGTCTTAACGGCTATTAGAAACTCAATTTTACGCACCAGTATAAGTAAGATGCGTTCAGGGTCTTCGCCGGTGATAATGACAGTGGAAGCGATAGACCTCCGTCATGCTTCCCGGTTGAAGTGTGTCACGAAACTGCACTAAAAATATTAATGGTCAGTTAATTGGTCAGTGGTCGACTATAAAAATGAATGGTAACTGGTGATTTGTAATTCTTCGAGCAATAACTGGTACGATCGAAATTAAACTCCCAACAGCTAAATCGTATTTACCAATCTCAGTTACAAATCATGGTTACCAATCAGAATCACAGTTTACTATCGACATCAGTGGGAGGCAACGTTCTCTCTAAGCTTGAAAGTCCCGCGCAGCAATCACAAGCTATCGCGCACTCCAAAAGTTATAAACAAAATGTTTACTTTTTGTGAAAAAGTATATATTGATTCAGTTATTTCTATTCGAAATAAAAACAATGGGAGAATTTTAAGAATTTTGACTAAAATCCCGGAAGATAAAAGTATCAGACTAGAATTTGCGGAACGCAAAAAAGCAGACAAAAACATAATAAAATTTTGAATCGATAATGTTATTTCAGCGAGAACCATCGATTCGTCTGTTCTCTCCGTGCAAAATATGCACGATCATGTCTGAAAATACATTCAAATTCAATAAAACATGATTTTGTTATTTTAACTATTTTGAAGTTAAACATTTTCTTTTTTATCCATGTAGACCGTTTATTCTTCTGTTTCTTTTGTTTCTCATTTTCACCATTGTTTAATTTTCGATAATATGTATTTGATAAAAAATATATTAAACAACCATTTTTCTTATATTATTGTTTTTTTTTAAATTTGGACCTAATAATAAAATTGATTAAACAAATTAAAACACTAAATATTCAAATATGACATTTAAGTTTGTATAAGAATAAAAATGATGTGTGCTCGCGCATTTGAAGATTTGGCCTGCTCAGCCGCCTGCTTTGAGAGTACAGAGGCCCTCTCATCTTAGAGGGTACGTTGGTGGGGAGTATAACATAATTTATAGTATAATTAGTGTCTTCATAGATACCAACGATAATTAGTATCTTTGTAGATACTAACAATAATTAGTATCTTTGTAGATACCAACGATAACTAGTATCTTTGAAGATAGATACCAACGAGCAAGAAAATAAAAAAAACACCATCTGAACATGAAATAAAATTTAGTCAATGTTTGAAAATACCTAAACATATATATAAACCTATATCAAGGGGGGGGGGTATGTTACATGTATCTGAGACATGTGACGTGTTTTTTCAGTGTCTTAGTTACCTGTTTTATATTGTTTCCTTGGATAATCAACAATTTCTTAAATTATCTCTCAAAGTGATAAATTATATTAATATTTTCTCAAGTAACATTCACTTTACGTGTTAATTTATTTCTAAATTATCTCTTTTTATATTTATATTTTTATTTGTTAGTATAATTTAATAATTACTTAAACTACTACTTGCAAACATTGACTGTCTCGATATAGATTATTCTAGTAGTCCGATATCAATTTTATAATTAATCTTGTATAAAATAAATAAATGTTGGTTGAGGAAATTGTGATTAATTGGAACATAAAATTATAATTCTTAATCCGTTGCGAATGTAATTTTAGTATAGTAGCCAATATTGTAATGTGTGTGTGTTTTTTTTAAATGTTATCTATTTTTATAGTACTGCCAACTAGACTTGTACGGGATGGGGCGGTTTGGAGAATAAAATACAATTACGAGTTATAAACGTTTCTCAGAATCCCAAATTCTTCATTCACATGAATCTACAAGTCACTACGTTATTACAACTACTGATTACATGAAACTGTACAACTCAGGTAGACGGTCCATGTCCAGAGGATGCAGGAAACGCGAATCCCAAAAATAATCTTTAATTGACACCCAGGTAATACGAATAGGTGGGAGGCAATAGAGTATTATAGTCGCCAAGAACCGGAGCTGCAAGGCCATTGACGAAGAAAAAGGAGAAGAATTAACAACGCATCTCTAGAAATGCAGTTTTGTCACAAATTTACGATAAAGATCGATGCATTTTGATAGGTTCATCAAGTGAAATGCAATAGATTACATTCATAAATCAGGAATGACAGTGTACTGGCCTTTAGAGCTACTCTTGATTATGATTTATATAAATGTATACTTAGTTATCCTCTAATTCATTTAATAAATAATGTCTAAAATCTACTGCCTGCTATCAATAAGTTTTTGTAATTATGCAATTTATATAATGATAAAATCGTTTTTAAAAATATTCCAGCATTTGATGATTTCTATCTGAGTGTTATGGGAATATAGTCTTCATAATCACAAAGTGACTGAAGTGTCATGAGAGTTATGGGAAAGTGACCTTCGTTATTGTAACTCGTCAGATCCGTTAGTTAACTTTATCAATTTATTGTTTCAGATAGTAGAAAAGTTTGTAAAAGTAATTTAAAGGATATATAAAATTTCAAGAAAACCTTCAAATTTTAATTAAATCTGTAAATTTGATTTCTTAGATCACACTGTTTTATATTATAAATTCATGATTTATTTTTAAAGTTGAGATTATTTAAAATATATCGTTACTTGATAATACTTAATAATAAATATATCGTTACTTGTTTTTACTCTCTTCTTCTTTTTCCTCTATTCTGATCTTTCTATCATATCTTTACTCTGCTCTTACTTGAATGTTCTTTATACTCTGTTCCTTACTTCTTCTGTATCTAAATATTTACTTTGTTCCTTTTACATATTCTCTTCATATCTCATTTTTGATTTTTCTATTTGTTACTCATTAATTTGTTTAAATTAGTCCTACGTTACTTCCAACTTATGCACATATCAGTTTTAGAAATATTAAAAACAATAATAAATAGCTAATTGAACCTAATGGCTACCTAACTCAGAACAGGTACTTTATATGTACCTAGCGAGGTAGGAAGCGGCTGACAGGCTTGCATATGAATAAAATGTAATATTTAATACTTATTTCACTTGCTAGTGTATTATTTACTTAAGAAATGTTTTTTATTGATGCAAGCTTCAAAATAAAGTTATTTTGCAAATAAACGTCGATTTATCGGCACTGAAATCAAATAAACTAAAGTGACACAGAAAAAATAGACCTACTACCGAGATATATACTGTAGATGTAATTTTATTAAATTCCAAAATATAGATCAAATACATATATATTTTCCATCGGCTAACATAGCTTTCAGAGTGGACTCGGGGTCTCATATGGCGTTGGGTCATCAAATCAGAATGTGAATATAGATAGGTCAGATCAAATCAAAGAGGTATGTAAGTTATAAATATGATAAAACATTTATTTTTTTAAAACAATATTTAACAACTGAGGACGAAGAAAAATTTTTATATTAGGTCTTAGTATAGGTGATGAGGTAATATGAATACACTTTCGCTATCCCGATAATCAAAGCAACGGTACATTAAATGAACACATTAAAATAGCTGAGTAGAGGGTACATAGATAAAAGGTTTTGAATTCACCTTAAGAATCTAATGAGAATTGATTAAGATGTATCAGAAGGACGGTATACACAAACATCTTGTCTTGAATTTACAAATCACAGTACTTAGAGTTGTGATGGCTTGACTGATGTAGTCAGCATGGAAGCTGACCCAGATGGAACCAGGTGACAGTACTGGATTATGCGATGATGTCGGCAGAATGCAGAAATCACAGAGTTGCCACAGGATGGAGATGACATAGAGTGGTCAAAGAATGGAGATGGCAGAGAGTCACACATTTGGTATTATGGTCCGGCAATGGTGAAGTGGTTTCCGTGAGAGTTATTCATGACGGTACCAAACGAGTACTAATCCGATGATGGAACCTTGGGTAATACGCGACAGCTTGTGATAAAGTTAAGATACATAGAATCACGGTGTGTACTACCAAATTTTACGTCGCGTGAATAGAATATGGTACTTGCACTTGGTTTTAGAGGTTATAAAGTTTGATACGAGTGTACTGCCACGCAGCTTATATTCAATGGGAAAGTTTGAATAAGATATTATTACGGTGGCTTTACATACCGCGAGCCTGACTCGTTTGGTCGAGACAAGCTCGGTATTAACCGAAGGAGCACGCGACGGTCAAGATAGGGAGGCTGGACGGGCCTGCCGATGGAAGCTGCTAGAGGATGACAAGTGGCGGGGGTAACTAGTGCTCTTTGGCGGGATGACTTCTCGTGTCGCTTTCCAATTGGTTCAGATATAGAGAATCCTTTGGTGCTGCCAATAAATCGATCTAGTGATAAAAATTTCAACTATAAAAACGGCGGCAAAGATGTCCATTGGCGCATTTCCTATGTTTAGAGAGATATGAGAGGAAATGAGCCAATCACAAATTATGTACAATACATTGTTGTCTGCTTAATGAAATAACTAAATCCATACGACTGCATTTCTTTACGCGCATATGAATAAGTTTAATAGCGTTCATGTGTGCATGATACCTCGCGTAATCACTTCATACTTTCAACGCTCCAATCCTAGTAAAATTAATAACTTGCTTGCGAAAAGACTCACTAGGTAATCTCATGCAGTTAAAAACATTTTACAGGCACTTGGGAACAAAGGATTTTTGAACCTTTTACTAAGTGTCTGTTAACTTATGTCTATTATTAATTCTACAAATGTGTACATAAAAATATATCTTAATCTCACATGCTGTCTTTAAAAAATAAGTTTCGTTGTTAGTTTGGTTAATATTGAATGTGTTTTATATATCTATCCAATATTGTTTTTGAGTAAGTTTTTTTCGACAAATAGATTTTCTCTATATATCTTTCTAGTTGTTTCGTTTTTATTATTATTTTTGCAAAAAGTATAGATGCAAACATGGAATATATATGTCACATCATACTTATTATTTTCAAACTGATCTAAATGCTTGTACTGTGAAAATAGGACTAACTTTGCTGGTGTCCTGGAACGAGCCGCAAACCCTCAACTACTAAATTACTAGGCCATCATCTTAACCACTAGACCAATAAGTTACTATGCTAAGTTTAAATTGTATTACAAAAAAAACATCCCGCAAGTGTACCTAAATGCCAAAATCCAAATTAAATTGTTATGATCTGGTATGCGTAGGTCTGGGTTACAGAATTCAACATAATCACTTGCCTTTTACTTCAGCCAGCATTCTCAGGGAAAAATAAAAAGATTATTACAAATTGTATCACTAAGTTTAATACAAAAGAAAGAAGAAAAACAAAATATTTAAATAGAAACCACTAAGCATTACACCATAAATTGTGATTTGATGAAAGAGATAATCTCGGCAATTTTGCCACATAAAATAATAAAGTTTATCATTTTTTAAAAACTAAATGAAAATAAATTGTCACCTGGCGGTTTGTCGGGTCAGGTATAAAATATAAATAACTTGACAAATAGATTGGTTAACACGAGCAGGAAAACCACGAGTTTTAAATAAAGTAAAGAAACAAATAGGCTACAATGGAAAAATATTTGTTTTAAATGAGAATATTAGAAGAAAGATTAATGCTATGTAAAAAGAAATCATAGGCTTTGAATTCTTCGTACACAATAAAAATGCATTTTTACAACCAGTATTCGTGTAGTCATTGTCCATTCAGAAATTCACACATGCAGATGCAGAGATTCACAGTCTTCATCAATTTGGTCAGTTAAAGGTACACGTTAAAACTTGTCGCTCTTCTTACCGCACGTCAGGAAAAACTTGATTATCTGACATTTGGTTCCTCATGAATCGCTTGCGTCTTCATTGGTTGAAAAAATTAATCTCGTCGAGTACTGTCAGTGGCAGATTAACTCGTCCCACTCATCCATTGTACGGGAGAAATCCTTCCCGCGGCATTCCGTGTGTTGTGGCATGACTCCTTCATCGTCATGTCCACGACACGAATTGTAACAAAAGATAACAACAACTTCCCTTTCACAAAAATTTTAAGTGAAAATAACTGGGTACGATATAAGTCAGCGAATGAATGAATCACTGATGAAAATAATTTAGTAAAGAAAAAATTTAGTGAGTAATAAAGGAAAAATATAAAGAAACGACTAAGCTAAGAAAGGGATGCGTTGATCCCTTCCTCACTTATATGAAGTCACATTTGAGGCGATTTATGGATCGGATTCGTCCGTCCGTTTTCAATGCTAGCTGTCACCCAAAAAAAATGTTGCCCGGAATCTTCTCCCCACGCGGTCAGTTGCTAACATGAGAATATTAATTCCTACATATCTCGCGCGCGGTAGGTACCAGATATAACGTTATAATATATATATATATATATATTTTTTTATTTAAAAAGTTATTCTTAGTAAGTCTTTTATATAAAAAAAACACCTTGTAGTTTTTAGTATTATTTATCTAACATAGTTACGTTAGAAATATATTAGCCGTTAACTGGGGTGAATAGGAACTTTGTGGGTAATAGGGACAATCGTCAAAAAAAGCTTAAAGTCTTATTACGCCACTTTGGCTTCAGTTTTGAACTTCAAATATTTTATTTAAAAAAAATATGTTTTTAACACTTGTAATACTATTACTACGGTATCATAAAATTATATTGCAATTATTAAATTTCAAAAAATTAGCAGTTTAACGGACAAAATTTTAGACTGCAAAACTATGAAGCAATTAGGTTTTTCGATTAATCTTAATATTGCAAATAAATTGTCACGTAAAAAAAAAAATTATACTGGTTTTACTGTGAAGTGTCGGGTGAATAGAGACAGTAGTATAAGTTACAATATTTTAGCATTATGTCACTACACTCTCAGATAAATAATTATCTTGTCATGTCTAATAGCCAAAATTGAAATACGCCATTACAGATTTCAAAAAAAGGTAAAGTGCTATTAGATCGTAATTGGCTATTATATACTTTATCAGACTCCTGAGTCATTTAAAAAAGCGCATTTCTAGGTGTTGCAATGAAAATTATAATCTCTTTATGCATGCATCCCATTCTTAAACGACGATTGAAAATGTTTTTTCTCTTTTTATTTGAGTTTGATTTTACGTGATATTTTTACCAATTTTTGTCTTGTAAAAAATTAAATTTAATGTACTGTTATACAACAAGTATTAGAACTGGTTTAGTAAATATATTGTTTTATTTAACTCTATGAAGTAATAGCAAACAAAAATAATTATTATAGTCCTATTAACCCCACTACATGTCTTTTATTCACCCCATCGTAAGCTAAATAAGAACAGAGCTCATTTATGGAATTTTCATGATGGAATCAAATTTAGGTGAATAGAAACACATAGAGGAATCGTTTAACTAAATAAAAAACATTAGTTGAATATAAATATTTGTTTCATGTATCGGTTTATAGAAATGGGAACACTGAAACCTTTCCCTATTCTCCCCATATTATGGTACGTAACATTTAGTATTATATTTCCTTTATAAAATTAACTAGATGACTCAAAACGTACTCTATATTAAAAATATTACGAACAATATAGGAAATTCCACTGATGCAGCAAAAAAAAAGAAAAATCACCGCATTACTTATTCTTATTCAATCGCAACAATGATCTTTCGTACAATACAAATCAAAGCATAGAAAAAATGCTCATTCATTAGTTCTCACATTTTATATTTGCGCAACATGGCACGTGGAGCACCCATTGTTTGGAGCCAGGCTGGCTCTTTCCCTACCAGGAAAAATGCACCAAGATATGAGACAATCATCATACACAAACCATTACGAGAAGCCGTGCCGCAGAACAAAAAGGGCACAGTCTGGAGCCGGCACATTTAGCTGCTGCAAGCAACAATAGAAGGTATTGTTTACACGATTTGAATTCCGAGAATATGAGATGTGAAGCAAAATATTTCTAATACTCGGAACTATTAGTTATAGTTTATGACAAAGATAAATATTATATAAAAAAAGTTGTAATAAACTATCGCAACACGCGATATATAAATTTAAAAAATGATATATTCTCATATTATTAAGGAGAACACATTCTTATTGTGAAGTTGTAATTATTCAGAACATAAGTCTGTGATGTTTTAAATACTAATGTAATGTATTAATTATAAATATATACATACAAAATTGATTTTATATGTATATATTTATAATTAATAGATTAAATTAGTATTTGATATATTCTCATTTTATTACTGATGGTTAAGAACATATCGTTTCTTGATGTCTAAACAAAAGTAAATACATGTCATTTAAAAATGCGAAAAGGAAAACCTTTTATATTATTTAACTCAAACTTTTTTAGTTAAACCAGAAACTAAAATCGATAATTAATTGATCAGTTTTGATGTTGTTATATACGTTATAAATTAATATAATATCTGTGGATTTTTTTTTTAAATAGAGATGCGTACACGGAATACAAGTCACATCACTATTCTTACTATTTTCAAACTAAGCTAAACGCTTGAGTTATGAAAATAGGACTAACTTGCTGGTGTCCTGGAACAAGGCGCGAACCCCCGATCACTAGATCACTTGGCCAATGTTTTGACCACTACACCAACAAGCTACTCCTTTTTAAGTGTTATCTAATTTATTTATTTTAAATACACGATATGGTAATATATGTATATATGTAATTGAATTTGTTATTTTTGTAGCTAAAAATGAATGTCAACTGCGAAAATTCAAAGTAGTATATATTCATAATGTTAAAATTGAATATGTCAGAAATTTAATTATACAAAATAAAAAATAATGTTTGATACAAGTAATAAGTTTTAGGCTCTTTGATAAGTTTAAATAATAATACAATACATACAGTTTTGTAATGTTATTTTCTTCATTTATTGAATTAGGATTCAATTATTAACTGGGAATAAGCTATGATACTTTATAGTATAGTGAGTAAGATTAAGAAAGGACCACTTACATGGTTTCGTCATATGGAACAGATAAATGACGCAAGTGTTGATGGCACCAGAAGTAGAGGACGTCCGCGGAAGACTTGGCACAACCATATCTGTTCCACTCTGGCTAACCATAAATGGTGGGATAAGATCCTTATATTAATCAGTGAACGCAACCCGAATTGGAAGTCTGAAGGAACATAAGAGCAGATGGATCTGTTCTACCTTGCTTTAAAGTCCTGGGTTGAGCGTCGTCTTTACCTCCGATTGACTAGCACGTTTATGGTGCAGAACCGAGAGTTCACTGCACTTCCGGAACTATTGAATACACTTCCTCTTCACGATCCCAGCGTTACGCACGGCGCGGATGTAGAACGGCAAAAAAAAGGCACAAGATCTTGATAGTTCGATGTCTAAGCGCAATCTGTTCCCCCGTCGGAAAAATATCAAGTAATGAGTTGGCCAGGGCGGGACAGGGACATAGATTATTGGATGGACGAAAGGGACAGGGAATGAGTATTCGATTGGCGTCAACAATGGATGAGGCGATAATTGTGTATCAGGACAGAAGAGTGTGGCGCTCTATCTTCTCTGACTACCCCCGCGGAGAAATGGCGTGATGGTAAGATGGTTAGTTAGTTAATAATAACAGACTTAAGTTAATAGTGTAAACTCATAATAAAATAAATAAATAAAATGTTCCTTATAAAATATTTTTAATCCGTGCTATTGTACATTACAACCAAGTACCACTAATTCACTTCTAAAAATATGATTTAAAATAGTTTTATGTTTTCCATTATTAACACATACTCGGCGGTGGTGGGTCAGATTTGACCCGGGTGTTTGTAAAAATATGAATTACGCTACAAATATTCGTTTAATGCTGTTTTCCCTCTAGCTAATCTTTTATTAAATATTTTCAAATAATTTGAGATACAAATAAATATTATCGGACAAGATTCAAATGAGTTATTGATAAAAATGTGAAAAAACACTCAAAAGCTGACTTAAGACAGTCGGATTGAATCTCAGCGCTTACGCCAATACATATATTGTCAACATTTTGAGCGGGTAGACAAAGGATACCAGTTATGCGTCCATGTATTTGTTTTCACTTATTTTCGTCTGGCGGCCCCTAGACAATGCCAGTAATATAATTATTTGAGGAGCGTTGCGCTTACCTGTAAGTTTTATGACACTACCTGCTCGGGTTCCGACGAGAAGATCACATGCTCAGTGGATGTTTGTATTTTGGCTGTGTAGGGCGTCTGTTGATGCGTGAGAATACTTACATTATTCTGAATATTTTTTAATTTTTAACTTTAATTTTTTAGCAGAAACATTACGGCACATCATGTAATTTCATTAAATTATATTTAAAATGAAATATCCATAAAAAATCTCCCACAAAATTCAAGAATAGAAAAACTACACATGAAGTCGCGTCAAAAATGTCAAAAAACATGATGTGAAATTATACGTGCACCGTATTGCCGAGTGAAGAATATCCAAGTATTAGGGTAAATTTTCAATACATTTATTTTATTATTTTTAAAAGAGAGATGCGATTATTCAATATGAAAACATAATTAATGTGTTAAATCTCTAAAAATGGATTATTTACGGCATGTGTTTGATTCATTCGTTTATTCAATTTAAATAAGAATTTTAGACAGACGCGGACAAAGCGAAAGATGTGTTAGTACTGGAACATGTAGAGGTATTGTAACTACTCCGTCTAACTCTCAGGGAACACAGCGTGAGGGTAGATCTGTGTGATTTTTGTATACATGACGTGAGAAGACGCCAAACTAAAATGTAATTTCTGTCGTCTTTCTATACGTGCACACATGTAATTCTCATATCTTTCGGCAGTCGTTCACTTTAAAGCCGGCCTGAAATTAGGGATTCGAAACATTAATTTGACATTTCAATTTAAATTAATTTACTGGGAAATTAACTGCTCCGTTAGAACTAACCGTTTTCAATGATTCCTATTGCGCACATGTTGAATTCATACACGTACAGACGAAACCCGCGGCACACTCAAAATTGAGCTGTTTAAATGAAATGTTCGACGCAAGCCCTAATTACGCCAAACAAGCTGTAATTCCAATTAAGAATGCGGCGAGCGAGACGGATGAAAGCGAGCGCGATCGCTCGGCGTGCACGGCGGGGGCAGAGTTAACTTCTCCCACTCCGAGATGTATATCAAAAACGTAATATATAATGTAATATACATTTTTTATATAAACACCGCGCGGAAAGTTCTCGCGAGCTTCAATTTAAATTTGCCTCTTCGGCGGACAAACGGCACCTCGCTGAAATAACTTTTCGCAGCGGTCCAGATATCGCAAGATGAGAACCGCGGCCTCGCGCAGAGGCACCGTTCCAGGCAAATATGCAAATCATCTTGTTGTAATAAGAGCATTGTGAATTAATAAATAAATTATGAACTAATCTATATGTAGAATGTCGATAATAATAATGTAACATGGAGTGGATATATTATATATATATATATATTTAAAACAATATTTTTTGAATATTCTTAATTAATTTTATTAACTCAATTTTTGAACCTTATTGTGCCGCAATCGTACATGTTTTCTACGTACTAGTATGTATTTTAAGTATATTAGTTCGAACTTCGGTGTGCCATCTCTAATAAGAGATCAGTGATTTTCCCACCTATAACTATTTTATTAGCTGCTGCTTGGAATAAAGACATTGAACTCTTGTTGTGCTATTATCTTCTTCATATATATCTGCTGCTCATAAACTTCTTCTACGATAAGCAGCAAAAATTAGTATATTTTTTCTCTTATGGTGTGGCCAAAATACTTAAATTTCCCAATTTGAATGCATTGGATCACTTTTGCAGCTTTATCGAATCGTTATAGAACTAGGATATTTGTTTTTTTTTCAAATTTCTTTCGGTAACACAATATTTCAAAACCTTTCAATTGTCTGTTTAATGTTTTTTTATTGAAATCCAAGGTCTTAGACTGCAAGACAAAAATATATGTTATCAAAGTATACGTAGATGTCGACATAATAAAATGAATATATGTCTTTTTTTTAAACTTTGCCTTTTGAATAAAGTGAAGATTAGATTGATCAACTGATGTATACCATCACCACTAATCTTTGTCTGCAAATCTTTAGAGCTACATTTTATCAATGTACACCATAAAAATAAATAAATTTAATTAAACATTAATTTATTTTTAATTAAACAATAATCTCAATAAACAGAAAATCTTTACAATGTATTTCGATTTAAAACTTCGAGTGTTTATAATTTGTATGATTTCAAGCTGAACATTAAATCCATTGTATTTAAATTCTTACAAAAAACAATTTATTCTTTGACAACTTCTGCAAATATTTGCATGAAAAGATCACTCACTTTTCCTCAATTGCGGAGTAGTCATTGTAATTAATTATTTAATAAATAATTAAGATAAATAAAGTACAGCATCACATTAAATAGTTCCGGTTCGTCCGTACCGTAGTATAATTGTTCCAAAATAAATTAAATATGATTTAGCCTAAATGATTAATTGCTTCCGACGAACATTTATTTATTTTTCAGTGTATCTCTTAATCGCTCTGTTCCAAGACAATTTTGACTTCTCGAATACTATTTGTTCATTTGCGTTAAAACTTATTTTAATTTGCGTCCCCCGTTTTATCTTGAACCAAACAGAAACGCAGAGAAAATAAGACGGCGAGAAAGTTAAAAGCTTCTGGTAAGAGGTGACGTTGAGATGAGACTACGTTGGGAATGCGAAAGGTAAGTAAATAAAATGAGCCTTCTACAGGAAGGAGGGTTTAAGCCCCCAGCTTCCTAGTCCCAACAAGAAAATGACTGGTAGAAAAGACGTTCATTTCAAAAGCGTCACATTAATCTCTTTCGTTGATAGTTTTGTTTCGTTGTCGGGTTGTATTTTTTAAAGAAACGGAATACTCGACTCGAGTTTAGGCCAAATTGGAGATATTTCTTCGTGGGTAAGCGGTGGAGTAAGTGGGTGGGGGGGAGCCCCTCCACCCCGCTTCCTCCAGTTGCCATCAACGGAATGGAATTATTAAAAAGAACGGAGAACGCTCGGGCGAGACAAAAGTTTTCACCGGCGTTTTCCATAAATTATAAAGTTTTTATTATATTATCTTCGGTCCACGGTCCGGGCTCGTCAAAGGCAACCAGCGAACAAGACGAACGCCCCCAACACTGGGAGAGCGATAACATGCATAAATTGTTATTTATTACGGGAACTCGCAACCAAGTCAAGATTTACTCTCAAATCTCAAAAATTTGCATAAAATCAAAAAATGACCAATTAATCAAAAATCAAAACATTTTGAAAGTAATACAGGAATATTAATTTATCCATAGGTTGATAGCGATGTGCAAAACTTTTAAATCACTACTCTGGCACGACTCATTAAGCCAATGGTAGAAAAAATAAGGAGGAGCAAATTCCCGAGAAATAAAAGTTTTGGCTCAGAGTGTGGATTAGTGGAGAAACCTACATCGATGATGGTATGTTAAGAAGAAGAGGAAATCAAAATAATATATTTGTAAGGGACATCTCCATTCAATTCCTAGCCGGCGGCAAAGTACTGCCACCACGGTCTGGCCCGATCGCTCACCGACAACATATATTTTGTTCCGCTGCCCCGCCACAGTGCTCGAGGCTGGCTGGATCGACACCGAACGCCGCTAACTCGCTAATCTGCTCTTCGTATTTTTCGCTTCTTTATATTTCATTTTACACGCATACCTTCTGTACTATCTGTTCTATCCTCTGTCACATTAAACGACTCTACACCAACTCGCACATTTCCATTTCATTCTCTCCACCTATCCCCACATATTGATCGGTAGAGATTACCCTTAAACCATCTACTGTACTGTTTCTCGGTGACAGCTTCTCGAAGCAAGTAATAACAACTTTTCTTGTATCAGTTGAGATAAATTTAAGCAATCATTTTGTTTAAAATTGTATTTATATTTAACTTTATGTTATAGTTAACCATAGTGTTATTTTTAAATCAACCGGTTTTGATACTAATGTATCTTAGTCAGAACTGGCGTACAACTGAACTATTCCATAAAATTTAAACGACAACCCTTACGGGGTGGTATAAGCGGGGTCTTGGTAAGAGTGGGGAGATGATTGATTGAGGTGAGAAAGACATTGAAATAGGGAATATTTTAAACAGCAAGTTGTTTGTAAGGTTTAATTGGTAATTAATTATATTGTATTTAGTGTTGAGTGATTTTTTGATTTCTAGATTTTCTAAATTATCCAATCTAAGGACTTTTTTATTAATATGTAAAATATCAATTCAGTTTTTTTATACAAAAATGTAGCCTGTCTCTAATAGTTGTTGGAAAAATTCTGAGAAGTTATTATTCTAAAGACGTCTCAAGTGTTATTTTATTCTAGTATTAAAACTCCGTACATAAAATGGCGGAGAGCCATTATTATTTTAGTTTTATATAATAGTCATGTAAAATTAAATATAAATACATTTTTAAATTATGTCTATCCACAAAGTTAACGCTACAAACATCAACAATCATTTTATTATTTATTTATTATATTTTAGAAACCGAACCCTTAATTATATTTTTTTTTTTAGGAGAACACATGTTTAGGAAAACATGTGTTCTCCTAAAAAATAATAAAGTTGTATCAATGTGTCCAAAATTTAATAAAAATGAATTGAATTGATGATAATTCTGGCGTCTACTATCAGATTTACTTAAAGGTATTTTGAGATTCTGTAAAAATAAGGTAGATGGCTCTATCAAATGATGGAACGATTAAATGTATCGATTTCAAAAAAAAAAAAGGTACATATAGGGTCGAAAAATTGTCGCTAAAAATAATGCCGCTGTAGCTTAGTTGGATAAAGCACCTCCCCCGGTTAGGGAAGAGATCCAAGTTCAAATCCCGGTAGCGCAACAACAATATTTTTCGATAAAATTGATTTTATATGTGTATCTTTATAATTAATATATTTAATTCATATTTAAAGTAAGTATTATTTCAACCTTATTTTAATGTGATAAATGACTGTTAGATAGTTTATACCTGTATACTTACTTATAAAGTACGTATAATGCTGTAATATATATCTTACAATTGGGTAAATAATGAATATTTAGAACAAATTATTGTATTTGTATATTTATGTAGGAAGTATTATATATTCTCAAGGGGCAGGAATGTTGAGAAATATATCTTAAAGAGGGTGACTGAGACAAGGGGAATAATGTGAATGATGCTCTGAACTCAGTTATCGCTAATGGGAATTTGTCATCTGAGGGTTCTGGTACCAATACTTATTTCTGATATGTAACCCTGGAACTTAGAAAATAAGGGCGTGTGGAACATGTGAATGAAACAACAGACAAACATATGCAAATTTTACATATTTTTAAGACCATAACAAGTTAAAATATAAACTATAATACAGTTAATATTATACGATTGATTTTTATAAACCAAAATATAATAAACAAAAAATCAATATTATTAATTTTTATATTTTTATTTTTATTTTGAACAGTATCTTATTGGCAATATTTTAATATATAATTACTAGATTTTTACCTACAAAGGCACTGTTATTAAACAAATAATAGATATCTCATAGAGACGAAGCTTTTTTTATATTTAATGGATACTTCCATATACACACAATTACTAGATTTTCACCTACTTCCATATTTGTGAATTAATAAAAATAGCTTCTTCTCTATGAGATGTCTATTATTTGTTTAATAACAGTGCCTTTGTAGGTGAAAATCCAGTAATTGTGTGTTCTTGGACATATTCAAATATTGCTGATAATGTAATAAACCAGAGTAATATTTACATTGGTTCATCTTCCACGAAACGATATGTTTTAAAATATCGCAAAATTATCAACGAAATAAATATACTTTTTAAATTAGCAAAACTAACATTGTGGTTAAAATTCACTATTTTTATTTTTTAACTTTGTTTCATTAGCCACTTATTGAGTTTAAATACATCTACTGGTTTAGAAAAATACAATATTCTTCTTCAGGATGTCAATTCTAACTAAAAACATATGTTGTTGTTTCTTTACTAGAATATATTTTTAAAAAACAATAATTATTTAAAAAATAAATTTAGTACCTAACTCAAATTGTTACTTAATACAAATTTACTCGAATAATTTTTAGAATAGGACTCATAGTTAAATTAAGTTGGTTGTTTATAATTTTTTATTAGTTTTACACGCTTTATTTATCTTCAACGATTCCAAATTATTTAATTTATGACCAACACCATTTATATGTAAAATTGACAATCCCATTTTTTTATCAAAACCATGAACATTTTCTATCAAATGATTAGCAAATTCTGAAAACCCACTACTGTTCAAATATCTCAAATGCTCCTCCTTTACTCTTATATGAAAATTTCTACTCGTTTTACCAATATAAAATGTAGCACAATCCTGGCAACTACGTTTATAGACACCAGAATTGTTAAATTTATCATCTTTGTCTTTAGAATTTATGAGTAGGTACTAACTAAATTTATTTTTTAAATAATTATTGTTTTTTAAAAATATATTTTGTTAAAGAAACAACAACACATGTTTTTAAATTAGTATTGACATCTTGAAGAAGAAAATGATATTTTTCGAAACCGGTAGATGTATTTAAACTAAATAAGTGGTTTATGAAGCAATGTTAACAAATAAAAATAATAAATAAATTTATAATACAGGGAATGATTGCTGCAATTGGAGCCGTGGAAGAGGGCGAAAATCATGGTCATAAGGGCAGACCCACCGCTTACCCAGGACCGTTTATAAGCAAAAGCTTATATATGGTCCTACTCATTCGCCAGGTTGGCATTTATTTAATGCTACTATGATAACTGTGCAACAACGTCCCGCACGTAGTGACAAGGCGGTGCCACACAGCCGTCAACACAAAATTGACCTCATAGACCCCGACAACTTCCGTTTTATCAGAGCTTACTTACGTGTCAGAAAATCATGGCTGAAGAACCCGAAGCAATGGTTTGGCCAGTCTACTGTACCTATAGCTTTTCCGGGACTCAGTAAATAAAGTCATGATAACCAACGTCCATTGAACGGGGATTGAAGAACATGAAGCAGAATAATTAAAAGTAATATGTGTATATATATATATCTCTTACAAAATTATTATAAACATATAGATAATTAATTAAATAAATATTAGATATCTCACAGAGACAAAGCTATTTTATTATATTTAATGGAAAATACAAAGAAATATGGGGTAATTACAGGTCTTACGACCTGTCTTCGTCTGGCTTAAGTGATCCCTGCATATAAATATAACGTTCACCATTCTCACCCCATCAATCTATATAAAGTGATCACCAGCCAGCCGAAGACAGGTCGTAAGCCCTGTAATTACCCCATACTTCTATATTTTTTTCATTAAATATAATAAAAATAACTTTGTCTCTATGATATATCTGATATTTATTTAATAACAGTTCCTTTGTAGGTAAAAATTCAGTAATTGTGTGTTCTTGGACATATTCAAATATTGCTAAGATAATTAATTATTTTAACTACATGATCATAATAAAATATTCGATTTTTTAAGTTCTGCGTGTATTGGTTCTGTTTAACAAATAAACGTAAGATGAAATCATTACCTACTACTATATTTAAGGAATATAATCATATTAACATCATTAACAAATTTTCACATACCATCTTAATTATTTCCTACGAGTTAAACATACGAAACAAATTGAGCTAATTGCGGTAAGAATGTTAGCAGTGAATTTGGATATTCACATGTGTGTGTGTATCGGTTAGGAACTCGAATATGTAATGTAGATGTATAAACTAATGGTATTACAAGAGCCATTATGAAAAGCATAAAAAAAAATTGTTTCATAATTCTTTGACAGAGTGTGTTACATTAGAGGAATACAGTAAATGTTGCTGAGGACTTTGGTAGCAAAATAACATACTTTATTTGTTGCCCTGTCTGATACACTAATATGTTACTAGATTATAGCAGATAGTGCTTTTACTATACAGTAGCCAGTGCAAATTTAATGAAAGCGATAAAATAGCATAAAAAATATTTGTGCAAATAATAAATCAAATTAAGTAACTCAAATAATTGCAAAGTAAAAATAATATAAAGTATAATTTAATGTAAAAATAGTAATATTTAATTTTTATATTACATTTTGACTTTTGAAAGGTCGTGGTCATGCTTTTTCCCCTTTTTGTGGAGACAACATTATTTTTGTTGTAAAATGTGAATCTAATATAAGGAATATTTCGATATGAAGGAGGTTGCAGTGGACGGGACACATAGAGTAACTATATGAATCCCGTGTCTATATGAATCCTGTGACTATGTGAATCTCGTGACTATATGAATAGCGTGACTATATGAATTCTGTGACTATATGAATCCCGAGACTTTATGAATCCCCCGACTATTTGAATCCTGTGACTAAAAGTATCCCGTGACTATATGAATACTGTGACTATATGAATCCCGTGATTATATGAATCACAAGGCACTCTTGTAAAGCCCAATAGGATGAAGATCGAGGGGAAGACCAAGACATAATCGTATATGGTCGAGTCTCCGGTAGAATGGGACAGAGCATCAAGACACAAAAAGCACTCAACGGTACCTACTGAACCTACCGGTAGTGACTACGATAGGTTCAGTACGTCCATGGTAGTACTCTTGTCGCAAAATAAGATAATTATAAATTGGAACGTGAAAGACTAGCTACACAAATGGTATAATATTCACAGAGCGACTTAAGAGTAAAATGTTTAATCCACGAACTGCAAGACGCTAGTCTTTGTTCTATTTGTATAGCATACAGTAGGTGTAGTTTGGTGACGACACAAGTGTATCTTATATAAAAATATTGAAAGACTGCGAGAAAAATATTTAAAAAAAAAAAAAAATTTAATATAAAGAGAAAAACAATTAAAGGAGCTATTGTAGATCTGTTTATAGTAGTCGAACTAAGAAGTATGGTGCATGAATGAGGAAATGATGGTAATAAATATATTTGAGGCCAATGTTGAAGGTAACATGAACCGAATAAGTTCGCGAAATACCTGGTATGATCAGATAAACCAGATATTGAAGAGCGTGCATGAGAAATATATGAAAGTAAACGTGGCAAAAATGATGTGTTCTAGATCAGAAAATTGCGGCGTTGCCTAGAAATATAATGTAAATACTTCTAGAGGAAAAAAACTAAAAATGTAAAACAGGTGATATATAATATATTAGTAAAAATAAATCAAAGATTGTAAAAGGGCACTCCGATAATACTTCCCTTAAAGGTTTAGAAATATGTAAAAAAAACATAAATCTTGATAATAAAATGATAAAGAAAAATTCAAATTCAACAGGCTATTCTCAAGCGGGGTTCGGTTATAAAGTTCACTGTTTAAAGCTATAAATCCGGTATTACAGCGACGTACTACAAGTGCTGAACAACCCCAATAGAATGGAAACGTCACAAAAATGCGAACTGTTGGAAAGAAGAATATGATTTATGTTATTCTTTGCGAGTTATTTTTCATTTAGAAAGAGACGATTATTTTGTAGCCACATTTATTATGGATGTGTTTCCGTCACATACCCGTGATTTCATCCGAGGCATATTATTTATTGAAACAGTTACCTGAAAAAAAAACTAAGCTTAACCCCGCTCGACTTTTAAATAGGTACGCATGCATTTTTCCTGTCGTAAAATAATAGTATTGAGAGTCATCTTATTTATAATTTTTAAAGCAAATAAATATATTTTTATTTTATATGTTATTTTAACATATAAGTACTTAATATATTTATTTCGTTGGTCCCCTAGAAAAATTTTCCATGAAAACTACGTTATAAATTTTTTTAACGTTTTTATACTCACTTATTTTTTATTTTCACCTTTATTTCAATAATATTTTAGGGGTGCTGGGAATCGATTCCAGTGCCTTTCACGTGCTAATCCAGTGTTCTGCTGTCTTAACTATTCACCTAATAGGCTGGGGTTTTAAATTGTCATATAAGTGTATAATTGCAATGTAGCTGTTAGCCATGCCAGCGACTGGAGTTTGGTTTAAGTTATTTATTTTTATTTTATTTATTTAACTGATTTTATGAATAGTATTTTTAAACCAGAAAAATATATTCTTTGCAGAGATGATACAATACAACTTGTTTGAGACATGTAAAGCGTTTTTTAGCACGGAGTAATTTTTAATACGATTAAAAAGCAATTGCTTGAGAATCTATTTCACTTTGTGTTTTATATTGTTTTTTTTTTTTATTTCAAATCGACGATTTAAAAACAATAAAATAAAATCGATACAAATATTATTTTGTAAAAAATTATTGTGTTTTTGATATAAAAATTACTTTTAAATAGTAGCTGAAGCCCCAAAGCATCAAAGTAAATATAATATATTATACATTCGATGACGGTTGAAAGAATCTAAAGAAATTTTCTAAGATTTATTAATTTTAAATTAAATATACGCTCTGTGGATATCAATTATGATTATCAGTAAGACGTACGATGACCGACCATATATTTCTATACAGAATCATCAATGCTATGATTGACTGCCCCCAGATTGTTGGTCTGCTTAACTTTCACGTACCACTGAGGTCATCGAGACACAATTCATTGTTTTATTACAGTGGTAATGTCAGAACTCATGCACTAGCTAACTCCGAAGTCCGAAGAATGCATTCTTTGAGGACTACACTATAGGACTACACTATTACAATTTTTTGTGTCTCAACTCAACTCAATGGTGACGGATAAATTGCTACTTTACATTTTATATTTATTTTCCATTTTGGTTATGTAAAAACATGCTGATACTATGAAATTTTTTTCTTTATGTATTGCACTTCTGATGTAATTTACTGTTATTTTACAAATTCTGTTAATGCCTGGTAACATAGGTAACATAGGTAACTCTATTAATTTTTAATATTTTGCTTATTTGATTAAATTCAAATTTATTTCCGTAATATTAGCTTCAAGATTATAAGAAAATATATGTTGTATATGCAAAAATTTTCAATGTTAGGCGATTTTATGGCACGTCTTTCTTATAATGCTTGTATTTACTTAAATATGGCAAATAATATTTAGTTTATTTGTTTTACATTAGTGTTAATATCTTATCTAAGTAATAGTTTTTAAAAAAGATTAATCTAATTTAATTTAACTTCAGATATAAAAACACATATTTTCGTAAAAAACGCAAATATATCAATTATTTTTGAAAGCGAGCCCTTAAGATATATTAGCCATATCACTTTCTTATATAGTATTAGTACAAACGTTAATAAAATTATTTATTTATTTTGAAATGTTTTTGTATTAGTTAGCTCCAAATCCTGTTCTGTTAGGCAGAACAACTAAACTTGATTATGTGTATCTATTGTAGATTAGTATTTTTTAATATCTTTGTTTTTCTACAAATCTATTGTTTTATTAGTACTGTTCTGTTAAGCAGAACAACTAAACTTGATTATGTGTATCTATTATAGATTAGTATTTTTTAATATCTTAGTTTTTCTACAAATCTATTGTTTTAGTAGTACTGCTTGGAAATACTATGGTATTTGCAGAAATGAAAAACAATAATATATTAATTTATTTAAATTAACTTTAGCTTAAATAAAGTTTTCGACTTCTTCATTCATTCATGTCGTGATTGACAGATATTATCCTCAATCAGATAAGACACGGCATGCAATACATTTCCATAAGTCTTGGTACTATGTCATTTTCATAGCTGATTTCAGGGTCTTTTCAACCAAATGCAACGCATCCATCCACTATCTCCTCATCCATCACTTGTTTCTCCTAAAATTAGATAATAAACCTACTAATCATCAATCTCTCTTTCTCTCTTCTTGCCTTCATTGCCAATATACACATTTGTTCATCCCGCAATCAATGATACATGCAGCTTACGACGCCAGCACCATATGTCGAATGCATCGAGCTTTTTTTTTTCTTCTTAGAGTCCACGTTTTTACTTCATACTTTGAAGAATACTAAGGTTTAAATCATTTGGACTTTTACGTTCCTTGAGGTGGATCGGTTCTTACCAAAATTTTGATCAGTTTCGATATAACAGACTTTGCCATACCAACTCTTCCTACGACCTTGGCATTTCATTCTCCATTCTTTGATACGGGAGATCTCGGTAGATAAAATTACTGACCTTTTTACAGTTATTAAGAATATTAGATCTCAGAATCTTGTTAGAAGAAGTAGTATTCTTAGGATTATTATTGTGAAGCATTGGATAAGTTTTCTATTGTCCAATTGTCTATTGGTATTCTTAAATAATAAGAAGACATCAATTTTAATTTTTATCCATGAGAATTAATGAATGAATTATGTAACATATTGTTAAAATGCAAAATAACCCAAAACAATATTTTGTTCAAGGCTACAAAAGCACTTAGCCAAAGTAAGGGACAGACAGTCATAAAAACTCGGTATTGTTAGATGCAGGTGGACCACCGACACAGCTTGGGTGCAGCGGCGGTAATCCAGCAAACATGAGTAGAGTCACGTCCGCAAAATGCACCTTGAGGTATGCATCGCCATAGGCGAGCAGTCCCCTGATATTCTCCGCCGTGGGAAGTGGCTCCGGCTGAGTCCTCTGATATTCTCCGCCGAGAAGTGGCTCCGTCTAAGGCGATATTTCATTTTCAATTCGAAAATAAAATCAAAATAGTCTCTAAAAATATCAAGTAAGCGCTTGCTATAGCTATAGATTGTAATTCCGGGGAAAGTTTAAACTGTGCGCCTCGAGTTTAAGCTTAGACTGTGATGTTCTCCGCGTTTAATCGTAAATGAGCAAGTATCAAAAAGTTGATGAATATAATCGGTGTAGCGAGAACAGACTGTCGCTATAGCATCACAATATCGTGTCCAGAGTCCCGGTTTGCCTGGATAATTGGGCATCATCTCGTCATCGTCTTACAAGCCTGAACTCCGTCACCCTATGCTGGCACCACAAGGAGCTGACCATACTTCACGTCCAGGATCCAGGACCATCCTACAAGGTAATCCCTTACGTGAGGGACCTGAATAATCAACATCAGAAAAGCGTCAATATAGACAATTTGGCAGAGAAATCAATGCTGGCATGATGAACACAAATATTTAATCTTCATTTAATTGTAATCATTTTTGAATAGCCTTATTTATAAGTTTTAAAGTAAATTGCTCATTTTCCACTTTCAACATATGCAAGTAATTAAAATATAGATTATAAATTTTCTTACATAAAAATATTATTTTATTTCATAACCATTTGACTTGTTAATATTTGAAACGAACCAATTAGGCCAGATGCCTCCCCCCTGAACATGAAGCCGAGGCAGAAGCAAGATGTTACCTAACAATATCATCATTTGATTATCCTTATTATAAAGAACGATTAAATATAACATAAATATATTTAATTTCCTACAATATTAAATGGAAACCATGAAAAAAACGATTTTATAAATTCACCCGGCGCACGCCGCTTAAAACATTAATATGCATGTGTGGTACCTCAGTGGAGGAGTCTGGAAATAATATTTATTGTTCTTGTTGGAGAAACAAGTCGGTGTTATGGCTGACACAACTCCACCCGATTACTCGGAATGACTTATTTCCGTTTGAATTTCCTTCGTCGAAAGACAGAGTCCTTTTCATTTCCTTTGGCACAACATTATGGAATATTGATAATTGCACAAACTACCGTAAAACTATCTCTCTTTTTAAAAAAAAAAATTCTTTATATCATAACTTATCAGCGTTAAATATCACAAAAAAATATTACATATTAAAAAAAATCTATTACATTATTTTAATGAATGTATTTTATTTTGTTATTTTAAGTATTTCAGATTAATACACAATGATATTTTATTATTAGCTATGAAATGAAATTATGAAATAAGGTAATCTATAAATTGAAGCACTGTCGTTCTAAGAACTTTAAAAATCGATGAGCGTATGAATGTGAAAATATGTACAAAAATAAACGAGGTAGGTGTGGTATGTGACAACAAAAAGAGTATGATGATCTATTTTCGCTTCTCATTTAGAAAAAAAATAGGCAACATATTTTATACTAATGCACGAAATTATTTATACTCTAGAATGTAACTTTAACTAATTATAGGGGGAGTTCGGGACAGTTGACTTTTTACAAAAGTGTTTGTAACAATTTTCGGAATAAATATAAGGAAATGAAATTAGCATCGATGGAAAGCTTGATTATTAAGCTACAATATATAAAATTCGTGATTTTCTAGATTCGTAAACAAAAATGTTGTCTATTTAAAAAATAATTGTTAAATTGTACAAGTCTCCCCAACATGCGGGAGATTTAAACTGGGGGACTGGTAAACTTGAACATACCTAAGAAAATGGTGATTAATGAATAAAAAGTGATGTTTCAAAAAAATTTTTTTATTAAAAGTACCAAATTGCAATATTGGATTCAACTGTGATCGTAGTTGAACATTTTTCCTCTAAATTAGCTATATTTTATAAAATTTATAATGTCTAAAGTTTGACTGTTTTTTTAATTCTATTTTTTAATGGGAATGAACATAAAATCAAACTTTTTCAATATTTAAATCAGCTTAAAATGATTATATCGATGATATCTGTCATTAATCAACAAAGATTAAATCCGGAGAAATTTGGTGTCGAAAATCAGTTGGCATAGAACTATAAATAATTATAAATCCTTTAAAATATCAAACATTTATAAAACAATTACAGTACATAAAAAACATTCCCCGTTACTAGGATAATCATCAATCCTCTATGTTATGATTTTTGAGTTTTTATTTGTAAAAAAATAATCATTTCATTAATTTACTGTTATTACATATTAGATATATATTTTTATAAATGTGTTTAACCATTTACTAAATATTTTGTTGAATTTTTCTAGAATAATAATAATACTATAGTTATATTAAAACTATATTATAAATATCTCCCACAGGTATATTTTTGACATGAAAATGCTAATGAAAAAATGTATTTCTTCCCACGTAAAATGCCTCCAGTTCAATATAACCTGTAGTGGTAATATAGCTCATCGTACTTCAACAATTTCGTTATTAAATTCATGCTTAATACGCAGCACGGACAAAGATGCATGCATATTAAAGAAGCAAAATTAAATGTCATCTTTAATTTAATATAATATCAAACCGTTCCTTCTCTCCATACTTTCCACTTTAAGCATTTGTGCGTTATATTTTGTTTATTATTTATTACCTTTTATTTGTATATCTGTAAGTAGGTATGTACGAAGTCTTTTTCAGTTATTTTTATACGACTTCGAAGGAACATCCGATGTTTTTCTTTTAAATTTATTAGATATAAAATGTTTTTTCTAAAAGATAATAAAACATATGTTTCATTAAAATAATAAATAAAATATGTGGAATATAGGCACGAGTATTTTTACTGTATCTGTGGAAACGCTGTAAAATGATATGAAGGAAATTTTAAAATAAAATATTGATAGTTAGAATGAAATAGTAATTGTTTAATTATATTTATCTTAGGTGTCTGCAGTGGTAGAGTCTCCATGTTGAAACTCCCCACAAGCAGGTGGGTAGTAAGCTCGAGTTCCGGTTTTCCCCTGGGAGACAGGAACTACACGCTGGAAACAAATGAGAGCTTTGAAATGCGCTTTCAAAGAACAAAGGGTAGTTTTTTTTATTAATGTCAGAAGTTAGCGGAGCATACATTCAACTTTTAAATTTTACATAAAATCGACTACATACGTTTTTGCTTAAATTAATATATTTTCTGTTCTAAAAATTGATATAAAAATCAAAAAAAATATATAAAAGATCTTATTGGGTTGTGGCATCAAAAAAATTCAATAATAAGTCATGAAATATAAAAACAAAATGTAATATTTTTATTGAAAATAACAAGTGAGAAGATTAAATTGATTAACTGTTTATTGTACATACAGAGTGAATATTATGTTCCAGGCTGATTTTGTTTGGCCGCGAGATATTTGTCAGTTCGCATTTGGTAGTCGTAGAAAATAGTTGATCTATTTTTTATTTGATTATTAGTAGTGTTTTATAATATAATCGGATAAAAATTTGAGCAAAGTTAGACATATATTTGGGTACTCTGCCTGCTATACTAGTATTTGTTAAAATGCGAAATTACCCAAAACAATATTATGTTCAAGGATACAAAAGTACTTAGTCGAAGTAAGGGACGGACGGTAATAAAAACTTGGTATTGTTACACGTAAGTGTACCGACGCAGCGAGGGTACAGCAATAAAGAGATGCGGCGAACGTGACTAAAGTCACGTCCGAAAAATGCACCAAAAGGGATGCATCACCATAGGCGACCAGTCTTCTGATATTCTCCGCCTGGAGAAGTGGCTCCATCTAAAACGAGATTTTATTTTCAATTAGAAAATAAAATCAACATCGTCTCTGAAATATTAAGCAAGGGCTTTTTAAATTGTGATTCCGGGGAAAATGAAAACTGTGTGCCTCGAGTTTAAGCTTAGTCTGTGATGTTCTCTGCGTTTAATCGTAAATGTGAAAGTATCAAAAAGGGTTCCGCTGGATCTAGAAAAAGTTGATCAATATAATCGGTGTAGCGAGAACAGACTGTCGCTATAGCATAAGAATATCGTGTTCAAAGTCCCGGTTTGCCTGAATCGTCTTGTCATCAACTAAAAGCCTGAACTCCGTCACCCTACGCTGGCACCACAAGGAGCTGACCACACTTCACGTCCAGGATCCATGACCATCCTAAGAGATAATCCCTTACGTGAGGGACCTGAATAATCTACATCAGACAAGCGTCAACATAGGCAATTTGGTAGAGAACTTTATGCTGGCATGAAGAACACAAATATTTAATGTTAATTTTATTGTAATTATTTTTGAATAGCCTTATTTATAAGTATTACAGTAAATTGCTAATTTTCCACTTTTAACACATGAAAGTATCTTAAAATATAGATTATAAATTTTCTTATATAAAAATATTCTTTCATTTCATAACCATTTGACTTGTCAATATTTTAAAAAAGAACCAGTTAGGCTAGATGTCTCCCCCCTGAACATGAAGCCGAGGCAGAAAGAAGAAATTACCTAATATATTTTACTGTATTATAGCAGACAGTGTTCTTCCGGTATAGTAATAAACAAAGTGCAATGATCAATGTACAAAATTATATGTATAAAGAGCTAAACAAGATGTCATTAGATTAGGTAAATACTTTGTAAAACTTAACGTAAATGCATTGTTCAATGTAAAAGATATAATATATGGTATATGTAAAGAGTAAAGTAAGATGCAACTAAATAACATATAATTAAAACGTAAAACTTAAAGTAAGTCCAATATTCAATGTATAAAAATAAAAAAATATTTATTTTATATATATAAAGGGTAAAATAAGATGTAATTAGGTAATTCAGTATACTGTTTAGTACATTTTTCGATTTGATTAATTTTTTTGCTCAAATACGTCGCTCATATCAACGAAAATATCTACATATAGAAGCATTGATTTACAATCAATACAAATTAAATGTATAAATAAGAAAGATATACAGATAAAATCAATTTATCGTAAATTTATTTATGTTTGCTTCCGAGATTCGAACTTAGATCCTTTCCTGTCCGAGAAAATGCATTAATCAATTACACTACACCAATATAGTAAATTGACGACAAATTTTTGAACTTATACGTTGCACTTTCAAATTGATACATGTGTTGTTCCATTATTTCGCATTTCCCTGGATATGAAAGGATCCAGGTTCAAATCCCGGTAGCAACAAAAATATTTTTTCGATAAATTGATTTCATTTGTATATATTTCTTATTATATCTTAAAATATCATAAAACTATGTTCTGAAAAATTGTAACTTCACAATAATAATGTGTTATAATCCTCCTTGGAAAACGGCAGCAGTCACGAAAGACGTACGAAGAATATAATTTTAAAAATTACTTACCTACAATACATCTGATTTTAAATAAAATAAAATATACATAAAATTTCTGACAATAGAAATAGACTTGCTTGTTTTCTATTTGAGAAATAATGTATCCTCAGACCAAAATTGTAATATGTCAACCTAATTCGGATACAGTAGAACTTTTGAATATTATAAATTAGAGATTATAATATGTACACGAAAAATAATATTCAAATTTATATAAATAAAATATAATATATTACTGAGAAGTGTTGGAAAACCCCAGGGTTAAACTTAATGATACATGATTCTATCAATTCGATGATCCGTGTAATGGAAGAAAAATCTTTAAAGAAAATACGAAGCAAAAATAAAGAAGACTAAATTGAATGTCTTCACTCAGAATGTAGCAGAACTTGTAAAGTTTATTTGTCTAAGAAAACGTAGTTAATTTAGTTTAATCAGTATCAGAGGGCTTTAGTATTGAAGAAACCAAACCAAACACTAAATAAGCTAAACGCTAAACAAAGTTGTACTTCCATTGTTAGCAAAATGAACAACTTTTTTTTGTTTCGGTACACATTATCAGTCCATTCAGAATCTTAGTACAAATAATAATGTATTCATATATTGCACACATAATCGAATAAAATTATGTTTTTTTTAATGTGTACTTATTGTGTGTTTAATGTACGAGTATAATCAAATAATGGTGTACCGGAAAAAATATCGTTTTTATTGTTATCGCTTTTGAATGGTCATTTGTGCTTCGTCAGCCAATCTTTAACAACGTGTTTTGGATTGTTTCATTGACTATATATACCTAAGGTGTATTGATACTTTAAAATATAAAATTGAACAACCGTATTTACAATGGATAGCTTTTTACCGAATGAGGAATTTATTCGAAATATTACGCTTTACCATTTCTTGAAGAAAGAGACCGCAACAAGTACTTCAAAAAATATTTGTGATATACTGGAGAATATTTTGGATGTTTGTAAATATCAGAGGTGGTTTAAACAGTTTCAATTCGGAAATTTTAGTTTAAAAAATAATCCTGGAAGTGGAAGACCAGTTAAAGTGGATGACGATATTTTAGCTAATCTGATTGAACAAAATTCAACATTTACGATTCAATTCTAATTTTCATGGTCAAGTGTACAGGAACACAATAACAAATTCTGCATGGTGTAGACACAAGGAAATTGAAGAGAATATAGGTGAGCGAATAAACGCGTGGAAAAAGTAATTGGAATTAAATTCAAAAACCCAATTTCTACAACACTATATGTCACCAACCATATTCAACGGACATTGCTCCATCCGATTATCATTTGTTCCGGTCAATGCAACACTTTTTGAATGGCAAAGAAGTTACGAGGACGCAACGACGGGCATATCTGAGTATTTAAAAATTAAAAAATCAACAGATAAGTGGAAACAGGTCGTATCAAAGGATGAAAATTATATTTTGGACTAAGTTTTGATAAATAAATATTTTAATCATATCAAATTGTTTCATTTAAAAACGACATTCTTTTCCGGTCCACCTATTATTAGAACTTAATAAAAATATTGTTGTCAATTTATATAAAGGATGTCCGGTGGAAAATTTTTAAGTTTAATATTAAATAATAAAAAAAACTACAATGCTATTCTCATATTTTATTTTACGTTTTATAAACAATATCGTCTAAATGCCGTCCGCTTCTCTCAATCGGACTCTTAAATTTGCGAATACGCGAGAGCAAATCGTCGGTTCAATGGCAGCAATTTCACGGCGGATATTTTCTTGTAGGGCCTAAATTGTTCAAGGATTGTCGCTGTAAACTTTCGACTTAAGGTATCCCCACAACAAAAAATCGCACGGTGTAAGGTCCGGTAACCGAGGTGCTCAGGATATGTCTCCGTACTTGCTGATTAATTTATTGGGAAAAATTTCCTTCAGCTTCTCTTCTTATAAAATTATGTCTTAAATTATATTTTGTCGTTGAACTCGGGAAATAGCTGCAGTTGCGGTACCAAAAACTTCTCGATCATTCGGCAATACACGTCAGCAGTGACTGTCTCTCGTTGGTTAAAAAATAAAGGCCAATTATCCCTCGGGCAGAAATTACACACCGCACTGTCGTTTTTCGACAATGCAAATATTACCAGTATCTCATATTCTGATTATTAACATAGCCATCGATATGAAAATATGCCTTTTCAGTCAATAATATGTTTTCAAGGATTCCAGCATCGTTCTCGCTAAGGTTTCACGTAAATAATGGTAATTTTCGTTGAGAAACTGCACGATTTACAATTTGTATGGGTTAAAATGTACTTTCCTTTTCAAAATAACGTGCACTCTTAATTTTTTTATTCCAGTAAAGGCTGCAATCTTCCTTATTGATTTACACAGATTACGCATAATTTCACGTCGAACTTGAGCCACATGTTTTAGCGTCGCTGCTGACGTTAATGGTCCCGGAGGAGTTTGGTTAACCATTATCCCTTTTTGTTTGAACTTTTGAACACCAGATAAGTTGCGTGCTCGGCCCATTGCTTACTCGTCGAATATTAAAGTGAGTACAAAAAGAGCGACGCGCACGAACCAGTGAATCATCGCACTTTAAACACTCGACTAGTGACTCATTGCGACTGACAAATCAGCAAATCACGGGCGTCGAACAATACCCCTCCCACTTACCTCACCCTAATGGTTTACGAGCAATTATTCTTGAAATTTTTCCGCTGGACAACTTATATTATAGGTTTCGCATATTATGGTCTAGTGAGATGTTCTATAATTTTTTTTATAGAGAAGCATGTACATAGTTGATGGTTGTTTTAAAACTCACGTAAATGTATAATTCGTTTTTTATTTAGTTTATACGCAAAGCAGAATAGCCAGCCTATGCATAAACTCGTGTTTCACAAATTTTATCAATGTTCATGCATCCTAATTTTCAGAAGATTTGAAAAACATTATTTATTTAATTTAATATTTATAATTTATCGGCAATTAGGATTAATCCATTAAGAGTCTACAAATATTAACTTTTTACATTTTTATTTAAAATATTTCATTTTACAAATTATTTATTTTATTAGACAAGACCATTTAGATTATTTTTAGTTATAATATTAATTATACTACCATTGAAAGATGTAAACTTTTCTTGGAAACTATAACAAAAAAACACGTAACGTATCTCGAACATGTGTAAAATATGGTTTTTCTGGTTCGAAAACATATTCATAAATTCAATTAAATAAATACATTAAAAATCAGAATCTTCGAAGCGGAGAATCGAACCCTGTCCTCTCGCATGATAGGCTGGGAAGCTAACATGTGAAATAGCAGTTTTACAAACATCTTAAACTCTTTTACTTATATTTCTTGTTGTATACTTATAGTTGTAACTATAAGTATTAATATTTGATGTTAAAAATTTTCAATAATGTAGTAGATAAGTATACAAAATATATGAATTACAAGTTTATTAGGAGTGAAGCTAAGATGACAGAATACTATCATACCTTATGAAAAGTACCAGGATTGAACACGGTAACGGTAAAGATAAAAATAAAACACAATATAAAATTAAGAGCATGCAAAAAATTTCTAACATAATTTACATGATAAATTTGACTGGGAGACCCGCTGAATAAAATATCGTTAATTAAATGTATTAATTATAAAGATATACATATAAAATCAATTTTAATCTAAAAATATTTTTGTTTCTACCGGGGTTCGAACCTGAATCTCTTTGTTGATTGATTTTATATGTATATCTTTATAATTAATACATTTAATTAGTATTTAAAATATCACAAACCTATGTTCTGAATAATTACAACAATTTACAATAAGAAAGTGTTCTCCTTATCGATATATAAGTGGTATCAATGTGTCCAAAATTTAATAAAAATGAATCGTCTGCTATCGGTTTACTCAAAGGTATTTGAGATTTCCTAAAAACAAAGTAGATGGCTCTTTCAAGTAATGGAACTATTTTATATGTATATCTTTCTAATTAATATATTTAATTAGTATTTAAAATATCACATACCTGTGTTCTGAATAATACAACTTCACAATAAGAATGTGTTCTCTTTAATAACTATCATACCTTTACATTTATTTCGTAATTTATTCGGATCAAACATCAAGCAACCGCAAGCTCGATGCCATTTGAACATTTCTAAATATCTATTCCAGGTTGTACATGATGTCGTGCAATAGTTGCAATGTCCTACACTTGTAACAATCTTGTAAGCGAATTGCATCACTCGGTATCCTGCTTACAATTTCAACCAGGATTCCATGTGTTTGGATGTATCATGAATAATTAATGACAATATCGAATGTGGTCATTATGGTAGAAATTAAAAGTGCCGTAAAGTTATTTCTGACGTTATATGTTTACCACAATTTTTGTTTTCATTTCATTTTTCAAAACATTTAATATATCAGATCGTAAGTCGGGAGGGGCGGGTAAAATAAAAAAAAGGCATCAGCTAAAATTACTAACTTACTTACCATCACGCCGTTTCTTCGCGAAGGCAGGTAGAGAGGATAGAGCGCCACAATACTATGTCCTGACACATTATTTCGCTTTATTCACGTTTTTACATCTTCCCATACAAGCTCGCCGATTGTTAAGGCTTCTAACAGAATCATCCTCTATTATCTGGTTTACCTGGTCGTGCTAAATCTTCCGCGGATGACCTCTATTTCTACACTTGAGTCATATATCTTTCTTACCATACTCTCATTCATCCGTTTCATATGACCATACCACCTAAGTGATCCTTACGTAATCTTACTCATTATACTAACATTAGCTTTACATTATTTCCTTATTTCGTCACTCTATCTTACAGGTATACATATATAATCAATTTTATCGTAAAATATTGTTTTTGCGCTACCAGGATTCGAACCTGAATTTCTTTCCAAACCGGGATAATGCACCTACCCCAGTTTGGAAAGAGATCCAGGTTCGAACCCTGGTAGCGCAACAAAAATATTTTTCTATAAAATTGATTTTATATGTGTACCTTTATAATTAATACATTTAATAAGTATTTAAAATATCATAAACCTATGTTCTCAATAATTACAACTTCACAATAAGAATGTATTCTCGTTAATAATATACAAATTGTATCAATTTGTCCAAAAATTTCATAAAAATGAATTGTTAATTCTAGCGTCTGCTATCGGTTTACTCAAAAGTATTTGAGATTCCGTATAAACAAATAAGATGGCTTTCAAATAATAAAACGATAGATGTTTTAATTTGAAAAGTGTAACATATAGGTTCGAAATTTGTCATCAAAAGTACACCATCTCCGGTTTGGAAAGAGATCCAGGTTCGAATCCCGGTAGCGCAACAATAATATTTTTCGATAAAATTGATTTTATATGTATATCTTTCTAATTAATACATTTATTTAGTATTTATAAATAATTCCACCCGCAAAATTAATTTAAAAGTTATCCTTAATTATAAAAAAGAGTTTTTTTTTAATTCTGGACCTCGAACATGAGAAAAGATCAAGACGATTTATTATAAAATATAAGTAATATAAATATTACCACATGTAGTTTTTCTAAGTAACATGTCAATTTTATTTATTTACCAAGTTACTAATTATTAAGGACAACACCTTCTTATTGTGAAGTTGTAATTATTCAGAACATAGGTCTGTGATGTTTTAAATACTAATTTAATGTATTAATTATAAATATATACATATAAAATCAATTTTGTCGAAAAATATTGTTTTTGATCTCTATTTCCAATTCGGGGAAGTACACTACCAATTGTGTTATAGCGCCAGTATTTTCATGACAAATTTTTCGAACCCATACGTTACACTTTTTCAAATGAATACATCTGTCGTTCCATTATTTAGTGTACTTCCCCGGATTGGAAATAGAGATCCAGGTTCGAATCCCGGTAGAGCAAAAACAATATTTTTCGTTTTATATGTATATATTTATAATTAATACATTAAATTAGTATTTAAAAGTAACTAAATCATTTTAAATTCCGCAAGATCGCAGATTAAACGCGAATTGTTTTGTAGATTGTTATTTCGTAAAGATACCGTATATTTACGTGACAATGCAACCGTTAAACAGTATTATGTTTGAATACCCGTGAATATCGTGTTTTCCCTCCACGTAATACATTTCATCTATGTGAAAACTGCAGGGTATTTGAAAAAATAAAAACCGACAACCACCCAGTCGATAGGGGTGTAATGCTATCCCCAGCTCCCTTGAGAATTCTACATTTCGAAAATATTTTCCCTTTAGCTTCATAAAAATTTCAGCTCATCTAAGCCTTTGTTTACTTCCGTTACTTTCTTTTTATAGTCACACCTGTTCATAGTGTTAAAACCATTTAAGTAAATAAATCTCTAGACGCAGAATCTTACGATATCTTATTGTGTCTAAAGTTCTAGGGAATTTTCTTTACGTAAAAATTCTTAAATGAATAATAGCAAGAATTTCTTGAGCTCTTGTGAAAAAATGTTTATCACGACGTTTTAGACTTTTAGTATAATTACTTAATTGTCAACCGTGGACTAAATATATGCCGTGAATAGAGAATATTCTTTTTAAAATAGATATTGTTATTTTAGCTTAATGGGCCATTTATTTTCTCTTCGGATGAGTTCCACAAAAACACAGAATTTAAATTCAATCACCAACCATTTAGTGTCAAGTGGTTACACCATTACAGTCAGATATCAGGAATGTCGAACGATTTTTGAAAAATATACGGTCAATCAATCAGTCACACAGAAATACATCGTAAAATTTCTTCATTCCTGTACCTTTGCCAAGACTCATTTGTGCATGTTTTTGATTTATATGTGTGTATACGAATGAAATTTTTGTCTCAAAATAACAGTACAAAGTTAAGCGCGGAGCGAACTGTCGTTCGCTGTCTATTGTATTTTGCACGCAAAACAGAAAGATCAACCGTTGCGTAGTGACTTTACTACCAAATTTCCGAGGCGCCAGAGCACAGTCTCATTTGTGTACAGTCATAGCTATCTCGGAGACTAGTCTCGAAAGTCATATAAAAGACAGTATGCTATTGAGCACGGATAGAGCTTCCAATCATTGTTTGTTGCGTGTTGTATACGAATAATACGAAAACTGACGATTCAATTAATATAATACAACACAGCACTGCGACATCTGCAACGACCTGGACTCTGGATAACACCGAAATTTATTCCCGAAGGACAAACCGTTAATGCAGCATTCTGCATCTGGAGGTAATGAAATGCCTAAGAGTGCGAGAGAGGCCTGTCCGGCCTGAATGGTTTGCAAACGAGAGCTGGACGTTTTCACCAAAAACGAAATCACCGTATCAGAACACCCACTTTTTATTTTCAAAAAAATTAAGAATGCATGAAGAATCATCATTAGGGGTCGCGAGTGGAAGTGGAACGGATTACGACGCGTGCTCTAAAGAGCCTCTAAAATATGACTTTAAAAAATGTTGAACCAAGTGCATTTGTGTAAGTGGATGAGTATGTTGAAGGAGTCCGTGTCAAATAACGAATACGTAAGCTATGTAATTATAATTTTAAAAAATTATCATCGTAGATAACGACCGTTACCAAATTTTCATACATTAACGTTACTAAATAACTACATAAAGCACATGTTTTCTTGAAGTATGAACTACTTTGTCCTATAATATAAGACGTGACAATGAGATTTATTAAAGAATGGTTTACTAAAACATCTCATTTGGTAATGTATCACTACGAAAACGTATTCATGCGTACGAAAAAGGGATTTTAAGAAGGGATTTTTTTATAATTTTTTTTGGCGTATGAAAGAAAATGTAGGGTTTCTTTTGATGAATAATCTCTTTACTTCAAAAGTATATTTCTATATAAACCGTTATTATTATCTTTCCTATTACGGTGCGGAGCAACACAGGTTCTCCGGATGAGGAATATTTCATTAGTTGAACATAATAACATATCTTATACAAACCTGTACTATACCTACATACTTATCATACCGATTTCAACGCAATTTCTGAATAATTATTACGAATTTTAGAATATAAAAATATTGTATGTATGTATATAAAATAGTATTGTCATGCCAAATATTTGTATCTATCTTATTTGGATATCGTGCGGTAATGCTTAACATATTTGAAGGGTTAATGGAGAAGAAATATATTTATAAGAATGTTATATGTGCCAGAAAATTTAAATATATATAAAACATAATAAAAATAAATAATAATATTTTATTTTTAATACAATCATGTATTTTATTTAAGAGTATCCAAGTACCTCGCATTAAAATAGTTATAAGTTTTTTGTTGTGGTAATGGTTAAGATTCAATCGCGTAGCTACTGGTTAGCCTAGGATACACCCGGAATCACCGAACAATTTCGAAAATCGCCACAATTACAGTATAGATTTAAAAATCTTAGTTACAAGTGAATAAGTAGATACTCGTATATCGTTTGAGTATACGAGTAGATACGTTTGCTTAAGATACGTTCGTCAAAGGGTTTATTAGGTATAGAACTTTAAAATAAAATAAAGCACATCAAAATCGTGATAATGGCTATGGTATTGGCTTTATTGGAAAAATATTTTTATGCCATTAGTGTTTTAATATGATTTGATTAAATATGAAATAAAGCGCAATCTGGAAGTCGGCTTCAATTCTCGAACGAGCTGAATCTTGTAAGGTCGTAAACCATGACTTTCCGCAAAATCTTCCATAAAGTGGATGGACATAGCTTCAATTGCTGTGCACGATAGCGAATCGACTCATTCGGGTTCTCCTCAATACTACACTCCACTGCAGCAACTACTTCTCAGTGCGCACTGTACGAAGTCTCTGCGGATGCGTATTATCAATTAGAGTATGTGTGGTGTGAAAATGATCCATGGTTATTCGAATTACTTGCTCGGATGGACGATTATATCGACCGTAAAATGAATGTAGCGCATGGTAAGTTTCGCGAACTGAACCACGATTTTCTTAATAAATTGGCACAATACTAATAAACAAGCTAACATATTTTGAAACGGGTAGGTAATAAGACAGGAACCATTATATCTACACAATCCATAGATCTATCATAAAGATCGAACACCATGTACAATGAAATGTTTGATTTTATTTCTCGGACACCCAACCTTTTGCTTCTCCAATACCAATTGTTTAAATTAGTTGATGAATTGTCGCAAAAAATATTGTCTTTGTAGCATAGTTGGATAATGCACCTTTCCCGGTTAAGAAAGAGATCCAGGTTCGAATCCCGGTGGCGCAACAACAATATTTTTCGATAAAATTGATTTTATATGTATATCTTTTTAATTAATATATTTAATTCATATTTAAAATATCACAGACCGTGTGTTCTGAATAATTACAACTTCACAATAAGAATGTGTTCTCCTAATAAGTATTATTATCTTTTAGATATTATACCTCTTATTATTTATATATTTTACCATCCGCTAAAATATTTCATTATTCGGATTAATAAACTATTTTTAGATATTTGATAATAAAATGCTTTCTACTTCCCTTTATTGCAGGGTCGATTCTATTCATCACAAATGAAGGAAAAACTGTTCAGGATTATTTTGAAAGTTAAACACATCGTTGATTTTCTTAGTCCTATGGTTGAGGTTACAATATTAACGGAAAGTAGTTTTCTGAGCTAACCGCTAATTCATCAACAAGAAGACAATTTATTGCATTGGTCACCACATTATTTGGAAACAAAGCGCAGGGATTAGTATTCAATTAAAATTCGGTGACTTTCTCAACTCAGTTGCGAATGACAAAATACAGAGTGGCTGTATGCTGACCAACAAGGGGTTTTGGTTAAAACTTGGACTGATATACATAAATTTACACACTAAGTTAATCCGTGCTATTTGTAATAAATATGTTGTGTTATCTTTAAATTATTTTAATAAACGTTATGATTTGATAAAATTCCTTCGTTGTTTTAACTAGTCAGATTATTGATATAAATAAAGTAAATACCTATTAAGTACAGATATTGTAACAATATTTAAATTGGACAACAAATTTCTTTAACGGGAGGCACATCTGATGAAATTGTTTGCAGAACAAAGGTGACCTGGAGTAAGTATATTCGGACATTTGAATATGATTTTCAAAAGTAATATTCCACTGTTTAACCAATGCTTACGTCAAGTACTCACATACAGGTGAATATAATATTTTAGGCCGATTTTATTTGCCAGACATTTGTCAGTTCGCATTTGGTAGATAATTACAATTTATTATTGAGCATGTGACACCTCAACAACCTGTTGAAGTCATTAAAATATTGTATATAAATAATAAAGGCAAAGTTGTAACCATTAAGATTGATCACTATAATCATATGTTGGAAAACTTTTTGGTGGCCGAAGTAGAGAGATTGGGCCTGCAACACATGTGGTTTAAAAAATATAGTGTCACCTCACACACAGTCTGAGCTACGCTTGAAATTTTTTCCCGATCAACAATTTCCCACAATGTCAAAAGGTGATCTTTGATCACCTGAATGCTACAAAAATACGGTTAAAAGAGCACGCATTTATGCCGCTACCAGAGATGGCTACTTGGCCGATGTCATATTCCATACATAATTTGTCATGTATATGATTTCGCCACAGTCAATGTAATCGTCTTTTAAGTTCATTCATCCTAAATTACTAAATCTTCGAAAAAGAAACATATATTCCTTGTACAACATGCCACCATTACGATATAAAAATCCAGAATTTATAAAAAAAATAATAATCATTTTAAATAACTTCAAAATTGACTCCGCACAAATATTAATATTACGTGCAAATTAAGTCAGACAATACCGGTAAAATCGTGCGTAACAAGAAGTACAGTCTAAAAATAAATTATCCGAGTGCACACGTGCTGTTCCAACAAAATCAGTATGATCGCGTCACGAGTTCCCGCTGTATGGAAACCACCGCATAGTTTTATGTATTTCGAATGGGTTCTGTAATTTTCATATTTCCCTTTCTCCAAATTTGCTGATCGCCGTTGCTAAAATGGCTATATAAACGACCCCCACTTAGTCTCCGGAGCAGAAAAAATCAACATCTATTCGACCTAGAGGCGCGTCCGTGAGATTATCGGTTCAAGATCTTTTCCGGTCATTCTTTTAAAATATATCAGTCTCGTTAAAACAATCTATCTCAAGAATATTTTATAACAGTTGCAATATTCTTTCTTTGTGCGGTAATAATTTACTCAGCATGTCACAGTGAACTTTTCCAAAATCCAAGGTAGTTACCTCGACCTAACGCGTTTGTAATATACAAAATAATTTTGCCGTAATATATTATCAACAATTTAACGTGCACTAGTAAACTACCCGGGTTGTACAGAGAGGTGACGTCTCTTTGTGAATACCGCCGCTACTGCCTAGATTCTAGATACATTTTATACTCCTTTTCCATCGCCTAACTGCTCCTGAAGACCTCGCATCCACCAAGAAGTCATCTTGTGCGCCTTCCATCAGCTTTATCCAGGAAGATCGCCTCTGCCCACCTGTCGACCCTAGGCTGCACGTGTCAGTAGATACGCCGTCACCATGTTCCACGTTTAAAACCAAGGTACCGTGCGCCCCCCGGTGTTCCGCATTTACCATAAACCTCCACCTCTTCAAAATCTATACTCTGAACATTCCCGCTCTCGCCGAAAGTGATTCCTCCAGTTTTCTCCATTTGAAACCCAATTGACAATGTAAAATTATCCTCGACCACCGTAGAAATTATAATAACCTCGAATTACTTCAGCAAACTTTATTTGTCCTGTAATCCATTTTATTTCGACCTTAAATCTTAGTTGTCTATAACTATTTGCCACTTTACCACTTTACATTTCCATAAAAAAATATTATTTATAAACCGGAGCACTGTTACTTACCATCAAGCAAGTTCTGATCAAACTTGCCCACATAATAAAACCATATCCGACCATCTCTAGTTAAAAAATCATCTCGTTCCGTTATTTCTTGATAAGGCAAACCATATTTTATTATAATAATTAGACTCGATCGAGTATGATTTTAATATCCGTTCGGTGTCTCCCTAGTGTTCATGTTCTGGCCTAATCTTGTATAAACCAGTCTTCAATTACAAGAAACTAAAAAATTTATTACTCTGTTTAGATATATTATAGTTTTGTCAAGTGTGATGTGACGGCCTCCATACTGCACACGCAGTCCCAAGTCATTATATTGTGTTTTCTAAATTACAATATGTGGTGTTCCTATGTAAACTTTTAACATTATTTTTCGTCGCCATCACATTTCAACTCTATACTGTCTTTGTTCTGTTCATAATAGTTTAATTGAATATATGTCATTCTGTACTAAATTAACATAAACCTTTTTTTTGCGATACCCTGACCACAAAAGCATATGTTGAGTCGGACCTCGAGTAAACTTGAGATGAAAGAGAACTGTTCTATCCGCTAAGCTGGCAACTATCAACTTCAACTTCAAAGATAGGTCTTGGAGAACCTAATCAATTTCTGTCTAGTATTAATAAGTGTCCATCAAATATAAAACATCAAGGAAAAGTTTTCGTTACAAATTGCAATAAACCAAGTAATCGATAAATAAAAACCAAATTAAAAAATTGCGTTTCATTTTCTAGTTATGCAAAAACAACATCGGCTTAGAACATGGGTGGCCAACCTTTTCAGCAGCCGGGCCAGATTTTAGAAATTATATTTTCTACCGGGCCGTACACCAAAATTTATTTTATTATTCAAAGCAAACGACGGCGTTGCGAGCTTGCCACATACTGGCGGTCGCACGACGCATCCCGCCCCGCATTCACGCTCACGGCTATCCACCCAAAAGTGGCGTGCGCGCTTTTTGAAATCAGCTTAACGTTGTGATTGTTTGTTAATACGAACATACCACAGAAGAAATTGTCACGATATCTGAATCAATGTACTGAAATACTTCCATATATGAGATATGATACGAACTACGCACGTTGGAATGTTTTTTTTGTGGTTTTATGTACACTAAAAGAAAAAAATTTGTGCATATGCTCCGCGGGCCACAAGTAGACACTCGGCGGGTTGGCCACCTATGGCCTAGAACATAATATCCACCCTGTATGCGTATGAATTCGAAACATGGGTTCACAATGAAAGAGAGGCCCAAAAATTTTGAAAAACACAAATAAATATAGAAAGATATACGATGGGCATCAAATTGGAATAGTTAGGAGAAGAAACGTATGGATTAAAGAACACCCAAAAGTGGTTAGTATAATTTAATACAAATTAAATTAGCAATATTTGAATATGTTAAAGAACACACAAATTACTGTATGTTTATCTATTAAGACACTGTTGTTAAATAAATATCAGATATTATACCTGTAATTAGTCCCCCATATTTCCATATATTCCTTTAAAATACAATAAAATAGCTTCGAATTTATGAGATATTTATTTATTCAAATTAAATAAATCAACTAGAAAGATGTACAAAAAAAATCTATGTATCTATTATTTAATCAATTAATTGAATACATTTTTGAATTATTTGTAACTTATTTTCACTAATCTTACATCTATTATTCTATTTTTAAAAACAATCAACTTTATATTACTTTCGTATCCCGGTGGCAACCAAATATTTATTATTATTATTAAGGAGAACACATTCTTATTATGAAGTTGTAATTACTCAGAACATACGTGGGTCTGTGATATTGTAAATACTAATTAAATGTGTTAATTAAAAAGATATACATATAAAATAAATTTTATCGAAAGATATTGATGTTGGGCTACCGGGATTTGAATCTGGATCTCTTTTCCAATCCGGAAAATTGATTTTATTTGTATATCTTTCTAATTAATACATTTAATTTGTATTTAAAAACATTTTTTCGATAAATATTTTAATAATATCACTTTAGTTTTTAATTTAATTTGTATTAAAATACTACAAAACTATGTTCAAAATATAAATCAATATAAAAATGTGTTCTCCATAAAAATTCATTTATTCAGTGGCGGCGCCTAAGGAGAACCAAGAAGCCAACATCGTAAAAAAACATCCTATCAAACTCTGTGGAAATATGTGGCAGCAAATAACCATTTACAGAAAAAGTGAAGGACACTTGGGGTGGCCTTCATTCAGCAGTGAATAGTTTTTTGGACGAACGAAAGAAATTCTAAAAAAATCTAAAATCTTTTATAAGAATTTATCCGAACCGCTATAATCGAAGATATGAGGGATATAATTTTTTTTCATTTCTATAGTACTAAGTTTTTATTCCTAGAATCTTCGTTTACTGGTCTGCTTTAATTTATTTTGCCAATATGAAACGAGAATGATATATATATCAATTATTTAGTTGAATGCGTGGTATAAATTTGTAGTGTAATTGGTTTATAGGCCTCAAGTCTTTGGAATTGACCAAACTGTCGTTAAATAGATTTTTCCAAATTAAGTTATTCATTAAATTTTCTTTTTCTATTTCAAATTAAAGGTCTAACTGTATTTTTAAAGTCTAAAAGTGCGCATAATATTTATATACAGCGATGCAAGCTTTACGCTAGCTCAGTGGTCGGGTTAGCAGTGAGTGACGTTGCACACTGAATTAATTTCCCTTACGCTTATAAAGATATTTTATACAAGATCCGTTAACTGAACTCTTTTATCCTGATTCTAATTTTATAAACTACATTTTTTATCGTAATATTTAAATAATTTAATTGATTTCATGTCTTATTTTTTTGGTGAATATTTGTTAATTATTTCAACGTTTGGAAATCAGCCACCTACTAAAAGTATAATTTCACAGGAAAATCCATTAACACGATTTAATAGCTGTTTTGGTATTCATTTAATTTATAACCTACGTACTTATATCGTTGCCAACTCACGTTCTTACTCATTTATGTTGATGGACGGGTAATATTAATAATATAATTACCATGCCAGAAATGCTCAAAAGAAGTTTTATATAATTATTATTTGATATAAAACTGCAATTAAATCCATTGCACACGAGTGTCCCAAAAGATTAAATTTAATCATAATTACATTATTAGGAGAACACATTATTATTGTGAAGTTATAATTATTCAGAACATAGGTTCGAATCCCGGTAGCGCAACAATTTATATATATACCTTTATAATTAATACATTTAATTTGTATTTTTAAAATATCACAGACCTATGTTCTGAATAATTATAACTTCACAATAAGTATGTGTTCTCCTAATAATATATATGTTGTATCAATGTGTTCAAAAATTTAATAAAAAATATTTGTTAATTCTAGCGTCTGCTATTGGTTTACCCAAAGGTATTTGATATTCCGTAAAAACAAAGTAGATGGCTTTCAAATAACGAAACGATAGATGTATTCATTTTAAAAAGTGTAACATATATGTAGGTTCGATAACGAAACGATAGATGTATTCATTTTAAAAAGTGTAACATATATGTAGGTTCGAAAATTTGTCGTCAAATAATAATGACGCTGTAACATATTTGGATAATGCATCTTCCCCGGCTTGAAAAGAGATCCAGGTTCGAATCCCGGTAGCGCAACAACAATATTTTTCAATGAAATGTATTTTATATGTATACATTTAATGAGTATTTAAATAATTACATTGAATTATTCTATCATAATTACCAATCTATGGGTACATTAAGCGACAATTTTTACGAATAGAATATATTTTTATGTTGTTGCCCTCATAATTAAAATGCTTAAGACTAAAGGCTGACTCTTCAGAAGGAAAATACTGAAGATTTTCGAACGAATAGCCTAACAAGGTAAAAATAGTCTAAAGAAAATGCTGATACTCGTTAGTATTGAAAACGAGAGAGCGGGAGGACGATCCTCTACTAGATGGATCAAAAATGACCCATCCTTTCCCGGCACTGTTATTAGTAATTATTCTTACATTAATTCCTTACAACAAAACATATTTTGTGAATTTAGGAGCAACTATAACTAATAAAAATGAATATGAAAATGTAAATTTTAATTTGATAAAGGAAAATAAATAATTATGTTATCAACTAGAACACATTCTTATTGAGAAGTTGCAATTTTACACAACATAGGTCTGTGATATTTTTAATAAAAATTAAATGCATTAATTAGAAAGATATACATATAAAATCAATTTATCGAAAAAATATTATTGTTGCTACCGGGATTCGAACCTGGATCTTGAAACGAAAATTTGTCGTCAAGTTCTGTGTTGGTGTAGCACAATCGGTTAATGCATTTTTCCGGATAAAAAGAGATCCAGATTCATATCTCGGTAGCAACAATAATATTTTGCTAAAAATTAATTCAAATATATATCTTTCTAATTAATAATACATTGAATTTGTATTAATTATGTTTTCTATTACAATTTACGGCTTTTCTGCATCCGTTAGCGTTTATCTATCATTAAGTTTTAAACATTGTGCAACTAATAATACAGCAAATAATAAATACAAAATCACGAAGATACATAGTATACATGCAGTAAAATAAGTAAAAAAAAAAAAACTCCAGTGGGATACCGTGCAGCACACTCCAGTGCGGTCACGTGCCACGCTCATGCAAGAGCATCAGCGGCAGTTTCTCGAAGCTACTCCGGATCCGGACAGCATCTTCACAGCACCGAAGGCATCCTTGTCATATGTTTGACTATAATAGAAAGATAATATATATGATGAAGGAACGTGAGTACTAGAAAATGCAACAGGTGGACATTATATAAATAAATTAATAAGCATAAATACACAAGACTGGTCAAATAAAATAAATGAAAGTATCGTCAAAAAAAAATTCATAACACTTCATGATTCCAAATACATGGAAGTGCTCTACTGTTGGTTGCGGACTTAGAAAAAAAAAATATATTTCCGAATTTTTTAACGAATATATGGATTTTTATTACTCATTTATGTCAGAAGTTATACACTAGATTTGACTTTTTTTAAACTGTTACTTAGATAAAATATTTACATTAATTAATAAAATACAGCATTATATGGAAGACCACGACCAATTAATTTATTTTCATGGTGCCACAAAATTGCCTAAATGTAGAAAATTCTTGCATATACGAAATATATTTTCCTATAACCTTTAACCCAATGTTATGAAGACAAATCTGCATTGAACCAAATTAGCAAAATGTTAAAAATTAATAGAGTTATAAACCATTCAACATTGTGTTAATGAATACAAATTAATTTAAATAAAATATATTTACTTACATGCTTTGAGGCTTCAGCTACTATTTAAAATAAAGTTTTGTATCAAAAACACAATAATTTCTTACTAAATAATATTTATATCGATCCTATTAAATGTATGTGTTTTATTTGGTTTTTTTATTTCAAATCAAAATTATTTTTTTTTAATTTTGGAAAATAACATTCAGCTTATTTGTTTTCTATTAGTGTAAAAATCCTATCTAAGTAATAGTAATAAAATGTAAAACAAATTTCGCACATTGTCACTCAACTTTTACTCAATCTTGTTTTATTATTTTTACTTTTATATTTTAACATAGTATATGTATATTATTTAACTCAATCTTTCGTTACACCGGAGTATCGAATTACATGTTCATACTTAGCTGCAATGTAGCTTGTTGGTGTAGTGATCAAGACGTTGGCCTGGTGATCTAGTGGTCGGGGGTTCGCGCCTCGTTCCAGAACACCAGCAAGTTAGTCCCATTTTCATAGCACAAGCGTTTAGCTTAGTTTGAACATAGTAAGAATATTGATGCGACACGTATTCCATGTACGCATCTCTATTTAAAAATAAAAATGTTTAATTCTTATATAAAAAATGACACCTGCAGTATGAATCTAAAACTTAATAATAATTATTTGTGACGACAGCGTGATACCCACCTTTTACAGAAACAAACATATATCACTTTTTAAATATTATTCAACATGTACAATTTATCGCGTTGGGGCAAATAGATAAAAAAAAAACATTTGTAATATAACAATAATAGTAAATTATTAAATAATTGTATTTAAACGTGTATTAAATATATTTAAATAATAATCAAAATATATAAATGTCATTTATGTTTAATTCGCTTCAATTGTTGCACAGATGTACAATCAAAATTTGAACGTGAACATACCGGGTATATTCCATCTACGACGTATAGAAGCAGAAGCAGAATTAGATCCAGTAGCTGTACAAACATGAGTTAATTGGTCTTATAAGGTAGCGGATTTCATTTGGTACCAGGCAAGGCGGTAACACGTGTTTGCTGCCGCTGACACGTGACTATAGAATAGTAATTTCACTCATCATGTACGATACATACTGTTGTATCGTGGATCATCCCAGATATTGTTATCTTATGACATTTGTTGTGACAAATAATAATGGCGGCACATAAATTTTTTCGAACTTAAATCAAACCAGTTTCCCAACATTTTCAAATGATCTGCTATCGCTCTACCTCACTTTTCTTACGTCAATTATTATATTTCTTTATATTTTGTTTATTTTTCGGTAAAAAAATAGATAATGAATGAAAAATTATATCAAATTGTCAAAATACGTCTAATTTCCAGTATTGAAAATCTTTACCACCTAAAATAATGTTTCAAAGATGACTTAAGCCACTTATGGATATTTTCACAAAACAGATTATTCCTTCTTTCAAATTTCAAACGCTGATAAGTAATGGAGTAAGTACACAAATATGATAAGAGGTATACGTACGTATTAGTTATGAGCTCAAGAAATGTGATATCATCACCGATATCTGTAAGTTATAATCACTACCAGTGATTGAGTACATGAAAATTGTCTGAAAATATTGTCATGTTGAATAATGCCAACGAGTGGAATCTACCAAAATATAGATGTATATTTTTGGCTATCAGTTTTATTATATTAGCGTATTTTAATATTGTTTTTATTTATACAACGTGGGCACATACTCTGAATATGCCTGTAACACGTGCCCAATATATGATGTGTCGATTGGATTTTAACGATTTTATTCCGGCATAAAAGTTTTAAAGCCAATAAGCCGAAAAAAGCCTCAAATAAAAATAATAAAAATGTATGAATACTTATTATTGTAAATTAAAATAGTTTTTCAATGGTGATCAGAGTCACGGTTTTTAATCACTAGTAACATTCAATAACAGTCAATAATAGCAATTTGTTTTGTCAATTTAATATTGACTGACTTTCGTCTCAAATTTATTAAGCTAAAATTTAAATCACAATCAAATGATTAAAAATGTTGTCAAATAATTATATTGTAAACATAAAAATATTTTCCATGCGTACGATACGGTGGATCTCTATGGGAGCGTATATATTGTAGATGGATGAAACTTAGCTCTCGCGTCTAGGAGACAAGACTGTAAAGGTCGGCACGCATCAGTTGATCAGCCTGCTCTGCTTACAAAACACAATAGATTACTAATTTGCACATTAATTCAGAACCGTCTTCATCGAGAATTTCGAGAGCAAAGTTTCATCAGTCTTCACATACTTAAAATGGCGTCAATAAATGAACGACGCTCTTTGATCATAGGATTATATTTTCAATTCAATTATATTATTATTATTATTATTATATAACGAAGGCACCGAAAAGGTAAGACATTTTTAACATACCTAAATAAAAATAAATAAATTTTGTTATATTTTTTGACAATAAATACTACAAAATTTTTATATAACTATCCAAAATTTAATTCATATAATATGAGAACGTAAGGCTTAATAGTTTGACGAGAGCATACTTGTCAAAGATCTGTGTGTTATAGAAAGGAAACGACCACAGAGAATACTTGTTATCGTACCTAGTTCGAACAAAGTGGAATACTATGGAAGGATATGTTATTATCAGAAGCAGTATGGACAAAGGACAAATCCGATTTGAACTATTCTAACAAAATATTTATTTCAAAAGTCTGCACATCACATTACATAACAAAAGTACCCTCGGGATAAATATTGATATATACACTAAACAGTTCTGTAATATTTACTATTATTTTGAAAATATTTTTAGATACTCTTTCAAGTATTGTTAATATTTATTTTAAAATTATTTTATTAAAAACAAGGCCTACACCTAGATATACTAGTACATTTACGGACTACCAAATACATACATCACTAGTACAAATACACTGAGTCAACTGAAATCAGAATTGCGCAACAAAAAACGAGGGGAATTTACAATTTTCAAGGAAAACTAATTTTTGTTGTGAAATTGCAATTTCAGAACATAGGTCTGTGATTTTTTTATATAAATTAAATTAATCCATTAGAACGATACATACACAGAAAAAAAATTATTAACTGGGAACTTTTCCTGTCCTAGAAAACGCGTTATTATTCCCTCATATCAACCGATTACGTTTCCGACAAATTTAAAACTTATATTCCGAAGTTTTATTTTATAATTGATTATTACATTTTTAAAAATCAATCAACTTTATATTGCAATATATATTTAATTCTGGTGTGGTATTTGGGACAAAATATGTTTTAGATACATGGTTTTACTCTACATATCTTTCTAATTAATTCATTTAATTTGTATTAAAGAATTTACTTTTGCTATAATACCATTAATTTTCATCGTGAAGAAAAACTTACAAATAGCCCCGAGTCCTGGGTTTTTATTTGATGAAAGATCTTGTAATATTAAAACACTAAATGAATACGGTAAATTGAATTATTTTCTACATGAAATGGAAAAACTAATGTTACCAGTGGCATGCACTAGGTATGTTTGACCTAGGGGAGAAGTACAATATTTTAGAAACATACTTGTTAGGTAATTACCTCTTTCTGCCTCGGCTTCATGTTCAAGGGGAGGCATCTAGCCTAATTGGTTCTTTTTTTTTAAATATTGACAAGTCAAATGATTATGAAATGAAAGAATGTTTATATATAAGAAAATTTATATTCTATATTTTAAGATGCTTGCATATGTTAAAAGTGGAAAATTAGCAATTTACTTTAATACTTATAAATAAGGCTATTCAAAAATAATTAAAATTAAATGAACATTAAATATTTGTGTTCATCATGTCAGCATTAATTTCTCTGCCAAATTGTCTATATTGACGCTTGTCTGATGTTGATTATTCAGGTCCCTCACGTAAGGGATTACCTCTTAGGATGGTCCTGGATCCTGGACGTGAAGTGTGGTCAGCTCCTTGTGGTGCCAGCGTAGGGTGACGGAGTTCAGGCTTGTAGTTGATGATGAGATGATGCCCAATTATCCAGGTAAACCGGGACTCTGGACGCGATATTCTGATGCTATAGCGACAGTCTGTTCTCGCTACACCGATTATATTCATCAACTTTTTGATACTTTCTCATTTACGATTAAACGCAGAGAACGTCACAGTCTAAGGTTAAACTCGAGGTGCACAGTTTAAATTTTCCCCGGAATTACAATATATAAAGCGCTTGCTTGATACTTTTAGAGACGATATGAATTTTATTTTCTGATTGAAAATAAAATCTCGCCTTAGGCGGAGCCACTTATCTCGGCGGAGAATATCAGAAGACTACTCGTCTATGGTGATGCATACCTCAAGGTGCATTTTTCGGACGCTGTACCCAAGCTGTGTCGGTCCACCTGCGTCTAAAAATACCAAGTTTTTATGATCGTCCGTCCCTTACTTTGACTAAGAGCTTTTGAAGCCTTGAACAAAATATTGTTTTGGGTAATTTTGCATTTTAACATACTCTTGTAAAAAGTTTACTCGTAATCTGTGTACCTACATTTTTCGTAATTGTATATTAATATATTAATTTTATTACAGTATTCATTTATTTTTTTAATACAGGCGGCATTCATTTTATAGAACTTCATTGTTAATCAACACAATAAATCAAACACGATATTTTTGTTAAATTATTTGAAAAAAATACACACAGAATAAAAAGTGGTGATTGATTTATTGTACTGATTATTACAATATTTACAGGAAACTTATTAAGTGAAGGCTTGATAACTTTATTATATAAAATAATAGTTACTATATATGTATGCATTATATCCGTTTGAAATACCTACAGACTTGGCGTATGCAGTTGAAAATATTTAGCCACACGTCAGTTCAAACGAAGTCGTGTATTAATAACACCGCGCGACGCGGGCGAGATGAGTATTGCGTTTAGTTCGAAAAGGGATAAATTTTACTAAAAATTACGCAAAGTACGTGCGCAGATTTATTTGTTACTAGCTGAAATACCCGACGCTGCCTGGGCTTTATGCAGAGTGAAGAGGCTTCATTTAGACTGATGGGGGTAGTTTATTTTCGAAATCAGATGTAGACAGCAATTTTTCTATTATTTTGAAGGTCATGTGTGCAATATATATATATATATAAATATATACAAATTTATGAATACTCCCTTTAGATTATTCTAAAAAGTACACATTAACTTTGATTTATTTACTGGTGGACTTACATTACTTCACGTATGTAAAGTAATACGTAATCAAGACATATTTCCCAGAAATAATAATTATTCACGGCATTTATAATTGTATGGAATGCACGCCCCTAAATGTAATATATATTAAAAATTTGTGTCACGTGTTAGGTAGAGATATGTTTACTATGGATAATACAATAATTTTTATATTATCCGTAGTCACGAGTACACGACACCAAGATAGCTAAAATATAAGGAAGGGCACTAAAAATGTTAGTTAAGTTAAGTGCATCCTCAGAAAACAATTTTCTACCTATAATGATGATGCGGAGGTCCTAAATGAACGCGTCTCACAGATACCTGGTCGTAAAACCAGGCTCTCAATAGACATAAATACTCCCGGCACCGGCGTCAGGTGACACGCCACAATAACATCAACGACTTGTAGTGGCGTTGCTAATGGGGTTTAGGGGGGGGGGCATATGTCCACAAGCGCGAGACTAGGGGGGGCACCAAAGCGGGATATTTAATTGGTCAACAGCGTAGTACTAAATATTCTTCTCATATTATTAATGGGGGAGCGCCATTTGAATAGTTCGCCCACGGGCGCCAAGTACCCTAGTTACGGCTCTGTCGACTTGTGAGCTTCACTCGAGTACTTGCCGTTTTCCCGACGACAAGCTCTGGTTCACCCTATAGTAGTAGCTGCTTGCGCGTAACTTTATATAAGAGCGTTGAATAAATGGGTACCCAGCCTTCATACATGCAGCATTCTGATCAACACCCTTTCTTAAACAGTAACACACGTTACTCCCCACAATTATGATGAAAATCCTTTGAATATTGATGAAATACTGAACCTAACGGATCTACGCCAATCGTATAAAAAGTATGTGCAGATAAAGCGAAATATTTGGAAACATAAATTAAATCGCAAAAAAAATATCTACAATTTAGTTTAGGACCGGTCTCGGAATCAAAAAGCTGTTAGATCTGTTTGAACAAACGGTGGCTCTCTGTGTTGTTTTTGTCCTTAAACAATATATACTCCAACGCTTGAATATGGATAAGATATCAGAAGAAGAACATCTTGTTACAAAAATCATATACTGATTTTTATAGGAATATAGGCTTGGGAACGATTTTGGTATTGTAGATATATTCCGAAATTCAATGTTTAAATATAAGAGTAATGTTTTTGGTGCTGTTCTGAAACATACATTTTTATTGATTTTCTGTCTTGAAGCTTATTTTTTATAGTTTGCTTATTTTTAATTTTTTTTTTTTTGTAAAGCTATATATGTATATTCTATCAATTTCTATTTTTATATATATATATTCCAAGCTACTTGAGAAGTTGCTCATGTTTTTTATACCTAACAAATTTTGTAAAAGCCCGTAAATTAATATATAAATAAATAAATAAAAACGAGACACGCTTTCTCTGTGTATCTAATTTGTGTTTTTAATTAAATTTGTATTAAACTATGTTTTAAAATTGCAACTTTATAATAAAAATGTGTTTTTTTTTTTAAATATATTATTTAGCCCACGCTGTGTTTACGTTTTTTCCAGCCAACTTGTTTTGAAACTATTAATCGTGACCATTTATTGTTTACCTGTTTGTTGTCTGTGTTCATATTTATAAACGCTCAGAATATCAGATATCCTTTGTACACCTTCTTCTGTGCAATCATTCATGCTCTCCTAGGAACACAAGAGGTCTTAGAAATATCCTTTATCATGCGCAATGGACTATGACCTCCGGCTAACATATCACTGAAGTACAATATCAAAGGATAATCTTCTTGCGTCATACGCGATGTCATTTTAGCAGACCAGAAGGATGCTGAAAAATAGATAACGGTAATCGAATTTGTTTCTATGATTTAATGAAAGAGAAAAACATGAACTTAAAATTATAACGTCGTCTCATTTTGATATCCCAGCTTATTTTATGAGAAAAAAAAATATTAATAAAAACTAGTATAAACAATAAGCTATCAATAAAATAAATTTATGCAAAAAAGCCATACATTTTATATAGTGATTAGCTCTTTTTAGCTCTTCAGAACTATTTAAACGTTTTGGGTCCCCCCCACCGCGCATCCCGCACCTATACAAACGCTGTTTCTCCGCGGAGGTAGGCAGAGAGAATAGAGCGCCACACTCTTCTATCCTCAAAATTCTCGCCTTATCTACATACGTCTTCCCTTCCAAGCTTGTCGATTACTTGACACAACCAGGTAAACCAGATACTGGAGGATGGTCCTGTTAGAAGCCTCAATAATCGTCGAGTTTGTATGAGAAGATGTATGAATGTAGATGACGCGAGATTTACGTGTTAGGACAGAAGAGTGTGGCGCTCTATCCTCTCTGCCTACCCTAAGTAAGGTAATAATACAATAAACTAAAACAATACAATTAATTAACTACATACGTACATAAATAACTTAAATTAATGAGGGAATTTTTTTTTTAGTATACAATGGAGTTAAATCACGTAAAGGACTTTAACAAACGCATCAGAAGTAACACGAGCTGTAGTATTTGTCAAGTCTTGATTGAACGTTCCGCAGAACTTTATAATCATGTAGCTACCGCGTATTCTCTGTCGCTGAATGTCTTATCAGATAGGTTTTACCAACTGTATACAATTTTTGAATAATTTACAACATTTAATTTAATTTGAAAAACAAACAGTTAATCGATGTAAATAAAAATTATTATAAAAATGTAACCAATTACGTGTTTTCTCTGAAATAATAATAAACTAGATACAGTGCAAAAGAATAATCTGTATAAGACTTATTAAATTGACTAATAGCTTATAGACTTTAATTGGAAATTTATTTCACGCTGCATAGAAAACGATAAAAGAATGAGAATTTTCTCCTCTATTGCAGGAATACAAAATAAATCAGTAAAAATAAGAGAAAAGCGATAAAATGTAGAAAATAAAAATATAAACAAAGAGATAAAAGTTAAAAGAAGAAAACTTTCTAGGGGAACGGGAGGGTGTAGGGAAAATAAAATAGGATAGGGAATGAAATCTATCTAATAAAAATCAAATGAAAGCCATTAATATTTATATATTAAGTTTTGATTTAATTGTGAAGTATTGCTCTTTATGTGTGTTCAGTTAAGGGATACTCGGTAGAAAAATGGTTTTGTTTGGCATTGGTGTTACAATGTTGAACGTTGAATGTAAGATTAGTTCTGGTTGACCTGGATGGCAGTAAATCATGACAGTCTACTTTAGAGTTGGCTATTTTGTGTAGGAAGGTGACATCTGCCGTGTCTCTTCGAATTTGTAGTGATGTAATTTTGGAAATAATAGATTACTCAGCAGTGCTGATTATTTGTATTTTTTCGATTCTATTGATATATATGCTTTATCATGAATTTCAGACTTAGGAGGCATATTAAATGGTACTTCGAACGTATGAAAAGTACCGAGTTTTCATGGTGTCGATGTTATTAATTATTTTACATACCCGAAGGATGAAACCTAACATTGTAGTTGCTCTGGAGGTAATATGGTTAATATGGTTAATGTCGAAGAGTAATTTGGAATCCAAAATAATCCCAAGATCCTTAGTTTCAGATTTCTTGGTCAAGAGTTGATTATTAAGAGAGTTAGGGAAGTTTAACAGATTATTTTTTCTGGTAAACTGTATTATAAATCACATAGGTAGCAACATAAATGTAGGTTATGTTGATCGCAATATAAATCGAGGCGGTTTAAATAGCTTTGAAGTTGGTGACAATCATCGATATTACGAATTGTAGTAAAAAATTTCACATCATCCGCAAATAAAATATGTGAGTATAAAATAAATAGTTAGAGATGTCATTGATATAAATATTAAAGAGAAGTAATCCTTGAGGAAAACCTGATGTGATGCGTACCCAGTCGTATTTGTAACCGCTAACTAATACTGCTTGGCTCCTATTGAATATGTAGAAGTAAAACCGTATAAATAGGTCTCCGTGAATATCGATAAGGAGGCGTTTGTCAAGGAATTTAGAATGCACAACTTTATCGAGTGCATTGATTTGGTCCATATAAATTGAATTGATCTGATTTTGTTTGTTCATGTGATCTTGTGGAAACTCTACAAAGAATACAAGATTGTAAATTGTAGAGAGATTACAAATAAATCCATGTTGATTATCATTTAGTACTGACCTTTATTAACTGATCGTTAATAATTTTTCCAAAAATTTTTCTGTATATACAGAGCTTAGAAATGGGTCTGTAATTTACGATTTGCATCCTGGTTTAGTTCTACTCTATTGATATATGAAATGTAATCAGCTGGACTTTGTAATAAGTTATGGCAGGCAGTAATATTATTATACTTTTAAAATCAGCAATGTTATCTTTGTGGTTAAGATTCATATTTTTATTTTTTATCTTTGTTTTATTAACCACTAAAATGAGTTTAAATACATCTACCGGTTTCGAAAAATACAATTTTCTTCTTCAGGATGTCATAACTAACTAAAACATATATTGTTTCTTTGACAGAATCTATTTTTAAAAAATCTATTTTTAAAAATTTTTTTTTTTTTTTAGTACCTAACTCAAATCATTACTTAATACAAATTTACTCGAATAATTTTTAGGAAAAAATTTTAGAATGGGACTCGTAGTTAAATTTAGTTGGTTGTTTATAATTTTTTGATTAGTTTTACACGCTTTATTTATCTCCAACGATTCCAAATTATTTAGTTTGTGACCAACACCGTTTATATGCAAAATTGACAATCCCAATTTTTTATCAGAATCATGACCATTTTCTATCAAATGATTAGCAAATTCTGAAAACCCACTATTGTTCAAGAGTTTTATAATTGTTTTTAACATAGCTCCAAAAAATGTTGAGAGGTAATGGCTGAGACATTCGTGAGTGAGAGCTTTGTGTCGCTTATATAGAAGGGAAAACGTTGCGTAGTCATACGAGTTTTTGTACATTTTAAAGCTTCTGAAATATTTGAATTTCTCTTTGAAATGTTTAATAAGCGCCGGGCTGTACCAATGTGAGTATTTGGTATAATAAGATAATTTTCTCGTGATATAAGTTGCGATGAGGGTGGTATCAATGTCACCTTGCTTGAGAATTCGATCCTAATTGAATTGATCCAGACGCGCATCACCTAGTTTTAAGATATATATCAAACTTTGCTCTTTTAAAAGGGAAGGTATAACTTGAAAAAAACAATAGTTTAAAACAAATAAATGTTTAATGTGAAATGGTGAATGGTGAACATCTTATAATAATAAGGGGTCATCACACGCTGAAACGGAAACTTGTTTGGTATTCTTATTATTATTAGTATATTATATAATGTAACCCTGTTAAATCAATTCAATCGACGAAGGAAGTACTTCAAGTGGATGACAAGTCAGCGGATTAGAAAAAAATGTTGCCGTCAGAATGAGTCCAAACAACATCTAAAATATTGAAGTCACCCAGGATCAAAAAACTATCTGATAGATATTCGAGCGTTAGCCTGGTTAACTCATTAAGAAAGCTTTCCATATTATCAGAGTAAGATGGACCTTTAGATATATACACACAACAGATATAGAATCTCGTTCAGAAGTATTTATGTTATGGGAATGTAATCCAAATATCTTCTGGACGAGTGTGCGAATGATGTGTGCTTATGCCGAAGAGCCACTGATACCCCTCCCCCTAGATGCTGACCTGATGGCTCATGGTCACGATCCCACCGGTGGACATCGTAGCGATCATCAAAGTGTTCATCGTTACGGATTACACCTAGGAGCCAAGTTTCGGTTAGAGCGAAGATGTCGTACTTATTCACTGAAAGCTACGTTGTATAATAATTGATTTATTTTCGTACGCGGAGGCCCGGGTTCCAGGCGGAATTGGACGACTAGCTGTGCTGCCTGAGGAGTGCGGCGGAGCCACACGGGAGGAGTGTTCCGCACAGCATTTCGAACCACGGACGCGGTAGAAAGTGGCCCGAGAAATGTGTGAATAGGAAGAGGCCATTTTTTCCGCGTCACAGAAACATTCCGCCCGGCACCCCGCGCCACTGGATTTTCCACGCCACTGCGCCAACGGACCGCCGCGTGGAGGGGGTAGCGGGCCGCTGCGAGACTCCGCCCCCGCCGGCGCGCAGACTATGCCGCACATAATTTTTAGCATAACTAGTCGTAGAAAATTATTTGTAATGAAAATATGATATCAATAAAAAGAGAATGGAAGGGGCGATCGCCCGGCGATAATATTATGCACCTCAAAAATCATTTAGGCATTGAAAACGAGTTTTCCAAGTTTGAGGTGCGATAATTAATTCCCCGGGCCATCGCCCCGGATAAGACTTATCAGGCATCGCGAGGAGCAATAAAGACTATAAGATAAAATACTCGCGGTGCCTGAAAAAGTAAAATTGTAAAGAGGAGAGAAGAAATGCCGGAGAAATTCGGAGTCTGCCGTCTTCAACTGTGCGGCGAGAAAAATGAACCAAGTTTCGAGATCTCGCCGCCAGGGGGTGGCTGCGCTGGACCGCAGCGGGGCGGCAGGGGAACGGATCCGGCATTTTGATTGGAGGAGATCTCCTGGAGCCTGTAGCGCTCGTGTTATTTTTACATGTGAAATAAATAATGGTCCAGTGGCTGCAAAGACTCACTCTCGTCTCATTCGTCTCTCGCACCACTGGACTAGATAAAGCAAATTGGACTTTTATTTCTCTCATCATTGGACCTCTGCTATCATCACTACCACCGAATCTTCTGGCTTCCTGACTTTGCAACGACTTTGGATCACGGACCTGGAAATTCACACGACATCGGCTGCTACACTGGACGAGATTTTGGACCCCCCTGGACCGCTGCACCACGCTGCAGATAATTTTGTCCGAGCTACCAGAGCGAACCGGCGAACCACCCCTGCATTACAGTTCTTGTTTCCTGTACGGAACAATAATATATAATATATGTACATTAGTTTAACGAACGTCTTTAGACAAAATAATAAATCCGTCGTTTATACGACACTACCATGTATTTATTTGTAATTTAAGAGTACTATTAATATTGTTTTTAAAATTTAAGTTTTAACTTAAAACACTTTACCCATATAAAAAATGTATGAACGTTTACTATGACTGAACATGATTCATTTATTGTTTTAAAATACTTAACGTAATAACTAAATAAAATAATTATTTTTATTGAAGGTTATCGTAGGAAATAGGTCTGCCAATTTCTTTTTGTTTTTCACAAATAAAAAACCAATCCATACACCAAATTTAAAGAACAATCATGAAATCAACATGTTAAAAACATTAAGATAGTAAAATTTGTGAATTAGTAAAAGAGGAAGTAGACACTTCAATGATTTGCACGCAGTTGTAAGCCTTTCTAATGTTATTCTGTAAAAAAATAGTAAATAGCCAAGTATATGACTTGAGTAATTCACTAGCTTAAAGATAGAACAGAGTAATGTGAATAGCACGATGCGGCGAATATACAAGAGCGCTATGGGTACAGCGGTAGTTTTTAGAACTAAACAATCAAAGTCTCTACTGGTACACAGATGGCGTTAATTGTAAAATAATATTTCCGTTTATGTTAATCCAATTATTTAATTTATATATGTTTCCCAGAATTTTTAGTAATGCACAGCTTTTTTGCTTGTATGTACTGTACGCCCCTGGCTTTACCGATATACAGTGTTGTTGCAGGGGAGTGCTATTTTTGATCTTACGTGTGATATAAAATAAAAATTAATTACCGGTACCTATGTAAAATTATTGTATTACCAAAGTTTATTCATAGATGCGTCACTTGTAGATAAATTATTGTTACAATTTTTACATGCATTAATAATGCATGGTTTGAACGCAAAACATTATTAAATTAAATTAAAATATTTTATAAAGTTTGCGTGCTTGCTGCCTATTAAACGTATAAATATTATTTATATATTCTGAAGTTGTATCGTCTATACTGTTACAAGACCAGGCTGACTTTATAACCAGAAGCGATGACTCCAAAGAGCAAAAGACGAAGGAGGAGCAATTCTCAGAGGAACTGAAAAGCTTGCGTTTGAAAAATATTCCATTTCTTCCGTTCCGCTAGCACAACCGAAGAATAACTTTTATGTTAAGGGACATCACTTATAAATTTATGCAGCGAAAACTTAACACAAAAGAATTTTCGCCTTTTTGCCGGACTCGTATTTCGCTGAATAGTGTTGTGGAAAATTATTTTCGCCTAATTTAAATAAATAATTGTTCAAAGTTATTTGACGTATTCCTGAGGGCTAACCTCATCTGGCTAGAGACAGAGACGATTTGAGTCAGATGCAAAGGGTGCAGCCGCACCTAGCCCCGCGCTTATACTATATAAATTAAGAAAAATATACAAATTTGATCATTTATTTGGTCCCAGACTAAATCAAACAAGTTTTATTTGTATATATTAATTGTGTTGGTGTAATCTATGATACAATCAAAAAGTGGCGGATATTATTCCTAACAAAAAAGAAAGCTAAAATTCAGAAATCGGCGATGTACAGTGCGGTGAATTTTTTCAATGAAATGCCAGATGAAATAAGAAAAGAGAAAAAACTACATAGATTCAAAATGAAACTAAGTAAATATGTGTAAAATAAGTTAGAGTAAAAAGTAGATATAGATGTACTATATTAAGAAAAAATAAACGAATATTACGTGATCGCATATTCCGTCAAGATATGTTTGTTAAATATAAGTACATTTCAATTGGGTATTTTATTTTTACTGTTTCCGAGGTAGGTTTGTAAATCTCCATAATTACATATTAAATAAAATTATATAGCTGTCTCCCATTATAGTTATAAATACGAGTTGTTGAGATAAAGTGTTAGATTGATAACGCCCTTGCAGGGCGAAACGCGTCTTCAGCATATTAATATACTGAAGACGCATTTAAACGAGTAAAATCAAAAAACACGTGTTTTATTTTCACATTTGTGAATATTTTATACATGAAAATATTCGGGAAATAAGTGTGTGTATAAAGAAATATATAAGACGGCCCAAACCTTGCACCCAGCCTAGCAATTTTTCTGGCCGACTCTGGTTGGAGGCATCGCCACGTGTTGTGCACGTGTATATTGGTTGCTAAATATGAAGCATCCAATAAACGGACAAGTACGAAATTCCTGCCTGAATCACTTGACCTCTATTTACATCGAGAATGTGTGCTGATCCCACGCGTTCTAAGTAAAAGGTTTTCTGCTTTCTCATTTTATGGTTTGATCATCATCAAACTTTGTTATTATTTTAATAATTTTATTTGAGCAAAAAACATTTCATGTTTAATTTAGTTCCTTTCAATAAAAGAAAAAACACAAATACATTTTTTATATTACTTCACTACAGCTGAAGATGCAAAACTTATATCGATATTAATTTGACGATTATTAATTAATGATTCAAATTTGCAGAACCAGTGGCAGATGTTGATAATGTAATTACGACCGTGTCGTTTTTTGCGATAATTTTATGTCGGTGCCGGCAAATATGCTTTACTTCAAAAGTATATTATTTCATAAATAAATTTATTACAAACATCTAAAACAATATTAAAATTAAATTTTCGTTATTTAACAGCTGTATTTATCGTTGGGAAAATTAACACTTTTAATTCTTAAAAGGCACAGAAATCAGTAATAAATAGACAGTAACAGACCTGTTTTAGTAGACGCATTTATTAGTATATTTATTGGTTTCAAATATTTTACTGCATAATACTATACAATGCCGAGAGTAGCTGAAAAGATCGAAAAATCAATCTCAAAAAACATAATGTTAACGAAAAAATGATAATTTTGAGTATCTATATTAGTTATATAATTATATATTATATTTTATATCATTTTTAATCCTTGCTTAAAACAAAATATGTAAATAATAGTATTAGAAAAATAATCTGAAAACTCGAGCTATATTAATTTATCAAAATTATGAAATCAAATTTTTTAAATATAATGAAGTATTATTTAAAACGCTTGAACATTTAACAACATGTCGAAAAACGAAGATGACATTACTTTGGAACTTCGCCAGACGCCATTCGTCAAGCACGCCAATAGTGGCGTTTGCTTTTCTTGTGTACTAATTTGTCATTTTTTATTTATAATTTTTAAAGGAGACATCATTAATTAATAATTAAGTTAAGAAACATTTATTATATTATATTCATTATTTCGTTCAACTACCTTATATAATTGTTCTATGGACATAGTTATTTATTTATCTAATATGTATTCTACACATTACATTAGGTTAGGTTAGGAACGAATTTATATCAAATTTATAAACGGTTGAGTTTGTAGTGAAATCTATGGAGAAATGAATAAATAATAATGAGTGTATATCAATTTAATGTTTTTTTTTTATTATGAAAAAAAACTATTCACCTTGAAAATATACAAAATCATGATAAAAAATGTTGCTGTGAAAAAAATATAAAAATCATACACATAAATGATCAATAACAACAATAATAAATCCCAGATGTCCCAATTGAAGGAACAATGGAGCTTAAATAATCATAATGCTTCAAATTTATTTGAAAAATAATAGAAAACAAGGTACGTATATACCGAATTCGCGCGATTAAAGTTTATGTATTTTATGTGATGTTAGATAAATAACACGATGATTTTTAGCCAATTTCTTATTTTTATGCGAGATCGTGATATGTAGATATATATTTTCTCATTTAGTTATACTTATAGGTAAAATAAAACTCTCTAAGTACATATTTTTGACTTTACTTTTTCAGTAATTTTTCATTATTCAAATTCAGATGATTAAGAAATCAACAATAAAAAATCGTTTGGAAACCTCCTTCCAAAGAAGTATCGTGTATGTGCACATTTGCGTATAATCATTGATCACTATTCTCGTTAAAGGTAATATTTTTCTTAGTTTTTTCTCTGACCCGTTTTAAACTTCGAGCAGATTATTATTTAAATATTCATACATAAACTCTAAATAAAATCTTTTTTTTATTAAAGAAGACCACTGACGCTTATAAGGTTTTGCATAGTTATCCATCACATTTAAGGAAGGTTAAAAGGGAATAAAAGCTCAAAGGTAAAAGAACTCCACAGAAATGTTAGTGGAAAAGTTTCGTCCCGTGAAACTCGGTTTATTTGAATTCACTTTGACAAACAACCCCCCTTTGCACTGAAATGTTGAAAATCTCTTCCATCCCTGGCTGTCGTTAAGGTAATATCTACTCATGGAATTCAATTTTCTACATGAAAACAACCTTATCATTTCAAATTTTTATTTATGTAATTTTATTACAAATTTGTTAAACGTTTTTAAGTTATGTAAAATTTGATAAATGTTTTTAAAATATTTTGATACTTGATTTAGTTTTAATTTTAATATTTATAAAAAAGTAATAGAGAAAATAGATACGAAAAATGATTTATCTTATATATTTCATTAAAATTATAAAGATTTTTTATTTATTTTAGAATGTCAATTAATTATTCATCCTCATTTACAGGATGAATATTATGTTCCAGGCCGATGTTGTTTTTAAATAACTAAAAAGTTAAACATAATTTGTAAATTTATTTTTATTAATGTATTATTTTGTTTATTACAATTACGTATTGTATATGATATTGTACAAGTAACCGTTTTTAGCAGCGGTACAAGTGCATGCTCTTTTAACTATATTTTTCAAAACATTCTCGCACACTTTGCGTGTTATTTAAGAAATTTAATTTTGAATATCGTTCTGTAGTATCGGAATTTTTATTGGCTTATTAGTGTAAACCTTAACTTTCAAGTCCTCTACAGAAAATAGTCGGGAGTCGTCAAATCAGGTGATCGAGGAGGTCAGTCGATATAACCTATTTTTGACATTATGCGGCCGGTTGGATTTAAAAATTTCTAGCATAGCTCGAGCTGCATGCGAGGTAGCACCATCTTGTTGAAACCACATATGTTATAGGCCCAATTGATCTAATTTAGCCATTGCGACGATGGCGATCACCATTAATGGTTACAGCATAGCTATTATTATTTAGATTAGTTTTAATAACTTTAACACGTTTTCGAGGCATTATATGGTGTATAATAAATTGTAATCAACTATTCTCTACGATGACTAAATTCTAACTAACAAATGTTTGCCAAGCCAAAATGGTGGCCAAACAAAATTGACCTGGAATAAAATATTCACCCAGTATTATGTATATCAATTTGCCAAACAAACAAATATAATCTTCTCTCTCGTTTTATTCATTCAATATTCACGTATAAAGAAATTAAGTTCAGTGTACGGTTCGTATGATATAATTTCATCACAAACTTCCATTGGTTCAAGAGAGTCTATCCACTATATGCAGGGGGGAAAATGCGTAAAGCGTGCATATTAAAATTGAACTATTGTGAAAACAGATGGAAGGGACCGAAAAAAAACGTTGGTAAATAAGACGATGAATGAAAAGTAAGTTGATCATTATCAAAAAGAACAAACTATGTTAACGAAATTCTTATTTTAAAACTACACATTTTTCTGAACAAATATCTCCACAAGAGACAAGAAAAAACATATCTCCTGAAATATTTTGAAATGAATTCCCAAACAGACAAATACTACGTGATGATTATGGTCCAGGGTAAAGGTACTTTAAGTTCTTATAAAAATTCAGATTATTTTTTGTATAGTTCCATAAACCTTTCGGAAAGATTTTAATTTATTATGTCAGAATGACGTATGGAGGAGAATCCTTTAGAGTGCACGACAACAAGAGATGCACACTCTACATTAATTTATCCCTATCAAGGTTCGACAAGACGGTCACGACAGGTCTATCACTAAATACTCTTGTCGTACATATCACACATACACATGTATTAGCATTGTTCTACACCTATATACTAAATTTTTCTGCTAGTGATAAATTCATATATTTTTTATAAATATTTATGAATACTAAATCTTTTTTAAATTCCGCTGTGCTCCTGTTAAAATAATTAATGTTTATGTTTAAAATAGAACACAAACTTTATTACTACCACAATTAATCTAATAACAAATCTTTGAGAATTCAATTGAGTTTTATAAATAAATAATATACGTATAATCTATACCCTTCCTAATCCCTTCAAAAATCCGTACTATTTTAGAGAAATTCTATTTTCAATATTTCAACATGCACGAATAGTTACTAAACATTTAAATTGTCTGAACGATTGCAATCATTCCAAAGGGTACATTTGATCGCGGAAAGACCGAGATCTGTGATTTCACATTTTCCTGAGTTTTCCCGGATGTTTTGCTGAATCCACTTTTCCGGGACCGGAAATATTCGCGATCCACTCAGGGGCTTTTGTTGCGAATTACAGATAAAAGATCTGCTTCCCAAACTGACGTCACGCCTCTATGGAGGATTGAGATGAATTGAAACAAATGCAAGCGATCGCTTCGCTGTCCAATCGATACGACAGATTGGTGTGATTTTGCACTGATGGCGAGGGGAAAGATATTTTAATAATATATTATAAGAAAGCTTGAATATTATAAATGATCATTCGATTATAATGTATATAGTGATGCCTTACAGCATATACAAGTGTACATTACTATTGTTGTCTCTGTATAATATAATTTCTTCCTCACTAATATTGTCAGTCTGCATTGACTTATATACATTATATCGAGCAACATAGAATGTCAGCAGATATTCTACATATTATATTCTACAAATATCATACTAAAAATATTTTTTATGTAAACGAAACAGTTAAGTAAAAACACACTACGGTTATAAATAATCAAAATGTTGTATTGGAAAAAATACTTTTGAAAATAGTTTGGCATTCTGAAATAATCATTTTTAAATTTTTTTAAATACATTGTAACATGTATTTCTAATATATAGATTTTAAATAGAGACTGACATAATGTTATTTAAAAACTGTGTAATAAATCAAAATATTTAAAAATCTTTTTTTTTTCAATTAATCTTGTTTTAAAAACTATTAAAATAACGTTGATAATAACTACCTACTTATGTTATTCTAATTATGTTATACTAAACGAACTTTTAATTAAGCACAATGAATCCTTAATATTTAATTTGATCGCATATATTAAATCAAAAATTAAATAGCTTAAATTTCTTAGTCCCTGACACTTATTTTATAGAATATAAAAATTTATATGTTGAAAAAACTACATAATTTTAAATACTAATTTGATGTATTCATTATAAAGATATACATATAAAATCAATTTTATCGAAAAACAAGCGCTACCGGGATTCAAACCTGGATCTCTATTTCCAATCCGGGGAAGGTGCGTTAGCAAATATGCTACAGCGCCAGTACCTTTTGTGACAAATTTTCGACGCTGTATGTTACATTTTTTCAAATTAATACATCTGTAATCTATTATTTGAAATAGAGATCCAGTTTAGAATCCCGGTAGCGCAAATAACAATATTTTTCGATAAAATTTATTTTATATGTATATCTTTATAATTAATACATTATATTAGTATTTAAAACATCACAGATTTATTTCCTGAATAATTGTAACTTCACAATGTGAATGTGTTCTCTTTAATACATAATTTTAAATATACAATCATTTTGATCGTATACAAAAGTTTAATTTTAATTTAAGTTTTTGTTGCTATCCTTTACAATTTATGGAAAACTAATACATTTTGTAATATTTCGTCTGATTAAATATCGTTCTCGTATATAAGAATAAGTAAAATATTTGTTGTAGTTATGATAATTTTTATTGATAATATATTTTAAATATGAATTAAATATATTAATTAGAAAGATATACATATAAAATCAATTTTATCGAAAAATATTGTTGTTGCGCTACCTGAATTTTTTTCCTAACCGGGGAAGGTGCATTATTCAACTATGCTACAGCGACAATATTCGAACCTATATGTTACCTTTTTTTGATATTAATACATTTAATTGTTGTATTATTTGAAAGAGCTATCTACCTTATTTTTACAGAATCTCTAATACCTTTGAGTAAACTGATAGCAGACGCCAGAATTATCAAATCATTTTTATTAAATTTTGGACACATTGATACAACTTTATTATTAGGAGAACACATTCTTATTGTGAAGTTGTAATTATTCAGAACATAGGTCTGTGATATTTTAAATATGAATTTAATATATTAATTAGAAAGATATACATATAAAATCAATTTTATCGAAAAAAATTGTTGCTGCGCCACCGGGATTCTGGCGTCTGCTATCAGTTTACTTAAAGGTATTTGAGATTATGTAAAAATAAGGTGGATGGCTCTTTCAAATAATGGAACGATTAAATGTATTAATATCAAAATAAGGTAACATATAGGTTATCAAGATGGAGATCCCGGTGGCGCAACAACAATTTGTTTCAATAAAATTGATTTAATATTTATATCTTTCTAATTAATATATTTAATTCATATTTAAAATATCACAGACCGTCTGTTCTGAATAATTACAACTTCACAATAAAAATGTGTTCTTCTAATAATATATGTTATACAGCATGTCACTTTTGTCGGATAGGTTGAGAATGTTTTAGAAATGTCAGAAATATTAGTAATTTTTGAAAAAGGTTTAGAATATTTGTGATGACTAGGGCACGGTACTTCAGAACATGTATTAAACAATCAGTGATATTCTACACATTCTGGCAAATGAACCACGTGTATCCTCACACAACAAATTGTACAAAAATTGACAGCTAGTCAGCCAGGAGTCATAGAAAAAGCAATGCTGTGTATCTGCTGAGACAGAAAATCCAACGAGTGAGTGAGATGATAATCTAAGGTTTCCTGCATTGTACAAACTGTTACAATACTAAAATCATTTTGAAAAATAAGCCCACGTTAGGACACATAGTAAAACAGACCGATGATCTTTGGATTGATAAAACTTCCAGTGGCGTCCAAGGGTGGGCGAATAAATTAGATGTTGGAAGTTACTTACTTACTTACTTACCATCATACGTAGGCAGAGAAAATAGAGCGCCACACTCTTCTGTCTTAACGCACAATTCTCGCCTCGTCCACATTCATACATCTTCTCATACAAGCTCGACAATTATTGAAGCTTCTAACAGGACCATCCTCCAGTATCTGATTTACCTGGTCGTGCCAAGTCTTCTACGGACGTTCCTCTACTTCTGGTGCCATCAACACTTGCGTCATATATTTTTCTTATCACTCTCTCATTATTCATACGTTCCCTGTGACTAAACTACCTAAGTGATCCTTTCTTAATCTTTATCACTATACTAAGTTCAGCTTTACATTATTTCCTTATTTCTTCATTCTTTACTCAATCGTTAATGGATACGCCTAAGTAATCTCATTTCTACTGCACTTTCGTTCCTCTTCTGCCAGCTCCAAGCCTCACTTCCATACAGGACTCCATTGTAATCTGCTAATCTTGCCTCAGTTGACAAGTTATTGGAAGTTAAAGGTTTTAAGTTAATTATGATTGTTATACTTTAGATATAGTGTAGATATTGTGGATACACCTACCTTTTTGTAGACTGCCTTCCATCAGCCAGCTCAGAAGATGACCTTTTTGTCAACAGGAGGATTTGGTGGGATTTCACATTTTATTATATGCATATATATATATATATGCCAAGGGTTTCAAACTTGATTAAATGAAAGAAAGTTTAGTGGTACATTCATAAGACATATATTGTATAATAAAAGTTTTCATATACACTAATGTCATAATAACAATTAACAACCAAAACAACCTGAAGAATACGATACATAATAAATACAGAAAGACATGGAATGGTATACATACATAAAATTTATGGATAATAAACAACTAATGTTGTGCATGTTTTGCAGTTACATAATAAATTTTCCTTGACCATAAACTGTGATTGATTCTGATGGAAAATTACATAAGGTTCATTTGAAATCTTTGATAATTTTCTAATTTTAAAAGGAGATCTTTTCAGTCTTTCAATTACATGAGCATTGTCAAGGACCATGTCAGATTGGCATTATGGTTATGTATAAAGAAGCTATAAGAAATTATCTCCATATTTAAATATTTTTAAACATTAGAAGAATTCTAAAATTTAATTATCAGATTAAAGAACATATATACATGAATTTTCTTGAGTATTAGAAGGAATAACACTACAGTAAATACAAAATCACAGTTTTGATAACTTATTTTGATTATTTGGTAGGCAATAGATTTCCGTGCAAGGAAATATAGTGCCTTTGTAATCTGATACCGAAGAATTTAAACACATAAGAAGATGGTAGAACATAACACAAGGATCATTGGATTAAAAATCATTTGTATACTATGGATTTAATTCAAATAAAATGATAATATATGACGCTACCTTTTCTTCTGATGTTGAACAAAATATATACAGTTAGATGGCCTTGTGCGGATCACACAAGCAATAGGAAGGAGAAGAGATGTCATCAAGGAGATTGAAGTGATTTTTGTTAAGCGTTATTACCACTTGCAAGATATATTATGATGATTAATGCACTGTATTATTACGTGCTGCCGATTATGGTGTGTTTATATTAAATATGATACTGCAACAGCGCAGAGACTCCGACTTATTTTTATTTATAACACTGTATTTTGTGATGGTGTGATAATTATTTTCTTCTCAAAGAACGGGATTTACACTAACGAGCGTCGGGTTCTTTAATAGTTTTATCAGGGCGTTGCTTTTGATAAAGTTCAAGTAAATACAGTAGATGCTGTATTGAACTCGCAGAGGCTTAAATTTGTATTATCACAAACTGAATGTAGGTTTATTATTACAAGTATTAAGCATATTTTAATTGAAAATGTAATAGAACTGGTACGACTTGTACTCGGGAAGTTATTTCTAAATTAAGCTAGACACGTTGGACGGGAAATGCGATGTATGACACATATCGCATTAGACATGCTCATTAATAATATAAAACACAAAATGTTCGTATGGTGACGGTTGATTTCAGAAAAACTGAGTTTATTTCTGATTTTTCACTATATATTTTTTATAACGAATACAATTAATTGAAAATATATTATTAGGTTAGGTTAGTTAAATTACACTGTTTATTACCGCGTAGCTACTTTTTGAATAATGAATGATGGAAACTGGACCGGAGAGCCGCGGGTTTATGAGAGATCTGCGCGTTGAGTCACATCACATATACAGACACTATCAAGTGAAAATATGACATAGGCCGTGTTTGACTCCTGTGTTTGGACAGAAACAATCCTAGCGGACTACGTCCAATAATTTTTTAACCAATCAGCATCTCTAAAATCATCTAGGTCCACGTATACTGATCGCTTTATTTTTAAGTGACATTTTTAAATGATTTTTGGGAGTATAATTTTTGTAATTACTCTGCCACTTCTTGCCACGTACGTTGGTATGACGTCATAGGTCCTAAAATGAGAGATAGATAATTTTTTAATGATCTATAACAAGAAATTCAACAAACAAACTTCAAGTTATAAAATAAAACTATTATTTCTCTATTTATTAATGTACTTATTACAAGACTAGTAGTTGAAATACGTATCCTGTATTGTTATTATACGGAGATTATTAAAATGGATTTCTTTGTGTGATGATTTTTATCAAAATCAACTTTAATGATGCGTTTAACATTTGATATAAGAAATATACATAACATAGAGAGCGATCACAAAAGCTCTGGATTGACGATATAAAAAATACCGGTAGGGTAGTGCTAGAGTAGGAGCTTACAAGACCAAGGATTGTGGAGAGCTACCAGGGAGGCCATGGTCAGCAATAGAGGCAGACGAGCTAAAGAAAAATATGGTAAAAGTCACTTTTAATAACTGACTTGATCTTGACTAAAAAGTTAATGGTGCAATTTGACCGTGATTAATAAAATTATCGCAATACACGAGAGATCTAAAGTCACTATACAAAAATTAAATGATTCTCTGTTAAAGTAAAATTCTCCATACTTTGTAAAATATCATGTGTAAAGGATGAATAAAATTACAAATAAATTTTCAAATAGTAAAATGACTCTATACATTCTTTGATAACATGAGTTAAAGTTAGTCAATGATGAATTAAAATGTCATAATTTGATTAATTATGAAAAATTAAGAAATTTGAAGCAAGTTCTAAGCAGATTTTAGCAAAGCGAATAAAAAGGAAAAAGAGTCACTTAGATGACTTGGAACTGTGGAGGTCAATCACAACCACCATCACAACCATCATCACCGCCGACGACCCGTGAACGCACCTTGCAGTACCTGGGCTTAAAACAGAGCTCCTAACAGCCGCAAAAACACTGCCGGTACCGATACCGCAATAACCGCGCCCGGAACCAAAGAAGACCCACTCGTTCACTCCTTCACTCCTCTTGCTGCTGCCTTTCCGTGCAGATCTTTAGAAAATACTCGTATGTAGATATTTCTAAACCGTAACTGTGCTCAGTAAACAATAAACTTAAGTCAATCGTAAGCAGTTTTTTGTTTTATTGAACCTGCTCTGGCCACACATATACAAACATCTCCGTGACCATTATCAAATGAACACGTGAACGCTGTGTGAAATATATGTAACATATGTAATCATCAACAAAATACATTTTCCTTAAACTGGTTACTGCATTTCATATCTCCATAAAACATTGAAGAATCTGTAATAACACAGAAATAAAGGACATCTAGATAAACATTAGAATTAGAAATCGAGAAACGTGCGTCAATAAAGACGAGAGCGAGAGTTCAAATCGAGAGTTGTGTGGCAGAAAAATGTGGAGTTTTAGCTTCCTACTTGCCACTCCGTGGAAATAACGTGATAGTGTGAAAGCATTACATTTTAATTAAATTTTAACCGTCAATAAAAAACTGACAACATACAAATAATAAATTCCTAAAAATATTTACAAAAAACGCATGTGTAATATTACAACAAGCAAAATAAGTTAACATGTTACGGAGGTTAATACCAAATCTACAAATCGAAACCTCATTCTCCAAAAGAAAAAATATTTCACATCTGTTTTGGCGGAAGCATTATTTATGTGGCTAAGTTATAACAGGGAAAGATTTTATTTCATTGTAGACCTCCGATCAGACGAGAAATTAATCAAGCGAAACATCTAAATTAATTGAAGCTGTGAAGATTGGGCTGATGTGAAAAGGTAATATTTCCTATTTTTTTCATGGAGAACACATTCTTATTGTGAAGTTGCAATTTTTTAGAACATAGGTCTGTGATATTTTTAATACAAATTTAACGTATCAATTAGAAAAATATACATATAAAATCAATTAAAATTATACAATTGATACATTTAATATGTACTAAAAATATCACAGACCTGTGTTCTGAATAATTGCAACCGTACAATAAGAATGTATTCACCTTAATAATATATAAGTTGTATCAATGTTTCCAAGATTTGATAAAAATGAATTACAAATTAATTCTGGCATCTTCTATTGGATTTTACTCAAAGATGTTTGACATTCCGTAAATATAAAGAAGATGGCTTTTAAATAATGGAAAGACAGATGTATTAATTTAAAAGTGCAACATATAAGTTTGAAAATTTGTCGTCAACTTATTATGTTGGTGTAGAGTAATCGGTTAATGCATTTTCACGAATAGGAAAAGATCCAGGTTCGAAACCCGTTAGCAACAAAAATATTTTTTCGATATAATTGAGTTTATATGTATATCTTTCTAATTAATACATTTAATTTTTGTTGATAATATTTTCATTTGCGAGTAAAAGGAATACCAGTGTATAGGAAATTTTTAACGTTTAGGAATAATCCGAATTGTATTCGATTAAGCATTTTACTTTAGTCTATTTTACAAATTTTAATCTCAAAATTATATATATAAAACTTTACAAGCATTATATTATTAATTATACTATTAACGATTTTAAGTCCAGTCATTTTTCCCAAAACTTAATATAATTAATACAAATATTTAAATAAACGTAATGAAATTGTTTAAAAACATACCAAAACATAATATTTTTTTAATAGTAATTAAAAACTTTTCCAATAAAATTGTTTTTAGAAAATATACATTCAAAAAGATATGATAATTTTTTGCTATTGAATTGTATTAATTGTTAATTTAAGGCGTTTTATAAAAAAATACGTTAAGTATGAAAAAAAATTATAAAGTAACTTTGTATTTAACTACGTTTAATATATGAACCAATTATTGTTATTATATTTTCTATATGAACCATTCGGTGATAAAAAAAAATCAGGTCTAATTATTGTATTTTTTATAAAGTTCAAAAGTTCAATTTATTATTATTAATTATTTAATTTTAGACCAACATCGTTTACTTGTAAAATAGATCATCACAATTTGTTTTCTAACGTTAGATCATTTTTCAATAAAAATTCCAAAAATACTGAAAATTATCAAATATTTATTTGACCGTCATGCATTTTAATTTAAAGCATTAATTAATATTTTGATATAATTTTTTATTTATGTGTATATTTATTCTTGTATGTATATTTATTCATAGCATAAAATTATAATTATTAAAGAGCTTATCACTAATCATGATCATCCACATCGGTTCCTCTTGACGGAGGATCGTAAACTCCATGAACTCCCACCCACTCCTCCACTTTTCTCAGCATCCTTCAAATCTTAGGACTGTCACTAGAGAAGTTTCTGTTGCGTATTTCTTGATATTTCCAACGAGAGGATCTTCCTCTTCCTTCCTTCGACATGGCCCATAGAGAGTCCATGGTATGGGAAACATGTGTCTCCAACATATCAAAGGAATTAAAACGTCTTCTTTCCCTTGCCTTCAGGGTCCATGAATCTATAAATATACATATTTTTGAAGGGAGTAGGGGTGGGTTGACTAGGGGAAGAAGGAAGATATCTATGGATGCTTTAGAGAATAGACACAGACATTTAGTTTTATATGTAATATATATAGACAAATATCTTAATTCTTTAAATAAAACTACTTACCAAGTAAATACAATATTTATTATGGCCTTTATTGATTTAAAACACATTTTTTTCATGCTCTCTTTACTTATTTTAGGTAAGTTACAAGTATATTATATATTACAATTAAATTACTACATCTTAATAAATCAAATATATAATTTATCAATACAATATTCTATGCAATTTTTTTTTATATCCTGAAAATCTTATGTCATTTATCAAGGAATTTTTACCACTTTACTTTGGAAAATAAATTACTCTGGCTAATTCTTAAATAAAAATTAGTATAAAATCAAATTTTCAACAAACACGTAATTTCTAGTCTGAGTACTTTCCGCATATAAAGGAAAACATATCATTTATATCTTTTCAACAGTCTCATATTTATTATTTACCCTCAATATTTAAGTACTTAAAAAAAACATTATTTTAAAAATAACTACACAGCATTTTCCCTCAAATTCTATCGACATAACTTATTATGTAAAATTTTACGGTAATAGAATTTCACGGTCTTCGAGTGGTAATATAATTTCACGGTCTTCGAGTGATAATAGAATTTCACGGTCTTCGAGTGAAAATATAATTTCTTGTGAGTTATTCCGCCGTGGGTCATCAGACTGATAAAAAAATGAAACATTAGGTATTCACGACTTTTAAAGGATACTTAGAAATTTTTTATCATTTAGAAAACATCACCCAGCATCTTATAATGAATTTCAGTATTGTTTATGTACTAGCGATTCTCCGGTATTATTACAATACACTTAAATGCAGACGATATAGTACTGCCTGGTTATGGGTCATCATTTCAATTTAATTTTCTTATTGGATCAGCCCTGATGATATGTAAATGTCAGCTACGACAAAAATGTGTCTACGGTAGGAAACTCACAATACATTATATTTTAAAAGACTATGTCTTTATTTTCTGTAGATTTTTTCTATGAACATATTTTAGTTAATGAAATTGTTTTTCCTCGTCGTTGGTGAAACAAGCATAAATCTTTAAAACCATCCTTTGCCGTAAGGCCTCTGTGTAAAAGTCGTATCTGTCTACGGAGTTTTCTAGGATTTTTTAAAAATATCTTCTCAAAACTCGAAAAAATAAAAATTTTCTCAGAACACTATTACCATTACATTTTATTAAAAAATTAACTATAATTGTTTTGCTCTCAATATTAAAAGTGCAAAAATAAAATTTCGGTCTACAAATAAATATTGTTTTGAACAAACTTCAATCATAATTTATTTTAATTTTCTATGCAACAAGTTAACGTATTATTTAATACAATTGCGGACAATATGAATAGAAATACATTTATAATCTATCCTTATCCTTGTTAATTCAACAACATATAGTTACTTAAATGTCCGTTAACCAGCATATATTTTTCTAATTCTACATATTCATGTACACGGATACATATGCATACGTTCCGATCTCTTGCCAAATCTCTGAGATACAAAAGCAAAGTCTCATCAATACACAGACGCTCTAAAACATTATTTCTGGAAACGTCTCCAATGTTCTATTATTTCTTACAATGTTTCAGTACTTCAAATACATGTTCATTCTATCCTGAGCGAGTCTCTATCAGTCCCGCTATCTTTGAACATTATTATAAATGATACTTAATTCTTTTGTACCGTATTAGTGAACAATTTAATAGAATATTTGTAGTGTCTTATCCCACAAGCAGCATTCCAATTATTTACAATATTATCACTATGGCTCATCTATTTTTGAGAATTATTTACAACCCAGCTGTTACCTGCAGAAAACATTAAATATTGTGTAGAGGTAGGTATATTATGTATATCTATAATATGACTAAATTTACATATTTACTTTGTTCAAAGAATTTTTTGAAAATATGAATTATTTTGCATAATGAAGGTAAACAGTAATATTGTGTTACGATACATCGAATGTTTCCGTATTTTTTTATAAAATATTCTTAAGAATACCGTAAAAAATTCTTCAGACATTTTTTTCATAAACAAAACGAAATTTTTACTAAATTTTTATTAAATATTTATAATTTCTGAAAAAGTTTGTAGTTATTTCGTTAATATTTCAGTGTATGTAATTAATGGAAATTTTTTTTTTATAAATAATAATATTTAACTGATATCTTATTTCTACTAATACACTATTAATCCACTAGATGGAACATATATTATTAAGATATGATAGTTTTATTATTGTTTGAATTAATATTTATTATTATTTTATTTCAAAACCCAGCCTAATTGATTTTAGCAGATATCAGAGATTTTAATGTATTTTTATGCAATGTCGTACAGATATAAGTATGGGGATTAAATGTTTATGTTTCCTTATCAATTTCATTTGAATATTAGGCTGAGTTCTAAAATGCTAAGTAATTTCTCTGTATAGAATAGTTTTTGGAAATTAACTCCAAATGAAGAATATTCATCTGGGTGGCTTTTGGAACTAAGCGATTCATTTGAAAGAAAATTATTAATTTGGCCACTTTGTTGAGTTTCTAAATTATTCTCAGTATTATTCCACAGTCAGTAAGAACCTTGCAAATGTTGTTCGAAATATTTCATTGATTTCAATAGAAAGCTCAGGTATAGATAGCATTGTGACTATCGATAATCTTTAAATTATTTGTCAATCCTTCGGTAACGCGCTATCGCTTTTGCCGCGGCTGTATGCCCTCACCGCTGCCGACTTGCCTCCCAACATCCTGTCCAAAAGACTCTGTTTGGACTTCCTCCTGACAGCCATTACCTCTCGACAGAGGTCGTGGAAAGCGTCCCCGACCTGCGTCACCTGTTCTGCGGCCGCTACCTCCGTGAAACTGCACTCGAAGTCCTTGGCTAGAATTTCTCCCTCTTCTTGACTCACCTATTGAAAAAAATTGCGCGAGTAGTTACGAAGACATTTGATTAGTTTAAAAGATTGCAAAATTGAAGTAATTAACAAAAACTCGCTTTAATTATTTAATTATATTAACCGTAATCTAAAAACATAAGCATTACCTATTTATTTATTTTCGGAAATCATCAAATAGCAACGATAAATTTCAATCACATTATTAATTTTAAAAATTTAAATAAATAGCTAATATATGCATTCGTTTAAAGTTGAATTAAAATATATAAGCAATATTTGAATATGTCCAAGAACACACAATTACTGGACCTATAAAGACACTGTTATTAAACAAATATCAGATACCTCATAGACAAATATATTATTTTGATATATATGATTATCACAATAAGCAAAAGTGTATAAAAAAATACTAGATATAACTAAATATTTGATTTATCTACAAATATTCAAGTAGCGATTCTTAAAATCTTACTAAAATATCTAACTAATTAATGTATATTTACATACACAAGTAACAAATAAATTATTGTATTGCTTTATCTATTTATTGAAAGGATATCGCAAAAGATTCGACGAAACTGGTTTTCTCAACGTTCTTGTTCGTGGATCCACTTTCATTCCTAGATCACACGAAGAGCTAAATTGCTAACAATTGTATCTTTCTCCAGTGAAAAGATCCATCCTAAGTGCTATTTCCATATATTACTCACTGTATTATCTTCGCAGGGGCTTTCTTGAAAGGCCGTGATAAAAGACCCCAGCTGACTGATAGTATTCTCTCAGTTTGCAAGCGAAGTCATTTTGTCACCGAGTATTTTTCAGGATGAAATTGCCTAATGTTCAATCGTATCCAGGCGTACATTTCCCCCTAATTTTTAAAGTCTAAACTACAACACTATGAAACATTTATACGCCATGTAATATAATATGACTATAATTTAACAAATTAATCATCATATAGTTTATTAAAACAATCATATTTTATTTCAATATTTTAAAAATATTTTGCAATATCGCAATCGCCTTGAATAAAATGAAATAAAACAAAGTATGTATTGCTTTCTATTGATAATTTTATTGCAAACGCTCAGTATTATATAAATTTGTTTTAATTGCTTTCGCGTGGTCATCAAATCACTATTCAATAACCACGGTCTGTCCAAATCAATAGAATTTATAACTATGTTCGCTATTATCTATTAATATGTTGCGAGGTAATATTGAAATAGCAACTGAGGTACGTGCACACTATCGCTATCATAAATTCAGGTGTATAAATACACATTACTTATAATTCTTACCGCGTCATTTCCGCATCTAGAATAATTAATGTCCCAACAATAATGGTATATAAATCAAAAAACAAATTAGATGATGCATATTTTTAGTAAAAAGCCATTCAAAATTAAAATAAATTATTTATATAATATATTTTCTTCAAATTGATCTTAATTTTTTCATCTTGAGTTAATTTAAATTCAAAGAGTATAAATTATATCAAAGCAGGCATGTCATGTAATAAAGACAAAAATTAACCTCACGTGGTTAAATGAAAAAATAATTGTATACATTTTTTTAAAATTCTAATTTAATTAATACAATATTTTACCTGATAAAAATAAAGAATGAAGAATCCTTGAAAATACCTCTTAATTACTTGTCAAAAAATCATTTATAATATCATAATTTTTAACATCAATTATAAATAGAATAATTAAACCAGAACAAGACTAGATATTTTTAAAAATCGTACACATTATTACTCTTAATTATCTTAGATTTAACCAACAATATTATTATTTAATACAAATTAAATACATCAAATAGAAAGATATACATACAGATAAACTCAATTTATCAAAAATGTGTATTAGCTGCCACAGGGATCGCACTTCGCACTTCCCCGCATAGGAAGAAATCCTGGTTCATATCCCGGTGGCAGCTAAAATATTTTTTCTATAAATTGAGTTTATCTGTATGTATATCTTTATAATTGATGCATTTAAATAATAATGTGTTTTATTTAATACACATCTACATTTAAGGTCTAAAAATGATTCTCACTACCAATGTGCTAACTATATTTTTCATGTTCAAACGGGCTGAAACGAGCAATCTTGTGCACGAAGTTACGTATTTTTTTCTGACATTTAACTTGAGAGTAAGCGATACGAAAGCGGTCAATTTAACTTACTTAACAATCGAAAGAGAACAAGATTCATGTTAGAGAATTCAATAAGCATACTCAAATCATCGGTATTTAAAGCAATGCTCGCTGGGAGTAGCAACATGAACAAAAGATAATGGAAAAAAATATAGAAATTATAAATATAATTGAAATTTGTATTAATTTATTCTTTTATTCGCAATAAAACAATAAATAATTTGACATCTAAGGTGCATATAATTTAAAATTACAATAAAAAAACACTAGCAATGACCTACGCAAAAAAATAATATTTTAACGAGAACTACTTGCGTGTACGCTCACTATACTACAAGAAGACACATTGAATACATGAAATTGCCATCATTATTAAAATTATCTTTCAAAAACAAATTTTTATCGGTCGCATTGAGGGCAGTTTGTTTAGGCCATCCCGATGATTACTTATCCAACTAATCTCAATCACGAGAGCTCACATCACATCACAGGCAATCTTCCCGCATTCAAATAGTTGTATTCATCGTACATTAGCAAAACAGTAATTACCGCCAAGAGTACAATGGACCTCTAAGTGCTTTTGAATTACCTGTCTAAGGTGGACCATATCACCCTTATTGCCAACCAGACTGAGGGGGATATCTGGCTGCAGCTGCTGTTTCGCCCTCCTAATATAGTTGAATGATCCACGATCTGTGATTGAATACACCATGAAGAGTCCATCAGCCCACTGCATCACCTCTGAGGAGGGAAGATCGTCTATATTCTGAGAAACAACGATAAGGTAGTCAAAAGCAGAACTTTTCATGATTATCTGTATATCAAATATAATATTTTTATGGGGTTTTTTTTATACTTTTTATATATTTTTATATTTATGATGTGTACCGTGCTGTGAAACGGATCACATAATTCCCGCGATTTAATTTTAATAGACTATTAAAATACAAAATTATGTGTCTTAAATTGGCTCAGTTAGCGAGTTTACTTGAAGCTTTACGAAAACTATGTTACACAGAAAATACTCTCCCTTCCCCGATCTTCGCCAAGCCACTGGTGAAAATAAATTGTTATTGTAATTTTTTTAGAAAGTTTTTTATGCTTAAATATGTTAATTACGTTAAAATGCACCATTTTTTGCGAACGTTTCGTATTATCGCCCGCGATAGGCTTTGGCAAAAAGTCGTGTTCGACCGTAACGCATATATATATATACATACGCCGCGCTGAGGAGGCCTGTTTAGAATTCCACCCTAGAATATGTATTATTGAAATTGAACACAAATTATCGAGTGCAGTAGCTAAAATACGCAGCACTAATTTCAGTTCCAACCCATGACTCGAGAAACAATCAGCTTTGTGGGAAATTATATCAATTTAAATATAGATTACTTAAAAACTTTGAATTTAACCACTTAATAGGTTATAAAGAGTGTTTTTTAGATGATAGTTTTTCTAATTGGCAACACTTTTTTCAACGACAGCCAATTTGACAGCTGACAGCCGATTTGTACTCAGTTTGGTTTACCATTTCGCCAACTTACGCCAGAACAATGCTTGCAAATTATGCAAATTTATTTCAAATTCGCGGTTCTGTTCGCAAAACTTACCGTACGCTGCATCTATTTTACGGTCCATCCGAGCAAGAAATTCGAATAACCATGGATCGTTTTCGCACCACGCATACTCTAATTTATAATACGCATTCGTAGAGACGTCGTACAGTGTGCATTGAAGAAGTTGCTGTTTCTTCAAAAATGATGCCAGCCAAAACGTTACATCCAATGGAGAGCGCCATAAGTTCATGATTACTGACTTTTTCGTTTCCCAATTAAATAGTATTAATATGGAAGAGCTGTGGTTTCAACAAGAGTGCACAACATGTCACACAGCGCGCGTCACAATCAATCGTTGATCGCATAATTTTGCGTAATGGACCGTGATATAACACCTTTGGATTATTTTCTGTAGGGAAATGCTAATCTACGCCGATAATCTAGAGACGATAGATGACTTGAAAGCCAACATTCGTCACGTTATTGCCGATATACGTTCCCAGCTGCTACAGAAAGTGGTCGAATATTGGACTTCCAGATTGCGCTTCATTCGAGCCAGCCGTGGCGCCCATATGCGCGAAATCATATTTAAACACTAATGGCATTAAATGATATTTCCAAGAAAGCCAATACTATGGCTATTATCACAATGTTTATGTATTTTAATTAATTTTAAAGTTCTATACCTCTAAAAAACAACCTTTATTTAATATACCAACCGGTTCCGGAAAATACAATTTCCTTCATCAGGATGTCAAATTAAATAACTAAAACTTATGTGTTAAGCAGTACAAATGTTTTTAAAAATCTTATAAAAAAATATATATTAATAAATAAATCTAGTACCTTACTTAAATTGTTACAATGATGAAAGATTAGTGCAAATTGACTTAATGATAGAAAATTAAAAACATTTTTTTTAGAATAGGACTTGTGGTTAAATTTAGTTGATTATTTAAATTTATTTTGTTAATTCTACACTCATTATTTATTTCTAACGATTCTAAATTATTCCATTTAAGGCCAACATTATTTATAAAAAATGTGTCAAATATAAATTATTACGTTTTCAAAAACAAAGTTATTAACTAATGTATATTACAATTAATATAAACCACAAATTTAACTTGCAACAAATACTAAAAAGATTATATTCAATTTTACAACGCTATATAAATATTTTTGAAGTTAGATTTCATTTATAATCCAGTTCCAATTGATTAATCTACTCATCTCTTTAAGAGCGCTTCTGTTAGCCAGTGTTAGTTTTAAAGAAATCTATGCTTCCGCGTCTCTAGATAATTATATAAATCATCCTGTTTACTTACTGATCAGGACTCGGCTTACAGAGAATTTTTCCAGCGAGCGATCGTTGAAATATAAATTCGCAAAGAAGGTCCTAAAAATATTATTTTCACGCGGGCTCGATGCATTATTTTAAGCTTCTGGTTTATATCGCGAGCTCGTGACATGATTTCCTGTGCGGTATCGCGCCTCTATCTAATCATCAGGGAAGACGTGTTGTCAATCCACCGTGTCTAGAGTGCACCGCGAGCAAGTAGCAGATCTCCACCAGAACCGTCACCAGCGGATCTGGATCCGTGGAAGGTAGACTATAAATGTATATTAATCCACGATCATTTTCTCGATTTTCGCTCTCAATAATATCTGGTATCAAGGTCAATATACTAGCAAAATATAAGACTACAATAATTTTATTGTATTTTGAATATATACAGCGCCTAATTCCAAAACCCACTTAAACGGATTTCGAATAATTTGAACTAAGATTTCAGTTTTGTATATTTTTTGCTCGCTACATGCAGAACATATTTTTTTTCGTAAAAGCCATTTAAATCCATTGGTATGGCATATTAAAAATCAGAATGAGTTCTAAAATACCCCAAAACAGATAGAGTATAAGTTGCTATTCCCCCTAAAATGAAATCAGCCAATCACAACGCTTCTTGATGATCACATGATCTAAAATCTAGTATGGCTACCAGAACGATATATACAGAAAAAAAATGTACATTACAGAATTATCTCTTTAAAAAATGCTGATGTAAAAACAAACATTTTATACATTTGTATAACCTGAATTATATCATTGTCATCAAAAAATCACCTGAAACTAAAAGTAATAATGTTATGAGAATACACATAATTGTTTCTTCACCTTGGGACATGTATCCATAATTTCGAACAGAACTGGCTCGCCGTCCACCAAAACCTCATGTTTGTAGCGATTATCTGTAATAAAGAAAGTTTGTGATTACATTCAAATCTTAACTACAATTTAGTAAAATTACTAATATTATTGAGGTTTCTAACAGACTTGTTTACCTGGAAGTGTCAAGTCTATTTCTGGTGCCATCAATACTTGCGTCATATATATTCCTTACCATTGTCTCTTCATTCATTCGTTCGATATAACCAAACTACCTTAGTGATCCTTTCTTAATCTTACTCACTATACTAAGATCAGCTTTACATTCTTTCCTTATTCCTTCATTCTTTACTCTGTCATAAATGGATCTGCCACACAATATGCCTAGGCGATTTCATTTCCACTGCATTCAGTCTACTTTCGATTATCTTCAGCCAGCTCCAGGCCTCACTTCTATACATCAGTGTCGGTAAATATATAATATCGTTTTATTTTCAATTCCTATTTACTGATTATTGATTAATAACGTAAAATTTTTGCCTCAGCATGGGCATTTTGTCCTCAGTAAGGACGCCATTAAAATACATTTGCATGTTTACATAATATTTAACAATATATATATATTTATTACAATATTAAAGCAAACAAATGCAAAAATTATTAAATTATAGGGGGTTTAATTTTATTAAATTAAGATAAAATAATACACTTTATTTTAAATAAATCCATAATAATTCTTATAAATTTGTATATGTGACATGTGTTTCATACTGTGAATCCTAATTTAAAAGTATTTTAGTCAAATTTGTAATATAATATAGGTAACATATAATTTATTTGTAATTTATACATTTTCCAAATTAATGTCCAAACATTTTGCCTACACTTTTATTATAATTGGGACATTTCCATCAAAAATGTATTATAATTTTTAATTAAATCTTAAAATGCACAGAATACACAACACTTTTGATAATTAAAACAAATAAGATGAATCGAATAAATGCTTAATATCTATTCTAAAAAATGTTTATTTCGATTGTTATTTATTACAACGTAAATATTTTATTCACAATATCATCAATATAAGGGTGTCCAGCGGAAAATTTTCAAGTTTAATATTAAATTTAAAAAAAAACTACAATGTTATTCTCATATTTTATTTATACAAAATGGAGTTTAACGATGCGAATTTTACGTTTTATAAACAATATCGTCTAAATGCCGTACATTTCTCTCAAGATACTCTTGCAATCGGACTCCTAAATTTGCGAACACGCGAGAACAAAGCGTCGGTTCAATGGCAGCAACTTCACGGCGGATATTTTCTTGTAGAGCCTGAACTGTTCAAGGATTATTGCTGTAAAATCTCGACTTAAGGCATCCCCATAAAAAAAGTCACACAGTGTAAGGTCTGGTGACCGAGGTGCTCAGGGTATGTCTCCGTACTTTCTAATTAATTTATTGGGAAAAACTTCCCTCAGCTTCTCCATTGAAACTCTAGCTGTGTGTAGAGTGGCCCCGTTTTGCTGAAATTATGTTCTTTTGTTGAACCCGGGAAACGGCTGCAGTTGCAGTGCCAAAAACTCGTCGATCATTCGGTAATACACGTCAGCAGTGACTGTCTCTCGCTGGTTAAAAAAATAAGGGCCAATTATCCCTCGGGAAAAAATTGCACACCACACTGTCGTTTTTGGACAATGCAAACGTTTTTGATGGCGTTCCCTCGGATTTTTGGAAAACCAGTATCTCATGTTTTGTTTATTAACATAGTCATCTATATGAAAATGTGCTTCGTCAGTAAACAATATGTTTCTAAACGTTCGTGCTGTTCCAAAACGTTCCAGCACCGTTTTCGCTAAGGTTTTACGTAAAGAATTGTCATTTTTGTTGAGAAACTGCACGATTTGCAGTTTGTATGGGTAAAATTATAGTTTATTTTTCAAAATAACGTGCACTGTTGATTTTTTTATTTCAGTAAGGCTGCAATCATCCTTATCGATTTACGCGGATTGCACAAAATTTCACGTTGAACTTGAGCCACATGTTCTGGCGCCGCTGCTGACGTTGATGGTCCTGGAGGAGTTTGGTTTACCATTGTTCTTTTTTGTCTGAACTTTTGAACACAACAATATTAAAGTGAGTACAAAAAACCCGACGCGCACGAACCAATGAATCACCGCACTTTAAATATTGCCCAACCGCCAACGCACGGTGCGCTCCCGACCAGTGATTTATTGCGACTGTCAAATCGGCAAATCACGCGCGTCAAACAATACTCGTCCCACTTACCTCACCTTGATAGTTTACGAGCAATTACAATTTAATTTTGAAATTTTTCCGCTGAACAACCTATATAACTCATGTTATTATATCACCGTTAAAAAAGTTTTGCTTATATTATACTCATTCCAATACGATGCATACTTTAGTATGTTCTTGATTTCAATGACTACTAAGCCATAATATATAAAATACAGAAATGATTTTGCATATGATGTGCAGAACAGTGTAAACATCTGAAGCAAAAAAATAAAGAAAATCACTTTTATGTAAACATGCCATATCAGTTTACCGGATATTGGCTATAATTATTTTCTTGAGTTTCATCAGTTCTGATGATGAACAGAAATGTCGGATGCATACGGCAAAAAAAACCGTTAATCTCTATGCGGAAGATTCTAATTAGTCATGAAAGGGGTATATAAGGAATATATATGGTAATATAGCTCAGAAGACTACACAGAAGATTCTGAAAGACCATGAAAACTAGGAAAAATTTTAGTACCACCTTATTATCTAGAATAAATATTTTTTAAATGGATCGTACATTCTTGTAGTATTTTAAAGAAAAAAATTAAAGAATCTTTCGAATTGGTCTTTTCAATTATACTCCAGGGCAGAAATATTAGGAACACATGCACAAGAGTACATAATTGACTTCTGTCATATCCTTTTTTCCATATGTATGACTTCCACCCTGTGAGAGGGTGACATGAACCCTACTCTAAAATACATTCATAACTCATATTGAGATGTTCCAGATTACTTGTAATTAAGTTTGAAATAGTCTTCAGGAATTCCTCGTATGTTTTGCACGTACAACTATTGAAATCAATAATTGGGTATTCCTCCACATATTTAAGTAGTCAACAAAAAGTACAAAGTCTCCAAGATTAAATTCGGTATATTCAAATATACCTACGCGTATACAGTCCAATAACTTCATCAATTTGTGATGATTTATTTTTCTACTATAAACGGCAGGTTTTTAGTGAAAAGCAATAATACTTTGTAAAAGCGCTTATTATAAAAAAATTATAAATTGTTAAACCATTAAAAACACTACTAAATATAGAAGCTTTTTAATATAATATAAAATATTGTAAATAACTTTATTCTAGGCAGTTTTATTTGGAATCTTATTATTGTTCATTAAATTTAACTTAACTTAATATAAAATAAATACTAAAAATCTGTATATTTTGACCATGAGCCTAAACAAGTAACCCCTACGTCATAATATTTTGACCTAAGGTTTTAATATTATATTTATAACATCAATAAGTTACGTAGTTTTTTCCCCACCTTTGAATTTCTATAGAAATTTAGATCTATGCATCGTATTGCTCAACATTCACGTTAATTTGAGATGTGGATACTAGAATACACAATAAAATACTTAACAAGATTTTATTTGGTGTTTCTTTTGTAAAATCGTAAAAAAAACTATAGCTAGCAAATAAATACTAAGAACTGTTGACATTTGAATGAAATAAAATCTAATATAAATTTCGGAACAAGTGTTATCAAAAATACCCTTTGGACTGAAGAAAAAAAATAAGAAACAGAATATAGAATGTGACTTATCACGTACTTAACAAGTACCTATAAAAAATTGTAAAAAACCGATTACATTGATGATCTCGCTCATTTTTACATACATATCGGGGTGTTTCAGATAGGTGTATAGACTACGATATTAAATATTATACGTACGATTTTATTTTAAATGTCCTAGTCATTATTCATTTTTGTATAATCATAATAATAATTTAACTAATCAAAAAAGTTATTAGTGAAAATTAGCATTTTAAAGTAGTTATTAATTTTTTTTAAAACAGTTATTGGTGGGTGATTGCGTTTTTAAATAATTATCAGTGGTTGAAGGCAAAAGTGCGCTGTAAAAAAATTACCGCTTATGATACCAGGAGCTAAATAAAGATTAATATAACGGTAAAATGTATAAGTTATCTAACTAATTAGGAATCAAGATATTGAATGATTGAATTCTAATTATTAAAGTAATTCCCTAGTTATTTCACTCTCGACCTTACGGCAGAATTCATAATTAACTTGCGTATTTATTGAAATGCAATATTAATTGCGTTTAGTTCACCAGTGCAGGTTCAGTATTTTATAGAGCTTCTGAGAATATGATTTATTATAGCACAGTTAGAAGGGAGTTTAAATTAAATTGTATTGTTGATATATATTGAAATTGCGAATAAATAATCATTTTAATGTTGTAAATTATTCATTTCACAATAATGCAAAGAAATAATTAAACAAGGTATAGGTTAATTTTTCACGAAGGCTTCGTCATCCATTCCATTAATTGTGAATTTTATTCCTACATAAGACTTATTAAAAAAATCGTACTCAATTTAAAACCAAGCATCTGTATTATACTAAATTAATTAATTGAATAGCAATTATAATTAATATTTATTTATATTATGTTAAAATATTATTATGTTTTTCATATCTTTTTATTATCTAAATAAAGAAAATTAATTATAAATAAATAAAAAATATAATATTAACCAAAAACACGTGGTAGTTTACTCATTTTATAATTATTCATTTATCATTATATGAATAATTCATTAACTTTTTTTAATTTCTAAAAGAATTATATTCACCAACCGGTTTCGGAAAATACCTTATCCTTCGCCAGGATGATAAAAAATTATTTAAATATTTGGGATTGTCTGTTTTACATATAAATAATATTGGTCTTAAATTAAATTACCTAGAATCATTAGAAATAAGTAAAGCGCGTAAAATTAACCAAAATAATATAAACTAAAAACACAAGTTCCATCCAAAGAAACCTAATAATTTCGGGTCAGGTCATATACACATCTTTCATCATCATAACAATTTTAGTCCGGTACTAAATTTTACCTTTAAATATTTTTTTAATTAATTACCAAATATTAAAAATAAATTTTAAAATTGAATTTAAAATCATAAGAATAATTTGACATGCAGTTTTAGTCAGTTTTTTATCACCATGACGACGGAAAAGATATTTTCCGAAACCAGTTGGTGAATATAATTAACTCAGTGGTTAAAAACAAAGTAAATGAATTATTTATTAGCAATATTTGAATACGTCCAAGAACACACAATTACTGAATTTTCACCTACAAATGCACTGTTATTAAACACATAATAGACATCTCATAGAGATGAAGCAATTTTTTATTTTATTTAATGAAAAATATATAGAAGTATCGATATTTCCATAAAATATAATAAAAAATAGCTTCGTATCTATGGAAAATATATGGAAGTATGGGTATTTCCATTAAATATAATAAAAAATAGCTTCGTGTCTATGAGATATCTATTATTTGTTTAATTATTTATTATTATAAATAAAATCAGTCAGCAATCCATTTCTGACATAGTAAATAAGTAACAATTTAGAAATTAATGAAAAGCTGATCTTAGCACGGTGAACAGGGTTAAAAAATTTCACGATCAACGGGCGATTTAAAAAATAACATTTTGAAATCCACAAAAAAACAATAATAAATCAAACATTATTAATAACAATAAAAAAGACATAAAAGGCTAAATTAACTGATAACTGTCAAATGAGCCGTTACAACAACGCTTTACAGCACTCACTCGCTCGTCATCTTCGTCGCTTTACTAACAACTCCATGAATTGATTGTGAAGAGATGGGGCCTTTTCTAATGATTTTGACACTTCACTTTCGCACGGGAACAAGTTCCGAGACGTCATTTTTTTGGGAAATATATAGCAGTCCAGTTTTTTTTTAAAAAGAGCCCGATACAACGAATCTGCACTGTACATTGTTTTCTGAAGAAGATACCATAGTTATCGAAACATGTTAAATAAATATAAATTAAATAAAACATAACTTAAATAGTAGTTTAAACAAAGTGTTTTATCTTATTATTTATATAATATGTGGCCACAAAGTAATTTTGAAGAAGAAATTATTAATTATTTAAAATATAATAATTTGATTATTATCGTGATTTTGATCTTGATTTTTCTGTACTAAATTATTATCTTTAACGGAGCTCAATATCAATATCGCGTGTCTTTAAGTTCAATTGTTATAAAAAATATATTTACAAGTTACTTAATGTTTTTGCATAGATAACTTGAATATTGTAATTATTCCACAATTATTATTTAATACTTGTATCATTATTAGTTAAATGATCAAACAATTTTTGCTGATAGATTTTTGAATCAATTAATTTTGAATCCAGTGATTCAGATTCTGTTCTACTTGCTCGTAACATAGATTTAATCACATTGTTTTGAATTTTTCCTTTGTATTGCTTACCCAATTATTTTCACGGAGCATAGCAATTGAAGTCTCTTTGTTATTCAGTCGATTTTCAAAAGTACTAACAATACTGTTGTACTTCTGTTAACTTACAAAACACCAGAAAAAAATTAACACTTTAAGGTAACTCGGTATTACAATGATATTTTTGAAATATTCATTAATTATGTAATATGAGTTGTGATTTTCATTTAAAAAAATAATATAATTTTGCGTGCGTACCTTTATAATATATTATCTGAAGTACCCGGCGTAGTCCGGGCCTTACGCAGAGTAAAGTGGCTTTATTTAGGGAGGTGGGGGTAGTTTTTATCGAAAGGAGATATAGACAGTAATTTTTCTCTTATTTTGAAAGTCAAATATGCAAAATTTTATCAAGAAGTACCAAAATTCTGCTTAAAGGGGTGGAAAAGGGGAATGGGAATGGTTTTTCGTAATTTCATGTAAATAGTGACCTTCCTCGTGTTTAAAAGATCCAGTGTGTGCAAAATTTTATCAAGCTCGGAATACAACTGTAGATTTGTATAAAAAACAAACAACAAAGGACACTCTTCTTCATATATATAGTTATCACCTACATCATCGAGTAAGACAGACCTGGTGATAATTGTCACCAATATTTCACTTCAAGAATCATACTAGACATAGATATGTATGTCAAAATCAAGAAGAAAAAAGTTTAAATGGTTAAAAGGTCAGGTTTTATTTCTCAGGTCAATATATTTTAAATTTAACTGTGTCCAATAACGGATACTTGTGATCATGTTGGCTATTCTTAATTTGTTTATAGCTCCCCAAAAGAGATACAGAAGTCTATTCGAATCATTGCTTAGGGTTTTTAAGTTGTAAGATTTTCGTGAGAAAAAAAAAGAAAAAATATATATTATAATTCGAAGCATTCGTGTTCTGTATAGGAGGTTGCATTGTATAATACAACCTTCCTTTTTATCTCTTTTCATTTAATTAGTAAGAAAAATACACCATTATATTCGTATCTTTGTTATTGTTTTCACTGTGAAATTAATGTGTGATTTCTTTGTCTTGCCACAAATTGTATTTTTGTCAACGTATTAATTTTATAACGGAATGAATTAAAAATAATTTCTTTTGTAGGATTCGCCTTACACAATTTCATTTCTAAGCGTAATTATTTCCTTTTAAAATTAGCAATATTAACTGTGTGGTTAAAATTCATATTTTTATTTATTATCTTGTTTAATTAACCACTTAATTGAGTTTAAATACATCTACCGGTTTCGAAAAATACCATTTTCTTCTTCAGGATGTCATAACTAACTAAAACATATATTATTGTTTCTATACCAGAATCTATTTTTTTTAAATCTATTAAAAAAAAACAAACAATTATTTAAAAAAAAAATTTTAGTACCTAACTCAAATTGTTACTTAATACAAATTTACTCGAATAATTTTTAGGAAAAAATTTTAGAATGGGACTCGTAGTTAAATTTAGCTGGTTGTTTATAATTTTTTGATTAGTTTTACACGCTTTATTTATCTCCAACGATTCCAAATTATTTCATTTGGGACCATCACCGTTTATAAACGGTGTTGGTCACAAACTCAATTAAGTGGTTAATAAAAAAAAGATAATAAATAAAAATATGTAATTATTTCCCTTCAAATTAACTAAAATATGAAGTGTATGTTGCGTATATTTTCTGAAGTATTATAGATTTAATTAGAGCGGTAGACCTGTGTCACTGCATGGTTTAGGAAGGGTTAAAAGCCATCAGCATGTTTGCAAAAAACTTTTTTATTGTGCTTATTGGTTCATTTTTTAATTTATCTATTTACATGTTTTCTTGGTACGCTCACATGCTTTATACGAAGATTTGCAATCGACACATTTCCATTTTTGCTTGCTACTCAGGCTTAGTTTGTGCTTGAGTGGCATTTATTATTACACACCGTACACACTCAAGTAAATCAAAAACGTCAGGAGTTTCTTTGCAGCGGTAACATTTAGGTACGGTTAATTAAAATATATTAAGAAAAACACATTATTATTGTTACACGGTATGTTATGTTTTAAATACTAATTTAATGTATTAATTATAAAGATATACATATAAATTCAATTTTATCGAAAAATATTGTTTTCGGTCTACCGGGATTTGAAGCTTGACCTCTATTTCTAATCCGGAGAAGGTGCATTACCAAATATGCTACAATGCCAGTACCTTTCGTTACAAATTTTCGAACCTATATGTTACACTTTTTCAAATTAATACATCTGTCCTTCCATTATGTATACCTTTATAATTAATACATTAAATTAGTATTTAATTAAAATATGTATATATTTCCAGCTAATTATTTACTTATTTACGACTAATTTGTTTAAAATAGTTTCGCCTTTTAAACAATAGATGTCACTAAATATATTTTTTTTTTTTCAGTGTCATTTTTTTTGTCAAGGAATACAAAGTTTGAGATTAAAAATGACGAGAATATTCAAATAAACAGTAAAATATACGATTTCTTATCATATAACTATTTACACAAGTTTATTAGATTTATTAATTGGAATTCAAGATCTACATCGTTATATTATTTAGAAATATAGTACAAAAACCTTAAAATACTAAGCTTTTCTGTATTATATATATTTTCTGTAGAGATTTTGGTTTTATGTTACACGTTCTATTGCTTTTTTAACTATCTATTATGTAATTACATATTTTGAGTATTAGTGCATAACACAACTGTCAAAAGTATTGAATTAAATATATTAATTAGAAAGATATACATATAAAATCAATTTTATCGAAAAATATTGTTATTTCGCCACCGGGATTCGAACCTGGACTTCTTTCCTAACCGGGGAAGGTGCATTATCTAACTATGCTACAGCGACAATATTTTTAGCGACAATTTTCGAACCTATATGTTACCTTTTTGATATTAATTCGTTTAATCGTTCCATTATTTGAAAGAGCCATCTTGAACATTTTGCAAGGATAATTTTTAGATATTTTTTAAATTAAGATCCACAAATAAAAATCTTTATCTTAAAATATCCCTTCAAACTTTGGAAACAATACTGTAACAAAAAATACACATATTATATATTGACAGCAACATAAATTGTCAACTCTATCGCGTGAAAGTGCGCAGTTATCGAGTCAAACAAAATAAAATATTTTACTTGTGTTATATTAAAAAATATATTTTCTTTTATTTTTTAAATAAAATAAGAGTATAAAAATAATTCATTTTAAAATATTATTGAGAGTCTATTTCAAGTATAATAATTCTGTAAATTATTTGGAATGCATAATAAAAATTGTTTGATTACTCTCAAGATTAATCATTAATTTTTTAAACATGTTGAGACGCGTACGCGGATTATTGTTGAATATTTTTACTATTTTTTTAAAACTAAAAAAGACGACTTTTAGTCTCCTAAGAGAGGACGAGGTCACTTACCATTTACTCCCGACGGGTAACCTACTTATATTCATGTAATGCAAACTTCTCATTTGGTTGAATATTTAGAGTAGCAGAATCGAATATGAAATATGGTAGAATGTATGAAATAAAGTACATCTTGCAAGTCTTGCCTGGTGAAATTTATTTTTCAATATGTTTAAACTAGAGCGCGTATAGAACCAAAAATAACATTAAAATGCTGGCTTAAAAAAGTTGATCGGGACACATTTTGAATTAAAAAAGAAGCCCAACATAAGGGTTTAATATGCTACTAGGTTTTAATTAGCATATTCAAATTATTTCTGTTATTTAATTCGACCTTAATATGAAACGGAAAAACTTAGCATATTACAGCTCCGCATTTTAAACGTTTTCACTATTTTTTAAATTTTATTTAAGTAAAATGTTCATTTCTGTGTACCTTTTTTATATTTGTTCTTTGCTGACAGTTGCCGGTAGGAGGTTTGCTTTTTGTTCAACGTAATGTTTTTCCGTCTCGATATTTCTCAGTCATCATCCTTCGATTATATAACTTCTGGTAATCAAAAACTTCACTCATACGCTACTTATAGAGCCGTACGTAATCAATAATGCAAATCGAATATTTAAAATAATTATTTACTTAAATACATGCTCGTAGTTAAAATTGTTTTGCATACAAGACTTGAAGCAAACTACCTAAACATCCGGCAAACATAATAATACCCCTAGTTTGATTTGATTACCGTACACAAAGGCGAGCTGAGCAAAGTTTGCCTTGTATTCCATTTGCATATCATTACGAAAACAAACAGATGCATTTCGAATATTTCTCTTTCATTAATTATAACGTGTACTTCATTAGAAATACGTCAAGTGTGATGGGGTCTTTAGATAAACAAAATATTATATTATTAATTCCAATATTAATCTGAACAACCTGCAGCATGCCGAAGTTACTGGCACGGTGTTTCTGATAACCCCAATTAAAGAGTACATTTAAAATACTTTTAAAATTAGCAATACTAACTTTGTGGTTAAAATTCATATTTTTATTTGTTATCTTTGTTTTATTAACCACTTAATTGAGTTTAAATACATCTACCGGTTTCGAAAAATACCATTTTCTTTTTCAGGATGTCATTACTAACTAAAAACACATATTATTGTTTCTTTACCAGAATCTATTTTTAAAATTAAAGAGTATCTGTTGTAAAACCATGTAGGTAGGCATAAATAATGTATTTTTATTATTTGAAACTCAATGTAAGAAATAAAAATATATATTAATTATTAAACATAATATATGTTCGTAATAAAGGCCTGTGTAGTATGTGGAACAAAATTACAATGAGTCGTGTGCCAGGGATGTGTTTTATGTATTTTAAATAGATAATCCAGTAAAAAATACCATTACCTTAAGGCTAGTTTGAATAGGAAGACAGTGTGTGAGAAAATGAATTAATAGAACAACAGAAAATACAATTTATAAATGAACGAATTTAGTCAAATATTTGATGTGGGGCAAGCATAGTTTTAGGTTATCTACTAATAATATTAAATATTTTTAAAGAAAACATATATATGTCAATACGTACTTGGTCAATATATCTTTAATAATTCCGTTAATCGTTCCATTATTTGAAATCCATTATTTTTACGGAATTTCAAATACCTTCGAGTTGTCAGACAGAAGACGCCAGAATTAATAATTAATTTTAACATTCTTATTATGAGGTTGTAACTATTAATAACATAAGTCTGTTAATTCTGGCATCTCCTATCGGGCTACTCAAAGGTATTTGAGATTCCGTAAAAATAAAGTAGATGGCTTTCAAATAATGGAACGATAGATGTATTCATTAGAAAAATGTAACATATAGGTTCGAAAATTACTGAGTACAAAAGTACTGTGTGCTGTAGCATAGTCGGTTAATGCACGTTCCCTGGATTGAAAAGAGATCCAGGTTCGAATCCCGGTAACAACAACAATATTTTTCGATAAAATTGATTTTATATGTATATCTTTCTAATTAATACATTTAATTTGTATTTATCAAAGACCTATGTTCTGAATAATTACAACTTCACAATAAGAATGTATCATCCTTATTAATGTTATTAAGTTCTTTATTTGAAATAAAAAGTTTGAATCAGGGTTGTGCAAAAAAAGGAAATTTGTTTTACCTTGTTGGTGGTCGTACTCGCCGATATATCGTCTCGTGAGGAAGCGGACCGTGAGGGCTGAAAGAAACGAAACGTGATGGATTAGTGGATACATCGAGAGTGAGACAAAAAAGAATTGAAAAAGATGGCGAACAGAACAGAGACGATCGAGAAAACTGCGCAAACTTTTCCCGCACCAATCGGAGTATAAGCAGAGAGCTTTTGTGGCCGACTTTTGAAAGCTTAATGAATATCTCGCTAGAGTATTGCCAAAGAGATTATAAACCCAACCTTGTTTTATTTTATGTTATTCTGTTTTTCCCACGTAGTTCAATGGAAATTAAAACTATTTTTTTAGGTTTACATGACCCTGAAACTCAATTAATTAGAATTATTAGATAATATTTATATTTTTATATAGATTATTTAATTTTGTTTTTTTTGCCCACTTAATTAAATAATACACCAACCGGCTTCGGAAAATACCATTTCCTTTATCAGGATGTCTAATCAACTAGCCAAAATCATACAGGTATATCACGCAATTCTAAAGTATAAAAAATATATATATATATTCATTTAATTATCTTCACTTTTACCCATAATTAATAATTATTTATTACAAAGTGATGGAGATGAAACGTAATTGACAAAAGGTGGGTAAGCGATTCTTAGGAAAGCGACCCACAAATCTCATGCTCTCGGCTGATGCTATCGGTGGAGGTATAAGACCCCCATCTCACCCCTGACACTGAATAGATTTATTAATAAAAAAAAAATTAATACTTTATGTGGTTTTGGTGAGTTAATTTGACATTCTGACGAAGAAAATAGTATTTTCCGAAACCAGTTGGTGTATTGTTTAATTAAGTGGTAAAAGAAACAAAGTTAAATAATCCATGTAAAAATTAACATTAAGCATTAACTTGATTTTGCAAATATTTAAAATATTCATATTTATAGTTAAAACAAGAAAATAAATCACTTAATAATAAATGACGGTGATTATTAATAACACCATAGTGACCTTATAAATTATAGTAAAATTTTGATTAACATATCTAGGTTACTTTTTTAATGTGAGACACCTATTTATTCCGTTATAAAAATACTTTTTTATTGCACAGTAATTTAAAAAAAAAACACATTTATAGTCAATAAGTTAAAATATTATAAGCAGTAAAATAACGTTTGTAAGTTTAACATTAAATGGTCGAATCAAAATTTATTTCAAAAATATCACCCATATTGAGCGAATATTTAAGTTTGATCAACGTATAGCACATAAAATCGTTGACAATTACCCGTTTAAGTCTCATTCATCTGAAAATGTAAAACTATACAAAATAAACACCGTAAATAAAACAATTTAACACAGCTATTAGATTGGTAAAAAAATAACTGCGGCGTATGACCTTCTAATTCATATAATTAACTTTATTTATCGAAGTAAGCATAATTATAATTATTAATAATACAAATTTTATTCCAATAATGTAAAATGCCAAAGTTCTGCTGTTGATACAATCTAGAAATGCACGTTTGGGTGGAGCATGGTTGTTGAAGGACTTACCCTGTAGGAAGTTGTCGGAATGCTTAAATAAGTGATAATTAGTTGTTAAGAAGAACGCCCGTGACCTTCAACATTTTTAATGGTTTAGGAGAACACATTCTTATTGTGAAGTTGTAATTATTCAGAACATAAGTCTGTGATATTTTAAATATGAATTAAATATATTAATTCGAAAGATATACATATAAAATCTATTTTTCTAATTTCTAATTTTAACCAAAGAAATAATGTAACAAAATAAAAATATAAAGAATTGGTAATGAAAGGAATTTTTGACAAACAATAAATTTTCTAACTTTAGTGTACTAATAGGGAATTGTATGATATTTTTTTTGGCTTTATGTATTAAGTTACCAGTATGGGGAGACTGGTGTTTTTAGGTTATGAATATCAAACAATTTGTATAAGATGCGCTGAGGGCCCTAATCTCCTCAGATCTCACGCGTGTATGTGAATGTCGCAGTGAATATAAATGTTGCGGAACGTGCGTGCGAGTATAAGCATTGGTGTTTGCGGTAGAGCAGGTTGATGAAATGAAACAGGACTTACAATCAGTTGGCCTTTATTGTAGGATGATGCACAAATAAATTTACACCTGTGGAATGTTACATTGCACGATAAAGTCAGTGACTAGAACTGTTCACTGGAGGTGATTCTTAGTAGGCAGCCAGGGATTAAGTTATTGCTTCAGCTGGCTTCTAGAACCGGTTGTGTTGCGATGTAGTGTCATTTAGATTTTTGGTCGTTACTAGACGGACTTGAATAGACCAAGTACTGTGCGGTGCGTTCAGGACGTCTACATATTTATAAAACATATCATGAATCATATGAGGCATCATTTTCTGCTTAATAAAATAACAAATTATTTGTAGTCTATATCCATGCACCTCCATAAGCTTTAACAAAGTAGACCAAACGTTATTTTTTACACTTTAACTATCCATCACGCCAATTAAGTTATATATTTTATTTATTTGTAGGTATGGTTATATTTTTTTACCCAGGCGTACAACTCTTTCCTCGTTCACTTTCACACATCTTCTCTGACACACTAGTTAATTGAAGCTTCCGACAGAACTTATCACTCCCAGTCTCATAAACCATACATCTTAGCGACGCATTCTCAATTCAAACATAACTGAACAAATCTACGAAGAAATCTACATTCGCTCCAAATTTGTTAATTCTTTACTGTAGCGTTCTTAGATATTCTGGCGTGAATAGTCGCATTTCTTTTACATTCCTCATTGACCAGTTGCACGCTTGCATTCATTTATAAATAACAATATTGTTAAATCTAATATAAAATTTAACTCTACAGAATGTAGGTTACAAGGTTTTGTCAAAATAAAATTATAGATAAATATTAAAAATGTGATTTTCACGACGTCGTACGTCACGGCGCCGCCGAGCGTCGCAATCCTTTTACAATTTATTTTACAATGCAGACTATCAAAGTTTCATAAAAGATTTCACACAGCGTTTTCACTTCGAATATCAGAAATGATCGCACACTGATATAACGATTGAAATGGCACACACCATCCAATGAATAACAAATGACGTTTCATCCCCCTCAGCCCTTTACACGCAAATATAAGAGGAAGGAGGTGAGAACTGTTTATACAAAAACAAGATATGAAAAGAATATTACAAGAATCGACAAAGAAAAACAGAGACTTTATATTCGAGGGATGCGAACTAAGCCTTCGAACAACAACCCGAGACATGCTTTGAGAGAAAATTATCTCACGGGAAGGAAATTCCTTATAGTGCGAAACCAAAAATGTTTAATATCTCATTTTGGAAACTGTTTTACCTTTTTTTTTCTCAAGCTTTGAGTTGAACTTCTCAATTAAGAATTGGGAATCTTCTAGATATGGAAAATTTAGTAATATTATATCAATGAAAAAATATTGTTTTAATCTCATTATATCAGAGGTCCTCAAGTCAAACTTTCATATTAGAAATGTTCACGATAAAATATAAAACAAGTGAGTATATCCAGACCCAATAAGGCTTGTAGTTGAAGTACTTAGGGAAACAGCTTAATATCCGTAGAGCACTTAATCTTCTGCTGAAGTTACTATCCATATTGAAGAATTTCTCACAGTAATTGAACCTCGATGCATTCAAGAATGTATCTTCAACTATTTCAAGTGGTAGTATTAACTACACACTCTTACATTGATTTCAGACATTAAACAATTGTTCATTATCATAAAAATATATATTACAATGTTTTTATTCAACTGTTATCATTCGTAAAACTCTTAAAAATGTGTTACGTTAGTAGAAAAACCTTTTTTTACAATAAAGTTGCAATTTCATTATTTTATACTAATATTATGCTTAAATAATAATATAATATTTAGTTTAAAACCACTATACACCTATATACACTAATTTCAACTAGTTTTAGTTGGACCTTACCTTCTTCGTACAATATATTATAATATATTGTCCCAAAGAAGGTTGGATCCAACCAAAACTAATTGACATTAGTGTAAGCACATAATAAAGTGGTCTAAAATAAAATATCATATTAATATTTAATTATAATGCCAAGCCACAACGTGTTTGCTTTCTGTTAGAATTAAACAATTATTATTAACGATCAAGTGACCAAGATTGATGTTTTGAATTAGCGCGCATGCGCAACATAAATGCTTCTATGTTCACTTCGGACTGATTTTGTTTATTAGCGATTATCAAGCGTGTGTTATTATTATTAATCTGTTATATTTTAATTAACCATATATTTATTTGAAACTGTCACTTTATTTGAAATTTTAATATGTATTTTTATTAAATATAATATTTTAACAGTTATTGGTAATGCCTCTCCTCCCTTTTAATCGTCTCGTATAATTATTTAATCTTTTATATAATTAGTTTCTTAAATATTGTTCCATTTTGTTGGTCATTTTATGAGCATTTTTATACGAATTCAAAAAACGTGTGGAAATGCAGCAGAAACTGCTTGTAAACTAAACAATGAATTTGGTGTGATTACTGTTAAGGAGCGAACGGTGAAATGGTGTTTCCAAAATTAAATGCATTCGATGAGAGCCTTGAAAATGAAGATGGTCGTAGGCGTCCTTCTTCAGTTGATAACAACGACCAGCTGAAACTATTAGTTGAATCAGAAACACGCACAACAATTTGAGAGCTTGGACAAAAGTCAGGCATTAGTCATTTAACAGATCAAAAACTGAAAAAAAAAAAAAAAATTTAAATACTTCACCAACCATATTTTTTTATTAAAACGTTCAAAGTTTAAAAAGATAATCGTTTTTATATTATTTATTACTTATTCTGATTATTTATTTAAACTGTGTGTACTTAGGTACGTGGGTTAAAATTTTTACTTGAAGATATTTTATATAATCCCCTATTCGGTATTTATGACAAATTCACAGATCGCCGATGGCTGTGCACTTGTGGATGCTCCATTAAGTTTATTATATCTATCTGCCCCCCCCCCCTTTCCCATACCTCAGAGCATGACTTTTTCTGTATGTTGTCTATGACTTTTGAACTGTTAAGAAGTAACTACGTCCTGCTATGTGCTCGTTACACTGGTCTGATTATATAGTTACTGTTGCTATTGTATGTTTCGGATTTCTCGCGGCGCGTTTCGAAACTACTATTGTAATCAGAGTGTTTCGTGTGAATTGGCAAAGTTATTCCTGAAGTTCAGGAGAGCTGTGACTACAGCAGACAATATCCAGGTAAATCGTGCTTCCTGGTTGGTCCTTGAGCCTTTATCGTTCTCTATCTATACCATATTGAAGTACAATCTTTCTAAATGTTCCACTATTTATTTAGTGGTACTTATACGACTGCTTTTGTAAGTATTAAAAATCAACATCATAAATATCACCTAGTTATCTGAATTCCCACAGAATCATTTATTTAATTGTTTTTTTTTTTAAATACAAACATTAATTATATGTTTCAAACAAACCTACATTTGAATGTATGATTAATTTAGCTGTCAACATATGCCGGAATTGAAAACACTTGTTTCCTTCGAGTCCCACTTCATTAACGAATATCAACAAAAAGTATTCGAAAATCCGAGCACAAATATTTCAGGAGTTGCTTATTTTAATTTAAAAGAGCGGACATAAATCTTGACTACAAGACAAAACACTTTTTTTCCATCCCTCACTAAGGAAGATAATATGCTTAAATAAACTACATTTCCACTGACCCTTTCATACAAGAGTTACTGTAATGGTGTTGCAAGGCCTTAGAGATTGTATTATCCGGGAATTTTTAATACCCACCAGAAAAAACTAAGGATAGTCCATTATCTTATCGCCCAGTCTCTTTTCTTTTATCGTTCTTACAAATATTTGTGAAGGTATTTGTGCAAAATTTTACGGCTTAAATTAATTACCAATATATACGTATTTTTTTGATGTATCTGAAAGTTTCAGCCCCCCACTCCCTCAATATAATAGCGACACATCACAAGCTACCAAATATTATATATAGACATGAACTAACGAAAATTACTTGTTTAAATATTTTCATTTTGGTGTCACTCACGTGATCACTTTGGTACCACTTACGCAATAAAATAGCTCGGCGACTTTTTTTAAATATACGACTCGATTGGAACGAAAATTTAAACGCTGACAACATAATATGCATTCATGTAAAAAATGCATCTTGTTTACACAAAGATTTAATTTTCGAGGAGTAAATACTTTTACTGTTACATAAGTGTCATAAACCATCGGATTTATCTGCACAGATAATGTGTGCCCCTCTCCTATATGTACACTTTATTTCATGTCTATTCATTTACTGGTCTGTGTGAAATATAGATATTGATATCTCAAAAAAATGTGTGACGTAAAATAAATACGTCATACCCGTTACCATGGTGATTACATATTATATTCGGCACCCTTAACCTCAATGCTGACACTTTTTTGAAATTTACCCTTAAATAAAAATTTAATTAAATGTCCTTTCTCGTCCCGGTAGGTAGGTAAAGAACTTGTTTGTGAATTCAGTACATGATACCTACTTAATAATAATAATAATGTGTTTATTCCAGCGTGATCAGGTTTTTTTTAACCCGATTCACCATAAAGATAATACATATTATGTTATACATTAAAGGTTATGAAATCAATATAATGCTATAAAAAAGAAAACCAAGAAAAATATGAATATATAAAAAAAAAAAAATTAAATAAGTACACAAAAAGAGTCCTACCGTATATACGCCAAGGACAAATATATCAATTTAGTCACTGACTTTTAATACTTGCTATAATACGTTTTCTTAATTTCGAGCAAATCAAGTAAAACTGCCACAGTTTAATGACAGGTATTTTTACTTTTTTTTTAAAGTTTATAAAATAGTTTCACAAAAAATTAAATTATAACATACTTTAATTATTGTATTCATTTTAACCCAAATATGTATTTTATTATTGAAAGTTTTTGAAAGTCACATCGCCTTATACCGGGTTTTGCTCACCCTAAGATTATACTTAAAGTTAGCTAACAAATCGTATTTGGAAATTAAACTACATTTTTAAATAAAAAAATTAATTCCAAATCAAACGATATCCCTATATAACTCAAATTTGTTAAAAAAGTGTGAAGCGCATTTTGAAATTCAGTGACACAATTGAAGTAGTACGCAGCAGAAATACAAAACTACCTTTCGTTTTTTTCACTGCAATTTATACCTACACCAATTGCATTGTGTTCCAATATTAATTGAAAACATTTAATATAAATTATTTATTTCTTTATTTTTAACCACAATGTAAAGTTTGCAATAGATACTAAAAATATTATATATTTATATATATATACTCTTATATATATTTAAATCGCAAGCGAATAATTACTCAATTACGATTGCGGAGGTATGATGGAAGATTGTATCGCTTGAAATTCCAATGTTCCAGGAAGCGAAGTTATTCAGAAATACTCTCAAAACCATCGAGTTCCGAAGCACACATGAAGGACTCCATGATAAGTTTTTAAAATTCAAACTTTATTATAATATACTTTTATATACTATATGTTCTTGTAAATATTTGTTTTTTTATTTCTTTCATCCATATCTTCTTGCAGCACATACACGTGTACTTGTCAAGTTTCACAAAAATCGCAACGTTTATTGGGGTTGATGAAAATACGGCAAAAAACTTCAAAGTTTCTCTCAGTGACCAGATACCTCAGGGTTATAAAGCCAATCTTGACTTAACTACTTCGCAAAACAGTATATTTTCTGCTTAAAAACTATTCAGTCTTTCTGAGTAAAATATCACATGTCTCTTTATTCAATCTGTAATAATTATTATAATCATCCACTTCCAAACCTTTTATTTCATTATGTAATCTGATGTGTGAATATATATCACGTTTTTTTAACAGCGGCACTAAAAATGACATTTTATTCATAAAACTAAAATTAAACCTAAACCAACTTTTTGAAGGAAATCCGTTTATGTATGACAATAATATTGGTGCATTCTTCCAGGCGACTCTACTGAAGCAAAATAATTACGTAATGAACGTGGAAGATGTGAAAGTAATGGCGGATTAATGATGGAGTAATTTTGTAGTAATGATTGATAGTATTATTGATTGTATAAGGGCCCCTTTTGACCGGATTTGGAGCGACTACTTCTTCTCAAGAAGGTAGGTATAGTAGTTAAATATATTTAATCTATCAATATTTGGAAGTAAATATTTATTATTGCAACTCACCATAGGTTAGATATTTTGTATTTCTTCTATTATTTATTTTTAATTCACTTACACAAGATTCACTTACTTAAGATTAAAATCTGTAGTAGTTGAAAATATTAGTTACACCTTAGGTAAATAAATATAAATCCATCGAACTGGGATATTTAAGTAACATTCGTCACAAAAATATTTTTTTTTTTAAATCTCATCAAACAAAGCAATACGATGCACGGCTACGTCGAATAAAAAATTTACTACATCAGATGTAGATCAGGTCATAAAAAGTAGCTTCTTATGAACTAGATAATATATTAAACAAACAAAAAGTTTTATAAAGAAATCCTCGTACTGGCCACTTAGTAGATCTTCTCAAAGGAATTACAACATTCCGTCGGCTCCGTTTTCCGAGCTTACGGAGTTCATACTTCTTGTCGTGATGGTGATTTAAGGTTGAGAACGAAGAGGGTTTTGTTTTTGCTAAAGTGTGAGCACGAACAGAGATGCCATTGAGAGTTAAGTTTAAGGAATGTCATAAGAGTTATATGCAGTTATAGCTATTTTATATGTACATATCTGTGTGTATATATTTTTGTAGACCTTCATGGATCCTATCATATGATTGATTGGTTTTCAAATTTTCCGTGTTGAGCTTAATATTGATATTCCGCCAGTTACCCCGGCCAGTTGATATTCTTGCGAATCAGATAAATATGTATAATTATATATTTTATAACTATATTTAATTCATATTTAAAATATCACAGACCTATGTTCTGAATAATTACAACTTCACAATAAGAATATGTTCTCCTAAAAAAATATATAATTTTAAAACTAACAAAAAGTGCATTCTGTAACATATTCCAATCTTCATAAAAAAAAAAATCATTTTACTTTATTATCATACTAGGACTATCAGAGTCATTGACGACATTTTGATAATCAGTACAAAGAGAATTAATAATAAAATAATAAATAAATAATTTACAATATATATTAAATATATCGAGAGAACAAATAAGATAGTTCTTATTTGATCTGAAATCTGTGAGAAATATAAAATCTTACAATTCATTAAACTAGGGAAGGAAGAAATATCAAAGGCCTGAGTAGATTGAGTTTATATTGACTGCGAAACCTCAGAAAGTTGCTCAATATCCAGAAAGCTTGTGATCTACACAGGATAAATCTCAATTCTACAACATGGTCGCCAACCTCCGAGAGAAGATGGCTAAAGAAAAATAAAATAACAACATTTATAACAAAAACGCAATTATAAATTGCAATTTCAAAACGTAATTCGATAATATTTTAAATACAATATTTTATATTTTTTAGGAGAACACATTCTTATTGTGGAAGTTGTAATTATTCCGGTAGCGCAACAACAATATTTTTCGATAAAATTGATTTTATATGTGTATCTTTATAATTAATATATTTAATTCATATTTACAATATTTTAAATCAAACAATTAGATGGATATACAGAAATAATCTATATATCAAAAAAATATATTGTTTTCTACCAAAAAAAATAATCTACTTTATATTGCAATGAGTCTATACAAAATATTTTTTATACAGATTATATTTAGATATCTATGTAGATTTGCCTGTAATTAAATCGAATTGATTAAATTAATTTTTATTAAAAATATGCAAAATTATTACATAATATTAAATTAATTTAAACAGATTATGACAGAGTTCATGGTACTTTCAACTAACTACACTCCGTTTTTCACGAGGGTAGGCAGAGAGGATAGAGCGCTACACTCTTCTGTCCTAACACACAAATCTCTTTTCATCCACATTCATACATCTTATTATATAAGCTCGTCGATTATTATGGCTTTTAACAGGACCATCTTTCATTATCTGGTTTACCTGGTTGTGACAAGTCTTACAAGAGGGCCATTATTCAGATTATGACTTTAAAAACAACCTAGGTCATTCCACATTCCAACGATAACAAACGATTAAGAGAAATTCGTATATATTTTTTTTTAGATTATTTAAATATGTTTATAATACTCCTTAATGAGTAATTTAACACCAACCGATTACGTAAAAATATCATTTATTTTTTCAGAATGATAAATTAATAAACCAAAAACATATGTGTTTCATTATCCTAATATTTAAAAAAAATATATAATTAAAATAATTATTATTTAAAAAATAAAATCAAGTACTTAACATAAATTGTTAAGATGATGAAAGATGTGGAAATAGACTTGATGATACAAAATTATCATAAATTTCTTTTGGATAATTTTTTTGAGTAAGACTTGTGATTAAATTTAGTTGGTTGTTTATAATATTATGCTTAATTTTACAGTCTAATGATTAAAAATTAATAAATAAAAGACCAATATTATTTATATGTAAAACAAACAATCTTGAATTGTTATCAAAAGTATAATCATTTTCGGATAAATGATTGGAAAATTCTGAAAAACCATTACTCTTTAAACATCTTAAATGCTCTTTGACACTCGTCTTAAAATTTTGACCTGTTAAAGGTCAAAATATAGGAAACAGTACAATCTTCCTATATAAGAAGCAGTACAATCTTTACAACTAAGTTTATAAATAATAATATTGTTTTTGGTTAGATAATTTATCATCCTGAAGAAGAAATGATTTTTTCCGAAACCGGTTGGTGTTTTAGAATTACTCATTAAGTGGTTATTATAAACAAAGTATAAAAATTAAATGTACAAAAAAAAAATTAACATAATAAATTACAAAGTTCAATTTGCAAATATGAGAAATATAAATTCTTATACACACAACTCTATACTTATTTTTTTCTTTCTAATACATAGTGACATCAATCTTGAGAGACTCAATTTATTTTTGTACTTTCACAGGCCGAGAACAGGATTCTTCCTATCATGGCATACTATCCGCTCTGTGTCTTCCTGCCGCTATGTGCCTTCCTCTCCATTATTACAAAAAAAAATTAAGTCTTGGCCAGTAATTTGGCCGATTTATACCATAGACTTGTAACTGCAATGGCTGAAATTATTATAGGATAGAGGCGTTTATATTCCTTAATATCCAAAACTTTTAGCATTCTTCTCCAGCTGTACAGTTCAAACGAGTTTATCTTTTTTTTTTTTTAATCAGACTCTAAGATTATATTTCCATTTCAAACAATTGATTTTTTAGATATAAAAACTCCCAAGTACTTATTTCTAGAATCTAAGACTAATAAAATGACCACATACTATGTATTAACTATAAAAAACTGTGGTATCTTTGCTCTAGCGTCATGGAAAATGTATATAACAATGAACTTAAAATTTATTTTTTTACACGTAAATTTAGAATGTACGTATTTCTTCGATACTACTGATTCAGGTTCAAAATCAATCTTCTTAATTTAAGTAGCGTTATTTTATACTTCGTACCTATGTTAATTTCTCTACGAAATGTGCAAATGAAATAAAAGCTTGTAAATAAAGAGCCTAATTTTGAAATTCTGTCTTTGGTGTGGTTTTTCTGCGGTTTCTTTACCAATCTCAAGCATACCCTTGGCGATTTCCTTCCACCTCCTTCTTAGAAAATAACCTTAATCTTAGGACTTCACTTGCCAAAAATGTACAATGCGATTAATAATCATTGCTATAACCTGCTTATAAACCATGTCTGTCTCAACACTGATCTTTCTAGTAAGACAGACACAGTCTAACGTAAATTGTAAAATTATCTTATACGGGTATATAAATAAATTGTTAAAAACTGCACTATTTACATCGTGTTACGGATACATTCAGAAACAATGTTTTAAAATATTTATTCATATAGGTACACATATATTCGAATTGAACTTAATAGATTCCCCAATTTGTGAGTATGGTGCCGAGAAGGAAACCCTTGACCATATCTTTTTTGCCTTGCGGATTACAGATTTTTTTACAGTAACCTCGTCACTGGTAATTTTCAACTCCCGGTTAACTTGTGTCATCTTCTTTCCTTTAACTCGCCACATTTAATCTGTATAATAGAAATTTTTTTGAACGACAATGGTATTGACTTATAATATAATATTTCGTATTCTGTAATATGATTGTACTTTTTTCTATAAAATAAAGTTTTAACTTGATTAATGGCACAAATCACTCTTGAAGGGTAGATTACCTATTTAAAAGAAAAAGAAGAAGGTACATATATGGTTGTTGTAATTTATGACAATCCGTTCTGTTCCAGTCTTTGATCCTACAAGACATGTTTTGTATTCTATTCATCAGTTGACATCTGGAGAACGTTATTCAAGTGAAAAATTTTTTTTATTAGATAAATAATTTTTTGCATCCCACCTTACACTCAAAAGCACAAACCTACCCGCTTGTTCCTCGAACCTGTTGTATAGTGGGAGCCATCATCGATCCGCAAGCGTTTTCTGCCAAAAAATTCATTTAATTTCGGGGAAAGGTGAAAGTCCGATAGCGCCAGGTGTGGACTGTGTGAAGGATTAACCAATAGCTCCCACCCACACTTCTGCAGCTTTTTTGCCGTTTTGAGTAACTTGAGAACGCGTATTATCGTGCAGCATACACTCCATTTGAAAACTGATAATTATGTATAGCGCGCCCTAAATTCAAGAACCTTTGTGCATTAATGATTTCTATTTAAGGCAGGAGTACCTATACCTTTCCGATCTCAATAAAAATAATTAATCACTGTAAAAAACGAATCACAAACCATTACTCGCAATCAGCGGGATTAATGATAGACATGGTCAATAAAATACCCCTGAGAAATTACGTCTGACGCACTGAAAAGCTCTAAACTGATAGACAAGGTTATAGACAAGTTATGACAAGTTCCTGACAACATTCCAGTCTAAAGCGCTTACTAACGTAGTTAGTATACGAAAAAGATTTAATTTAAGATATATTTAACAAATTGAAAAGTATGAAATACTAATTTAATGTATTAATTATAAATATGTACATATAAAATCAATTTTGTCGAAAAATATTGTTTTTGCGCTACCGGGATATTTAAAACATCACAGACCTGTGTTATGAATAATTACAACTTCACAATAATAATGTGTTCTTCTTAATAATGAAAAGTGTTATTACATTAGTCAATCAACTTTAACATATAAATATAATAAAATAGTTGAAAATTCAACATTAATAAATTATTCTCATATTTCTTCTTTATGTTCATTGCATCCAATATATTCAACATATACAGCATATATATATACGTACATTCACACTGGTAAATAACATCTTACAAACTCACAATGTTCGCTTTGAAACAAAGTTGCACGGACATTATAAATTGATAATCATAATATTTATTTTACTTGTAATGATCAATTTTACTATTATTGTAATGATCAATTTCACTAACAAATAATTTATTAAATTAAATTAAATTTGTTAGCTTTTAAAGAGAGTCAAACGCGTGACCCGTTTTACAAATGTACATCTCTGTGCATGAGATTTTAATATTTTAAAAAATGTGGAAAAATATGTGCTTTACTTACGAGTAAGTACATCTCTGAATACGGAAATTGAATATTTTGTAAAATATGGAATGTGCAAGGTATTCTCGTATTTATTGCCTAAAATCACAGTAAAAAATGCAGTACTAAATCTAAAACAGTGAAATCTGAACTTTCCGTGAACTAGATTTTCAAAAATCTAAAAATCATAAATTTTCAGGTATTCCAATGATAAACTGAAATACTTTCACATCAAAACTAATCAAGAACAGCGTTTAGTGACGATTTAATGGCGTCAATCATCTGATGCGCAACTCCACGTAAATAAAATGTATACAAATTGTCCCAATTAAGTCATCAATTATAATAGTGCGGTCTTGTTTAGAAATATATTTCTAACGAATGCAATCATCGCGTAAATATATTTGTTGTGACAATCTGTGATAATCGTCAATCACGACGTCACACACAAATTTAAAAAATGTATTATTTGCGTCGATTTTTTTATAAATAAACTGTCAACACAACACATTTATAAAAATACAATAAGACATGTTGCATGATACACATACAGAATATATAATATGTAGCTGAGTTGTAAAAGTTTAAAATGTTAATATCGGTGGTTTAGGTAACTCTTATTCCTAAAAAAAAGTAAGAAGACCAAACTCAGATACCATAGAGGGGGGAGTCATTTAAATCATAAAACCATGAGTGAGGCCAAAAGGAATGAGATGAGAAGGCGGAGAAAACCACGAGTCACCTAGATAGTTTTACTTTTTTACCCTGTTCACCAAGGGTGCAGCCCAGAATAGAAAAAGTGAAGCATGACCCTAAATAAACGGGATAAGACGAGGAAATAATGTATTAAATATAAATATAAATTAAATGTATCAATTAGAAAGATATACAAAAAAATTCAATTTATCAAAAAAATATTTTTGTTACTACCGGGATTCAAACCTGGATTCTTTCCTATCAGAGGAAAGGCGTTAACCGATTACTTCACCAACATAGTAAGTTGACGACAAATTTTCGAACTTATATGCTATAGTTCTTTCAAATTGATACATCTATTATTCTTCATTTAAAAATATTACCTTTTATTACTAAAAAGATAGGAAGGATCCAGGTTCGAATCCTGTTAGCATCAAAAATATTTTTTCAACAAATTGAATTTTCCTGTATATCTGTCTAATTGATACATTTAATATGTATTAAAATACCACAATATGTTCTGAAAAACTGCAATTTCACAATAATAATGCGTTATCTTTAATAAATATATATATTTGATTTAAGGTTTCCGCGAGCACTAGTATATGGAACTGGCGTCTCTTCTAGGTTAGATTGCGTTTTAATTATAATTAAAATTATGGTACGAACGTACTAATCTAGATACATTTTAGATATCGATTGTAATTTAAACTAACTTAAACTATTGTGCTTTAAAAATAGGACGAAATGTCTTGAATCTTGCGACGATGGAAGATTTATTATCGATTATCATTTTATTGCTAGTAACAAACAATTGCCATAAAAAAATCTCTATTTTATTACGTTTACATTAATTTTGTTCAACCCTGTGCTGCCATTTGGAGTAGGTGGAGTAGATTAATTAGTTAGCTATAATCACACAAATACGAATGAATGCATTAAACACTATTAAATCTCATTAATCAGCTGGTTGATAGAGAGTACTGATTCAATCTGCCGACACATGCAGATTACTCAGGGAGTATCCGTTTGTAGAACAATTTGTCACGGGATCTTAGTCTAAGTTACTAACACACGAATGACAGCTAATCGCTGAGCAGGATCAAGTTCTTAGTACATAGATCTAAAATAATTACAACATCCTTTAATTACACGTCAAATAATTAACATAATATTTTTAATTTACATTAATATTATTTTTTTAATTTATAACGAATGAATACCAATCAGTATATTTTTTAATTACAATGCAAATAAGAAAAGCACATGAAATCTGTAATAATATAATTATTTTAACATTTTTATTTTATGAAAAAATATTTGAATAATTATGAAATTGATAAATTTGTGATAAATGACGATGATGAATTTTTTAATTTTATTTATATTGTATTCACGGCCTAATGGGCTTTTGCAAAATTAATTTAAAAAAAAAAATGTGCAGTTACACAAGTAGCATGGAATATATATAAAACAGAAATTGATAGAATTGATTAAAAGATTTTTTTTGAAATATATATATTAAGCAAAAAAAAAAGTATATTTCAAGTTAATTTTTTGTGGTTAAAGTATTATTTTATGAATCTTGTAAAAATAATAATACGTTTATTTATTAGTAATTAGATCCCATAATATAGGTCGTAGATTATTTCAGTATGCAGAATGCATAGATAGTGCTAATTAGTATATAATAATATAGTAAAATCTAGCATGTATATGGAATAGTTAATTTTAAAATATCGTAACGTGTTTTAAATTTTTATTTATTTTTCTATGTTGCCTAGAAGAGTATCTTTGATTTTATTTATTAAATATAATCTACAATCTATAGTACATTTCGATTTTTTTTAAATTTATGGAAATAAAATAACAATCAAGTTATTGCATTAAAAATACCTACATCCCCATAAACCAAGATCATTCTTATTTGGGGGTACAAAATACTAATGTTAAAAAAAATGTTACAAATATTGTATTTTACGTATGAGAGACTTATGTGATGTATGTAAACTATATACACAACGGAATCTCATTCTAAAACTCTGAGCTTGAATATAGAGTATAAATCTGAAAGCGAACTGAATGCAGTGAACGTATAAAGTATAATATGTTCGAAGTCTATGAATAGTCGAATATATTTTCCAAAATAAAGTAAAAAATGTAAAGTAGAGAATTGTATTTCGCGGTTTTTCAAATTCATATTAAATTTACCCGTGTATCGAACAATAAATTCATTTTTTTGAAGTAGCATGATTCCCTTCTTTCCTCTAAACGTCGTCCGCCGACGATATGTGGGCCCTTAAATATTTTATTACTGATTCCCATATCGAGAGTGGTAACGTTCAAATATTCAATAATGGATAAGTGTATATTTACGACATCTTTGTCAAACTGAATGTTTTATTTTCATCGTATTATAATCAGCTCACAAACAAAACCTAGTCCCACGCCATATTAAATAAACATTTCTTTGTTGGATAAACTTCTTTTTATCCAATGCTGATATAATATTTACACATAATCTATAATATTCATTTTCTTTGTTCGACTATTTGGTCTATACAAGATTTGAACCACTGGGATGTCAATTTCCCGCCAGGTGGCGTGTTACACTTTGGTGCGTTGCCTATTTAGAATATTTATGATTTTCTGCTAATATAACAGTTATTTATTACGAATTTTTTAAATCGTAAAAAGTATTACACAACTCTGTTCTGAAAATAAAGCTTCACAGCAAAAAATGTATTCTTAAAAAATAATATAAATTCACATTTTATTAGTATTATTGAGTAAACAGGGGTAATTAACCCAACATCTAATGATCACTAAAAATAAAAAATTTTCACGGATAATCTATGTGCAGTGTATTAATTAATTAGTAGTATTATATTATAGTATAATATTAATTATCCTATGTGTATATTTTTCTAATTGGAATAAATATTTTTATTTCATGATTTCTATGATATGAATTAATAGTGTATTATTTAAATAATATATTATTTTTATAAAGACTCCGACAAGCTCGCACGCTAGCGCTAGTGTCAGATAAAAAATGATTAAAACATCTATCTTCCATAATGTGACGAGACTGAGCCAATCGCTAACAAGAATGAAAATGTGAAATCAATAATTGCAACGGCAACGTATTGCGATGATTGTTCGTTTATTAGATACATTTAAAGTTGGCAAGAAACTCACACCGTCTTGGGCACTATGACGTGCGTGACCGAGTCTCGCTCGAATGTGTGGGTGCGTTACTCAAAACTTACCTACTGCTGCTCGATGCTCGGCTTTCACTTGGGAAAAATAATTAAGTACTCCGACGAGTATGACAAGCGGGGAATAAAAAATATAATATATATAGATAAAAAATATAAAAAGAACTGAGTAAAAGTTGTTTTAGTTATAACAGAATGGTATATTGCAAAATATAAAAACATTACTTTGATATTGATCTCCTCCGACAGGATTACATTCCTCATCTGTGCACGGAGATAAAATAAATTATTTACAACATTACATACAAGTACCAGTTAACAATCTTACGAACACAGTAACCTAGATGAATAGGTTAAGTATAATCCAACAACAATACAATTTTTTACAACTGAGGCAGATTCTATAGTATTCTCGCTTATTAAAAAAAATCATACTACCGAAAATTACGGTTTTTAAGTTTATTGCGAGGGCCAGATTCGGAAAGATGACAATAAAAACGATATTCCAACAGAGTCGCAATCATGAAAATGAGGATCACAGTTCAAACAACATCCACCTCCTCAGTCCTCATTGATCAGATCACATGATGTAACAGAGTCACTACCTTGACGATTTCCTTAAAAGGTACAAAATGCGGGAGTTCTGTTTGACTGTAAAATATCAACTTCTCTCCCATTGCAGGTAGAAGACACACAGTTTGAAATAGATGGTTGCTGCTGGATAATTCGCGTGCAACATGATTGTTCCTTGAATCGAAACTTAGGGCAAACTATCAGTGTCGGACCAACCGAGTCCCTCGTTCATTTCCGGACCAATCCGGTGGCCATTACAGCGTGCTCTCAAATCAGCACACTCTTGCCATGAAGAAAACAACTTTTATTTCGCTTATATTCTAAATGAGAGTCACAGTCTGGCCGGCCGCTCTTTAACATCGCTAATTTCAACAATCTTACTTTTTTGGCTCGCCTTCCGCCGCAAAGTAACATGACGTTAGTATGCTCGGGGGTTGCCCGCTTACAAAAAAAATGTGTCACAGTAAAAAAAATCAATAACCGAGGTGATTCAGTTCTTGTTTTATCAGCTTATATACTACTTCTGTTTTATTATAGATAGCGTGACATATTAACATCACTACACATTGTAAATTAATTATTACGAGCACTGGCTCTGTGGACGGTAGCGGTATTTAAGTGACTTGTAATAAGTCTATAGTACGAGATAATTACTTGGACAATCAATCTAAAATGAAAATGTTATGAAAATTATATAAAAATACTTCAATATTAAAAATTCACAAAGCTATTTGAAACTATGCAAGCGCCATATTTTATTAGAAACTAATACGAAAATGTTATCTAGGGAGGTTTATTAACAACAAATGAATGATTGACACCTCCATTAATTACAAGCCATCATTTGTATTCAACTTGGCTTACAGTGAGAAATAAAAGAACTACGACAATAGTACGCATGAACAAAATTAATATTTACTGTTTTATCTCTAAATTCATTTAAAACTATATATACGCGACTCTAATAGAAATTTGAGTCGCGATTCCCCAATCTAGCTCAATTTTTATTTTTATTATTTATATTTTATAAGTTTCTGAGAATCTAAAAGGAATATAATATATAACGTCAATGTGTATAGTAAGATTTCAAATATGCGCGTCGGCACCGAGCGCTTTACTATACCGGTTCGGGAGAACGCGGTCAGTAAGAGAGAAGGCTGGATGAAGGGGAGGAGGTTTCTGCGCACGGCGCTCCGCCAAAAAATAGCGACGACTAGCAACAGACATTAAGGATTATTTTCACGGCAAATAAAGAGAAAATTGGGCCTTGATTTTCCCGTGAAAAGCGAGCGCTTGGCGGCGCCACGCGAGGTGAATTTTTGAAGAGAGAATAGCAAAAAGGATTTCTTGGATGCAGTTGATACGAGAGATATGTGGTCTCCGATCCATCTGCATCATGGACTTATCCCCTGGTTGAATATAGGAGTAGAATATCGGCTAGTTGCTGAGCGAACCGGCGCACTTCCCGGATTGGAATAGATAAGATGGCTGCCTCAAAAATGCATTGGAAGCGAGTCGCAATTCTGGCCCAGGCTTCTCTCGATCTGAAGGATGGTAGATACCTCAATCCGGAAAGTACAGAAATGGATAGAATAAAAAACTGCGAAGTGACTCCTCAACGATTAGTGAAGTGGGCGAACCTTGTTCGTGAGAATTTTGTTGTTGCATACCTGAAGATTTTAATACTATCCATGCATTTAAATCATTATGTCGGGCTTTATGATCTTAAGTTAATTGTAAAATGTGTTTGCTGTGTAAATCAAATGTTTAATTTGTTTATGTCCATTCCTATACATCCAAGTCAGCCACTCTGACACATTACACACAGCCACCCACAGACTGAGCCAAGCTGGTAGCGTAATGCCCCTGGCGTTCGATCCACCGTGGCCAGCGCGTTACGTAACAGTATATTTATGAACATCTAAAATAAGAAATAATTTTGTTTTTTATTAACGGTGAAAATATAAATGTACACAAAAATATTTATTATTTATGCATAAAATATCGTCCTGATAGTCGCATTTGCTCGTTTAAATATCAAGGAGTTCTTCAAATATTTTCGCGAACACATCGAATACACACACCATATTGCTTTACAATATATCATATTTCTGAATTCGTGCTCACAGAAAATTCACAGACGTCAATATCGGCTCGGCCAAATAACATCCACCTATTTGTAGCAGCCTATAAATATTTATTTTGAAACAGGTAAAACGTTTTGGGTATGCGGGCGAGTTAATAATGGATTTTTCGAAAAACATGAAAGCCCTTGAGGTTCTGTAGTATTTGGAGTATTCGGGCTAAGGGTCCATACTGTTATCTTTGCTATTCTCGGACAGTGTGTTAGTTAGTATGTCCGTCTATAAAAATCCATACATTTTATTCTAAGGGAGCGTGTACACGATAAAAATAAATTTCACAGATTATTGATTGAGATTAAGATAACACTATGTACAAACATTGCTATTTTATTCCGAAGTTAATTTTGAGATCACTGCTTAGTTGATAGGAAGAGATTACTCACAATTTCTTTAATATTTGGGGAATCTCCCTAATTAGTTTAACAGTGATAATGATTTTTTTTAAATAGATCTATTAAATAATAATATGATGATAATTATATTATCAGGAGAAGAAAATAAGGTAGATGGCTCTTTCAAATAATGGAACGATTAAATGTATTAATATCAAAAGGGTAACATATAGGTTCGAAAATTTGTCGCTAAAAATATTGTCGCAGTTGGATAATGCACCTTCCCCAGTTAAGAAAGAGATCCAGGTTCGAATCCCGGTGGCGCAACAATAATATTTTTTGATAAAATTGATTTTATATGTATATCTTTCCAATTAATATATTTAATTCGTATTTAAATTTATATTATCAATATATTTTTAATATTTACTAGAAATACTTTGTCGTGGGTCATTTTTAATAAAATTTCACAAATATCGGTCTAAATAACTACTAGAGTTTTATCTTTTCCTTCATCAGGTGGATAAATACACAGTTAAATTAATTAATTTCATTAGTTATACTTAACGTTTAATTTAGATATTACTATTTTTAAAAATATATTATACGACGTGACTTTAAATTACAACAAAAATTAACAAGTCGTATTTTGATGAACCTGCACACAAAACAAAAACCTTAAATGATTTTTCAAATTATTTAAATCACCGCTTCGAGTAACCCCTCAAGAAAAAACTTTAGATAGCACTTATGTGTTTTGGCTCCATCTTCTCCATGTGGCTCTATAACTGATATGATTGGTTCCGATAGTAAAACATATAAGAGAATACATATGTATGACGGAAATTTTCAATCGTAAATTCATCAATTTTTCAGGTAAATAGAGTTCAGATAATGGTTGATCCCTATCGGTTGGTTCGGTACTCTCCCCATACTTAATATAAATACAACATTTAACTTGGTGATTTACGTTCTAACTGTGTAAGCCCTTTATCGGCGCTGAGGTGTGGATTGTGCCTTTCCCTTTTAGATTATTTTTATAAAAAAATATTTTTTAAACCTACAGAAGAATATAATGATTATTTTTTGTTATGTGAGTTATCTTCTCGAACGGGGAACTTCAGGAGGAGATAACAAAGAAAACAAAACTTAACTACAATGCATTCATATGGAAGATTGAATATGATCTTTAAAAGTAACATTCCACTGTGTCTTAAGAGAATAGACTTTAAACAAGGCTTTCTTCTAATCCTTACATATAATACTGAAACCTGAATTCTAAATATTAAGCTAACCAATAAAAAGCTCCAGACAACACAACATAATACGGAAAAATGTATACTGGTAAGGATAGAAAAATTATAGGAATATATATATTATACACGTAGATTAGAGCACACACCAAGCTGAGTGGTTCCATTGTCGCTGAAAGAATACAAATGGTTATGGGTTAACCATATTTAAAGACGGGTACGGTTTAATAATGCATTAAAATAAAATGAATTGTTTTTACAATACCATAATAAAAAATGAACAATAAATAAATAATATTTTCAAAATTACTTTTTGGCTAACATATGTTATATATATATATATGTATGTGTATTAGTTGCTACAAAGCCTCCGTGCAAACATCCCTCATCAACGACATGCGTCGAATGTTGCTGACAAATAAATTAATCGATCCAGAGATGTCATCGTGGATGACATCTCTTCTTCACTGTATGCTCAATATTGAGCGTCGTGATCCCCTGACACGTCTGAACTTGGCGCACAGTACGGCTCCGTTCCTATCCTATGCTGATCGCAGCTTTTAAAGAGGACCTTGGTAGCTCCTTTATTTGGCGTATCCGTATAAATGGATATACTCATATATCATAAAAAATAGATATACTCGGATCAGTGCAATGCTGAAAGAGCAGAATATGATGACCTTTAAGCAGAAAATATATTTTAATATAATGGTATTTAACTATAAAATCTTCAGAAAGAAAATATCGAATTTATACAAAAATTGATGCAAATCAACATAAGCACGAGAATCGTACAAGAAAAAGGGATAGACTAAGACTGCCATTCAAGAAGAAGGCCAAATCTCAATAATCGATAAGGTATAGTGCGATGAAGATTTTTAATAAAATGCCATAAAACGTAAGAAATTAGGTGATATTGAATAGATTTAAAGTGAAATTGACCAGATATGTAAAAAATTAGTTTTAGTAAAAGAAAAGACATTCATCTGGTTTATATTAGAGCATATATAGTAGTGCTTATGTATGCACTATGTTAAAAATTAAATAAATAAAAAATTCTTCTTGCACGGTTTTCCTCAACAGTCACTGTGATCGAGAGCTTCTCGAGATTCTCATCGTTTCGTTTGGCCGTGTCCAAAGAATGCGAGAATTCTTTTTCTGCATGTTATTTAAAGTCTTTCGGTAATCTTTAACTCCAAGGGAATAGAGACATTTGCACGCCGCGCTGTCCACGGAATACGCAGCATCCGCATCTAGTACCAGACCTCGAAGACATAAATGAAATGGGTGTATTTAAACGTTTTTTGGCGCTGCTCCATGCATACATCTCTATTACTCATCGAGTGCTTCTGACAAAGGAACGCGTCGATCCAGTAATGCACCACGGGAATGCGCTGCAAATCATTTTGCAGACATTGTGTCTAAAAATCAGCATTTTATGGTCACTTAACGACTCAGCACCGCCGTAAAACCACCCCCTCCTGCTGCCAGCGAGTTCTTAGAGCACATGAGAAACTACTGTCTTCTCGTAAGCCAGACTCCGTTACATCAAGTTCACCTCACAATCTGTCACGGGCTCTCGGCGGTGAAAATCACAGATTCCCACTCGCAAACGGGAGCGAAGCGTTCGTCGCGGTGAATAGATTCCTAAGCAAACTTTTTGCTGAATTCACCAGTTAAACGGTCCTGCTCTGTGTGCAGCGGCTACTGTGAATCAACGCCACCCTTGAATGTGTGTAATCCCGTGGATTCTACCCCTGTCGGGGGGAGAATAAAAAGAAAAATCGTTAAGCTACGTTTCTACCGACAATTTTTTCTTCTAAATCTCCGAGAAAATCTATTAAATTATATTTTATTTTTATTGTCAACGTAAAAATAATACATTTTATAACTACATTAAAGTGCCAAATATAAAACCAAACTAGTCATACATATAATAAAAACAATCGAATATATGTAGGTAAAAAAAATCATTTTTTCAGTTGAACTTTTATTAATGATATTTAAATAGTTAATGAGATCAGGAAAAAATGGTGCGAAAGATATATGACTCGAGTGTTGATAGCACCAGAAGTAGGAGACATCTGAGGTAAACGAAATGCTAATTACTATGTATGAACAGATGAATGAACGTGGATGAGGCGAAAACTGTGTCTGGACAGAATAGTGGCGCTCTATCCTCTCTACAACGTTAGCAAAATTGAATTTTTACAAAAAGCAGCAAACATTTGAAAGGGATAAGAGCAACGTCTTTTTTCATCATCGCACTCTAGACATGTTGATGATACATGCAATATTGTTAATGTTGACATAAATCTCGTGTGTGGCTGTTTAAATTATCTTTTCCAATCTTGAGTGGTTGGTAGCATTCCAGGAGTCCTGAAGATATTACGAGTGGCCATAACAAGCACCATAAAAATAAAACTTACCTTTTTTTCTATGAGTATTAAGTATATCTTTTCTTCTTCTATTATTCTGTATTAGGTAACGGTCAGCGGAAAAGGCGCACCGTTATCTTTCGAAACATCTATCGTAAATTCTTCATCCTTGAAGTTTAGTGGAAGACGCTGGACCATGTGCACTCGATGTTCAAAGCTAAGCTCATAGGGGTAGATATTTATCAGACGTATCATGATATTCCTGAAGGAAATTGATGAAATGCTAATTGGTAACTCCTAGTTTTCCTCATCGCTATATCAAAACCGGTTCAGTGATGTATCTATGGATACCTGAAAACTTTGATATTAAGCTGTATCGAAGTCGTTCTTCTGTGCTTTGAATACTGACGCCCTCCGTCAGTGTATCTCTTTGTCTAATTTATCTGCAATCTGCCTGACTTGAGAGGCACTTCTGGTAGTTATTATACATTATACCGTCAGTATTGCTATCAGAATCCCTAGAATAATCAAGATGCCTCGCAACAACAAAATGGAGTTAATTTTTTCGTTGTTACGTACGAAATCTCTCGAACACACACTTTACTAATACGCACAAAATGATCACTACCTGCACCATACAATAGCAAGGTGAATAGTTCAATCTGACACTCATCTTTCAAATAGCGAAACCTCAACTTCCACAGTTCAACTTGTTAACCTTCTAATCTGACGAACTCAATAGCAGGACGTCAACTTGTTAACATAACAGTCTAATGCGTTCCATAGAAAAACGTTAACTGGTTCAAAGTCATAGATAATACAACACATACAGAAAAAAGGTCGTGCTCTAGATCTAGGAAGAGGGGAACAGGTAAGTATTACGGACAGGAACCATGATATTACGTACATACGCGCGTTCGGCTACCGCGATTCATAGATTTGTCATAAAGATTAGTTATATAAATACTTATGATTAAATTTTTCATATATAAACTTATGTAAACACTATAAAAAATGACTGAGTATAGACCGGAAGACGAAATGTGTGAACACATGGAAACCAGCCGGCAGGCTGTGGACCAGCAACAGTGAAGCTTGGCAAGAGTTAAGGAAAGCATTTGTCCTGTACTGGATATAAAAATGCTGAAGTTGATGATTATGATCGAATATTAAATTGATTTAATATCGAAAAGTGTTTAAAATTACTCTCGTATTCATCACAAACCGTCCGACGATAGCGTGTTGATAGCATGACTGTAGGTGTGGCATACTGGTTTAATACATGGCTTTCATAAAATACCGTAGCTCGGTTGGCTGCGCGAGATGAAACATATCCTCGTAACAGGTGTTCTTGTTTTATAACTCTTCACACGTTAATCACATCCAGATAACTGAATTAAAACAGATATGCGCTTTAACGCCAGAAGCAAAGTTTTAATTTCATTCATGTTCAGTATTTTGTGTCGCTTTAGAGTTAATTAATATTGCAGCGTATATTGTGCACCATAATGGGATATTATGATTATTACTTAAGGAATATTTAGTAATTATTCATATCGTGCAATATAACACGACTCATTGTGTTTGTTTTTTTTTATCGTACATTAAAAAATGACCAGTAATTATATTTATTCTACAAGATTTAGAGACAATTTTGATATTCCAAAACAAAAATACAACGCAATCCAAAATCATTATATTTATAAAGGCATCCAATTTTTTAACAACCTTCCCATCACAATTAGAACAATTCTGATTTAGATATATTCCGATATTCTATGTTTAAATATAAGAGTGATGTTTTTTATGCTGTTCTGAGTCAAAGATACAACTGATTTTGACACTCAGCCATTCTGTGTCAAACCTAAAATTTGAACCATGATTTTTTACAGTTTGTATTGCTTATTCTTTAATTTCTATTTTTTCTATTCTATTTTTATATATATATATATATATTCCATGCTATTTGTGTAGCTGTTCATGTGTTTTTTATTATGTTTTATACCAAACCTATTTTGTAAAAGCCCATAAGGGCGTTACTAAATTAATAAATAAATAAAATTACAGACTACTATCAATTTGTATCTCAAGTAAAATAATATATACTCCATCTCTATACACGAGTCATACTCTCATAGAGAAGAAATAAATGTTAAATGAAATATATATATATCCTGATAATTCTAAAATGTATTATATTTTATAATATTAAAATAAAATAAAAATATAGGCCCATGTCACATGGGACATATTGAGATTATCTCGGAGATTTAGTTGAAATACACCTAAATACCATGTACACTTGTTGAGATTTTGATCTGGAGATAAACTCAGATATCAGCTTGAGATTCGTAGAAAGAAACTAAAATTCAAACAAATGTACACGACGTACAATCTGACAGCGAGATTTGATACGAGCATACGAACGTCACTTAAAACCACCATAGGCTTAACTACATACATATTCTGAAAGTTAGCAGAAATCATTAACATTAATATATGCATAATTATCCGCCGTTTTAAATATATAATAATTAAATACATTGTAACATAATCAAAAACGAAAACAAATTCAAAACATATTATGTACAATTATCATTTGGGGGCGTAATCGTAAACGTAATCGTGAACTGATCGATGTTGAAGTTCTCTGCCAGTGTCCTAATAGTGCAACTTTCGTCCTCTTCCACAGTCGCCAGTAGGACCTGGTCATCAAAATCCGAAGATCAACCCTTTCCTGACTTATTGTCTAAGCTGGGATCACCAATATTGAAATAAACTACTCTCGACGTGCCCTTTCGCTAATCGTTCCTTCGCTGAAAAGATTGTTGAGATCGCGAAATGACTCGGCAGTTTTTCACCCTTTATCCAAAATACAACATAATGTAACATATATATGTATGGTTTTTGATGCGCATTTTAATTTCCTAACCTATTAAAAAAATATTTTATGACAAATACCAATTAAAAAACAAAACGTGGCGAAAAAAACGCCGGAAAATTATGCATCAACCTAATAATTACAAACATTGAGGAGGTTTAAAATCACTTTATCTTTCTTCTAATGTCCATCCGCTAGACTGTCCGTATCACAAAGCATCATAAAATAAATATATATATTGTTTTATCAAATGTAATGTATAAATTCGACAAACAGCCGAAAAATCTATCTATTGAAAAATATTTGGTTGCTACCGGGATACGTTCCCAGGACTTTTCCTTCCGGGTAAAACCATATCAACCGATTAAGTTTTCGACAAATTAGTAATTTTAATTATTGTTTATTTTTCTAGTTGATTCATTAAATTCGTTCTAAATATCGTGGAACGTTATTATTGAATTATATTGTTAATATTTACTGCAAAAATATTGTGGTAGTCTTATGATTATTGGAGTAACGTTTTATTAATAAATGAATATTTAAATCAAATACTATGCCACTAAACATTAGACTTGAATTTTAGATAATTATAATTATACTGGGAAAAAATTTCTTGTAAATTCAATGTAAAAATTAATTATAAATAAGCAACTTAACTTAATTGTTTCTAATAATTTCAGATCATAAAGGTCTTTCATTTTCATACTGATTTTATATTGTTTGCAGTCAAGTGTGTACCAGAATTATAATTTTATAAATATGTTTATAAAATTTGAAATTTCAATCAAACCGATGAAGGAAAGGTAATATTTTGAAAGTGGTTGGATTTTCATATACTCGTAACACTCACATGACTAAATACAAAGTTTAGAAATATATCGGCAAGCTTGTATGAGAAGATGTATGGATATGGATAAGGCGAGAATTGTGTGTAAGAACAGAGGAGTATGGCGCTCTATCCTATATCTATCCTACCCCCGCGGGGAAACAACGTGATGGTAAGTTAGTTAGAAATATATTGACAATATAAAACATTGAGGAGTTTTTTGGCGAACATACAGAAAATAAGACCTGCTGTCAATAATATTATATGAAAACGTGCAACTATGACGTTGTCGCCTTATATTGTATTTATATTGATTTTTTTAAATATATTATGGTCATTTATATTTTTTTATTTCCTGGCATCGTTAACAAATTAATTAAAATATAAATATCTCAGGACTAGTAAAAAGTAACGATCCGAAGAAATAGTTTAAAAATAAGCTCTATCCGTGGGAGTTATAAATAAATCTGAGGCCTTCGAGATGTGCCACAAAAAAGGTTTTCAATGTTTCAATATTGCTATTGTTGTTGCCAACATTGTTCTAGAAAATTTCCGCACAAAACACATAATAATTATTACCATGCATGCCAAAATTCAGCTAATACAAACAGCTATTCAAGGAAAAGTACAAGGCTAACGCCGATGGATTAGAAATAAACCGTCCTGGTTGTGAAACATCCGGAACTGGACCGGCCTCTATATCGAGGAGTTGTTTCATGTTGGTCAGGACAAATATCATATACATGCTGGATACTTTCTGCAACTATATAGAAAACCCTACTCTTAAAGTACGGCACTAAACTACGAATTTTCTAATAAATATCAAATTTTGGTTTAAATATGAGAATTTCTAATTATGCACAGATTATTTGAGTGAATTATATGATTTTAATAAAAACACACTTTTTTTTATTATTTTAAAAGTTTTACAATTTTATATAAAATATGAGTTACTAGAATCGGTTACAAAACTAAAATTACATATTTTTGTGAATCGCTTACCTCTCCAAAATAGACTAGCTATTGTGCTTGGAGAGGGATATTACTTGTTATGATATTGTAATTTCAGATCATAGTTCTGTTCTATTTTTTAACACAAATTAAATTAATCAATTAAAAAAATACACAGGAAATTCTATATATCAAAAAAATATTTGGTTGCTACTGGGATTTGAAAATGAATCTTTTTATATCCAATTATATTATACCATTTTTGTTATAACAATACTATTTTTTTCTGAGTATCTTTCTAATTGATTAATTTAATTTGTGTAAAAAACTAATCTACGCGCCTACAGTTGATATCAATCATTATTATATAAGATGTAACAGATCAAGTCCACAACATTTTATGGGTGGATACCTGACTAAATTACGAGTCAAAAAATTTCAAGTAATATGTGCAATTACTGCACTGTTTCGGAAAATATTATTGTTTATATTTTTTTACAAAATTGTGTTAAGCTTGAAGTCTACATACTTATAAATATTTGTGAAATTCTTCCATAACTAAACTATATATTTGCTTCAGGCCCTAAATCATCTAACAAAAAATAGTCTAGCCACTCGAAATTCGATAACCTTTAATTAATATTCAATATATAATCTGGAATGAATAAAATATTTAAATTAATCGAAATAATTGCATAATTATATTTTTATTTATTTGCGTGTGTATCTGACATGGTTGGGATTAGGCATATATCCCTTGAATATTTTCAACTCTTAATTTAGTCCGATTTAATTTAATTTAATTCACCCATAAAATATTGTGGACTAGGTCTGTTACGCCCTGTATATATATTTTAATAATTGATAAAATATAAATTTTCACCTTATAAAAAAATGACATGAACGTTTATGTAAAAAATGTAATAATACAGTTAATTTTAAAGTTATGGCATTTTCGCCATTTGCTGTCGTAGATAAATTTCTAATTTTTCAAATTTTCCCGCTTAATGCGCTAATACAACTAAAAATGCTAAAATAAATTGGTAAGTTTGAGAACAGATTCTACATCTCGGCTGTACAACGATAACTTGTAATGGTCAATCTATTGATTTCTCGCTCTCACTCGGGTAAAGCACTCACATTCTATATTTATTGCACGTGTCTGTTTTCGCAAACGGAAGATTAGAACGAAACACATGGCCACCCGTTCTCAGTTCCCGACCCTTGCATTTGAAACTCAAAGAGTAAATATAAATATATTCGATGCTGTTGTTTGCGCCGTACGAATAAAACAAATAATGGTACGATGTTATTTTCCAACGGTAAGTTTAGATGTAATTCATTTTAAGAGTTTCACCCTTATTACAATAATTATTTATTCACTGGTTAAGGAAAAATCATTAATATTAAACAGTACATTGCTTCATCCGCTATAAATTGTGATTCGTATATGTATTTTTTTTACGGCTTACTTAAAATCTTTAACGTGAAATAATAGGATTAAATATTTTTTAAATTTACTACAAAAATATTTTGGTTAGATATTTTTAATAAAATTGCACAATCAACTTTGTATTATATAAAAAACTAATATGTTTCAGAAAAATCAGTTTTCTTCATCAGGCTAATAAAAAACTGAACTTAAACATCATATAATTGTCTTCTATTTTAAAATTTTATAATTAAAAAAATATATACAATTATGTACTACAATGATGAATGATATTGTAAAATGATATTTATGTTCAGAAATGATTGGACACATTTGTATGATAGGGATAGGTGGTTAAATTTATTTGATTATTTAGCCAGAGAGGATAGAGTGCCACAATCTTCTGTCCTCACAATTCTCGCCTCGTGTAAATTTATACACCTCATACATCTCGTCGATTATTAAGGCTTATATATAAATATTAAATAAACAACAAAGCAGCATCTAAATTATTATTTTTAACTTCATTAAAAGTTAATTATGAAAATATACGTAATACAAAAATATGTGATATAAATATAATATATATTGTATATATTAAAAATATAGCAGAAATTTAAATATGTATCCAATTTTATGAAATTTTTTATATGTAAATTTATAAATAACTATTTAAATACATAATGTTTAACGCAATTAGACTTCTAAGAATTGTGGTACACATTTCAATAATACCCGTATCTATGTACAATGTAATGTATTTACAGTCTTAAATATAACTTGAATGCAATAGCGGTAAAATCGGTTAAATATTTCGAAACATAAAGGAAAAAACATGAGTATTTCAATAAGTCGATTTCAGTTTTATTACTATCAAATAAAATTATTGAATATTTGTAAGTTAACAATCTAAACTAAAATTTGTACAATATTAATAACCTTAAGCTGACATTTTACTAAAATAGTCCTCTCCTAATACACCAATTACCTATTATATTTAATTAAGAAATTTAATTATATATTTTTTAATTAAATTACTTAGATCTGTCTTAGCTCTTTCACAAATGAATAAATAATCGAGTGCCATGAAGAAACATCCGTGCCTAGATGTACGTTAAAAACAAATTATAATATTAATTCTTTCTTTTTCATTTTCTTGACAAAACCTCTCGTCTTCTTTACCCAACATTCCATTATAATTGGTCAATTCAGTGAGTTGGAAGACTCATGTTTTATTTGCACGGGACCTCCAATATAGAAATTGTAAAAAATAATAATGGCTGTTAATTTTTAGTTATGATGACTGCGTTTGCTACTAGTGTATTAATTTCAAATATGGTCCGCAAAAGCTTCTTTTTAGCAGACGTTAATGATTTTCTGGATTTCTTATACTAAGGTCAAAACATTGTTCTTTCATTGGCTAGATGACGTAGAACATTCTGGTTAAAGAATCCAAGGTAACGGTTTGTAAAGTCCACAATCAAACAATTTTGAGATGCTGTAAATAAAATAATCACTACCGTTCGCTAAGCAAAGGCACTAAAGAGAAAAATAACTCAATGTGCAAGATCTTTTTTCATAGATTTCATAATATGAACACATCGGATTATAAATGCATTTATTAATATCATGAGTAAAACCATATGTAAATTATAAAACAAAACCATAACAAGTGGTAACTTGCTATAAATATAAGTAAAAAAAATTCAAAGGGAGGATAAGCAGTAGGTACTAACAAGAGGGTCAGTGAAGTAAGGGTAGTGTGCATACATTAAATGTATTCGTAGCAAAGGGGAAACATCTAGTATTATATTTATCCTCGGTCAATATAAAGAAACCATACAAAAAATACTACATTTCACACATAACAAATAATTTTTAAAAACGTCATATATTTTCTTAAAATTAGATTATTTTAAAATTAACAGTTTTTTTAACCACCTAATGGATTATTTACTATTATTAATAATATGTTAATAATTCTGACTTTTAAATATGACTTTCCGCATCCATAATCCATAAGGTGTTCAGCGGAAAAATTTCATGATTAAATTGCTCGTAAGCCATCAGGGTGAGGTCAGTGAGAGGGGTGTTGTTCGACGCGCGTGATTTACGGGATTGCCAGTCACAATGAATCACTGTTCGGGAGTGCACTGCGCGTTCACGGTTGAGCAATATTTAAAGTGTGAAGATTCATTGGTTAGTGCGCGTCGCGCATTTTGAACTCACTTTTAATATTTGACGAGTAAGTGATGGGCCGAGCACGCAACTTATCTGATGTTAGGATCAAAAGTTCAGACAAGAAGGGACAATGGTTAACTAAACTTCTCCGGGACTATCAACATCAGCAGCAACGCCAGAACATATGGCTCAAATACGACGTGAAATTAAGATTGCAGCCGGTACTGGAATAAAAAATCAAAAGTGTACGTTATTTTGAAAAATAAACTATTGTTTCACTCATACAAATTGCAAATCTTGCAGTTTCTTAACGAAAATGACAATTCTTTACGTAAAACCTTAGCGAGAACGTTTGTTAAAACATATTGTTTACTGACGTAACACATTTTCATATCGATGACTATGTTAATAAACAGAACATCAGATATTAGTGCCCCGACAACCCGAGGTAACGTTATTAAAAACATTTGCATTGTCCAAAAACGACAGTGTGGTGTGCAATTTCTGCTCGAGGATAATTGACCCTTATTTTTTTAACCAGCGACATTTGACGTGTATTGCCAAATAATAGATGAGTTTTTGGTACCGCAACTGCAGCTATTTACCGGGTTTAACAACAGAACATAATTTAAGAGAGACAGGGCCACTCCACACATAGCTAGAGTTTCAATGGAGAAGCTGAGGGGAATTTTTTCCAATAAATTAATCAGCAAGTACGAAGACATACCCTGGGCACCTAAGTCACCGAACCTTACACCGTGCGACTTTTTTTGTGAGGATACCTTAAGTTGAGAGTTTACAGCGCCAATCCTTGGACAATTCAGGCCCTACAAGAAAATATTCGCCGTGAAGTTGCTGTCATTGAACCGACGCTTTGCTCTCGCGTGTTTGCAAATTTAAGAATCCGATTTCAAGAGTGTCTTGAGAGAAATGGACGTCATTTAGACGATATTGTTTATAAAACGATAAATTAGCATCGCTTTTTTTAACATTTTTTGTAACTCCATTTTGTATAAATAAAATATGAGAATAATATTGTAGTTTTTTTTAAATTTAATATTAAACTTGAAAGTTTTCCGCTGGACACCCTTACCAGTAATTGGATAGGTTCCTCATTAATTAATTTTTAAATATACTCATACTACCAATCATCATCATCCACGTTGGTCCCTAATGACAGGATCGTGATATCCATGAACTCCCGCCATCTTGACAATGCTCCTCCTGCAGATCTTAGGGCTGTCACCAAAGAAACGTCTGTAACCTTTTCCTTTTGGTCGATCCAACAAATGGGGGATCTTTCTCTTCCTCTTCGTCTTTCGATGTGGCCTACCACAACAAACTTCTCCAAGCTATCTTCTTTTCTTGCAAGACCCCCAAAAATTGAAGGATATATGTCAAGCAAATGGTAGAGAGTATATCCTTGATGTTAAATTACTGCAGAATGGAGACATTAATGCGTCTTGCCGTCCATGGCACGCGCAACATATTTCTCCAGCACCACATCTCAAAAACATCAATCCGTCTTCTCTTCCTTGTCTTTAGGGTTCGTGATTCTGCAACATATTAAAATAAAGAATGCACCAGAAACTGTACAAGCTGACTTTTGTCGATTTTTTGGTTATGGCACTTCAAGAATGTCCTATGTATCAATAATACCGATTAATATTATTTCATTCCATAACAAATCCCATTAAATAAATCTACGTACTATATTTTTGATCGCATCTATGTACATATACTAGCAACAGACACGTCAGTGGCTGACAGTACAGTACCATGAGTAAAAAATCAACCTGTAAACGTCATCCACGGTCATACGTGAGAAGATGTATAAATGTAGAAGAGGCAATAAAATTATGTCAGTTTGTGATGCTACCTATTTCAAAAAAAATCAATTTTAATTATTGAGTTAGTAACATAGCCAGATTCATAATTTTCTGCTTCACTTTTGAAAATGACGATGGCTGTTCAATGGAAATTACTTCCAAAACTATATATATTATGCTAAAATGCCAGATCTTGCACAAAATGCCAGATCTTACATATTTTGCCAAAATTCCAGTAATTATATTTAACTCAGCATACTGCAACTTGGTCATCAATCCTTGATAGAAGGCGTCACATCAAGAAGAAGAAGAAGTATCTCTTCGTCATAGTCGTCCCAACGGGGAATTTCAAATTCAGTTTAAACCGCTTTCCATGAATAACAGAAAGTATAATAAGGTATTTTGCGTAGTAATAATTTAGTCTGAATCTATATGTAAATAAGTTAGCAGGTAATATTATACGTTTACAAATTTATGTAAACTCTGGGGGATATCTTTTTTGATATATACAATATTTTAGTGCTACTAATTTAGAATTCTAATTTAAAGAAATTTTATCTAGTTATTAAATATATTCTAGTGTTATACTACTAATTCTCACGTATACATATAGCGTAAAAGACTTAAACCACAATATTTTATGAGTGAATACCTGACTAAATTACGAGTCAGAAATGTTCAAGATGCATGTACGAATATTGTACGTTGCGGAAATATTATTATGAGATTTTTAGAAATTCATGTTAAACTTTAACTGTATGTATTTTGAAATAAATATTTGCGAAATTAACCCATTATTATTCTGTATTTGCTTCAGGCTCTAAATCATTTAACAAAAAGTAGTCTGACCGCTCCAAATTCCTTGACCCTTTATTTTTTGTATTCAATGTATAATTTGGAATCAATGAAATATTTGGATTAATTGAAATAGGTACTTGTACCTCTGACACGGTTGAGTTTTGGCATATGATGCTTAAACATTTTGAATATGTATCTATCCCTAAACTATTGTATACTAGATGCTTTACACACAGTTTTAATAATTATTTATAACTAACTAACCATCACGCCATTTCTCTGAAGGGATAGGCACAGAGGATAGAACGCCGCGCTCTTATATTCTTGTCTCATTTATTTTCATACATCCTCTTATGCACACTCGTCTAATTTATTTTTATTAGCAAAGAACGAATAGTATAATTAACTGTTAATATTTAATTAGTCTACAAGAACAAGCGTGGATTTTTCTAAAAACGAATAACCCGAACAACGAATAACTATTAGCGTATTGATTTATAATTTACTTCTAGTTTTCAAATTAGTGCTATTGTTATTTTTTCTACTGTATCACGAAATATATTATGAGTGTACATTTATTTAGTTGAATTAACTAAAAATGATACAATTCAATTTACACTCTTTGAATATATCTAATGTAACATCTTCACCTTTAAAAACATCAGCAAGTTGTCGAAACACGTACCACAATCGATATCTTCAATTAGTGTAGTCACACAAAGTAATAATGTAATATTAATCGATTTCTATTGAGATAAATGTGTTCTAAATTGTTACAGTAAATTAAATTGACTATTACTTTTTGCTTCAGAATAGTCACCCGGACATTACATTTGTCGCCAGCCTTACGTCGAAACGGTTGAAACCGCATTGGGCCGGGAATTTCAGCAAAAAACATCCCCATAGCCCGCGCTAGGCACTCGACAATAAATAATACTCCCAGGTCAAAAATGCCGGCGGATGGTAGAAAAAAAACATTGATATTGTAACTTGAGTGAGATTTATGATGCGCAGACCACTTGGAATTGTTGCGCAAACCTGTTTCCGACTGACAAAACAATCATTCAAGCCCTCAAACCTTAGGCCGTTGGCTTATTTTCCCAGGGGGTTTGTGGAACTCGAAAAAATTAATATCAGAGAAAAAATAACTTCATGAAACCTGCTGTGGAATTTACCGTGGAAAATGATAAGTTATCACCCACTCTTACCTAGTTTAAATATTTGTTCTAACCTATTGAAACAACATGGAGGTTAGAAAATTTAGATACCTTTGCATATTATCGAACTAGGTTAGATGTTTTAATGATTTTTGAATTAATATCAGTTATCAGCTGTAGATACATTTGTACGTAATATTTTTTATTAAGACATACCGGATTGAAATACGCATTTTCAAAAATATTCACTGCTGTTACTGTATAATAATTATCAGAAATTTCTATATTTTATGAGTTTGACAATACATTTTGTTAAATATTAATTAAATAATAATTAGAAAGATATACATATAAAATTAATTTTATCGAAAAATATTGTTGTTGCGCCACCGGGATTCGAATCTGGATCTCTTTCCTTTCCGGGAAAGGTGCATTATCCAACTATGATACAGTGACAATATTTTAAGCGACATTTTTCTAACCTATATGTTACCTTTTTGATATTAATACATTTAATCGTTCCATTATTTGAAAGACCTATTTACCTTATTTTTACAGAATTAGATTACTCAAAGGTATCTGTAAAATTGATTTTATATGTATATCTTTCTAATTAATATATTTAATTCATATTTAAATACAACTTATAACAATACAATGTGTTCTCCTAATACATTCTGTTAGCTAAATTCTATAACTCCAACTTACTACACGCAATCATTAGGATTTCGACCTGTTATACCAGATGCAATGATCAGTTTCACTTAAGTAATACTAAGATTGGACTGAATAATATGTCTAAGACGACATGTTAATGTTGTAATACTACAAAATTCAGTGACTATTCAATTCAAACTGACTTGTTCTCGTGTTCAAGGTCCCGATACAAAGAAATAACTTTGCTATAATTAAGGATGACTACTGATCCTATTTCATGGTAAAAAAACTTTTACTAAACTATACTAAATGTTGAAAAATTGTTGAAACAAGATTGAGCCATAAGCGTTGTTAAATCCAATTCAGGATATTTTGTATAGAAGTTATAATAATATGAATTAATTACTACGCTGTTACATCGCACAGTAAGATCAAAATTGATATATTGTCTCATATAATGTGATCATTGATATTTCATAAATAAAACAATACTGTGTTTTATGCACACTCGCAAGTAAAAAAAATTGTTACCTTTTGCTTTATTCTTTATGGCGGCCTGGTCCCTAAATTGGCGTATTAGCAGAGTACTATTATACTACATATTAATAATGTTTTTATAAATACATGATTCTGTTGGTGAGAATTGATTTATTTAATTTTATAATTTGTCGATTTTAAAAACTATTGCTAGCAAAAACCTATGATTTGGTTCCCTATCTAGGTGTGGGCCTAATGTACAGCGTATAAAATATATATCGTACATTTTTGTGTTCCAAGGCTGTATAAAAAAATTTGTTTGAAAACAGTAGGTAAAAACTAGGACGGAACTTCCACTTCGATTAAACCTTGAAATTTGACTCGATTAACAAATCATGTCCAGTGTCGAGATATCTAAAAGAATGGTTAAAAAAATAGGTTTTATTCTAGAACAGAATACAGGTTGCGTAATACTCAACGTTACCGGACTGCAGGGGGCTCGACCAACTTTAATGCAGGTATTTAAATCCTAAGGTATTACAACCCATAGAAAGTCTTAACTTCCTCAAGAATTTTCCTCTGAGAAGAGCTATCGTAACCACTCTTGTCATACATAGAAGAATGAAGCTAAACGCGGCCGGCAAGGCGGTATCCTGCTACTAGCAAAAGAGACTCAAGATACTAGGTGCATGTAGCGGTGTATATGCCAGCATCTTCACTTCATGTACTGACGTCCGCCACAGCAGCAGCTTCCGAGTTATACGCGCTTAGTTTTAAACCTCAACCTTTGTTAAGTATGTTTCAATAAATTTAATATCAACAGTAAGTAGTTTCCATTTATAATGGCTGCCCGCCTGTTACATCTACATATATACATATATAGCACCTTTATTCTGATAAAAAATATATTCATAAATTTAGTTAGATAAATTATATAAAGACCTTCCCAGTGGATAATCGAGTCTTCCGTGTGACAGGCGAAACACCGACAGGAATGAATGACGAGAGAATGGTAAGGAAGATATATGATGCAAGTGTTGACTGTACCAGAAATAGAAGAATTCCGCAGAAGACTTGGCACGACCAGGTAGACACTGGAGAATGGTCCTGTTAAAAGCTTCAACATTCGGCGAGCTTGTATGAGAAGATGTATGAATGTGGATGAGGCGAGAATTATGTGTCAGTACAAAAGAGTGTGGCCCTCTATCCTCTCTGCCTACCTATGGGCTTGATGGTAAGTTAGTTAGTAAAGCTCTTTTATAATTAAGCTTGTTAAAATGATCGCAATCTACAATAGCCGCCCGCAAGGCCTAGCAGCAAGCTTATCTGCTGGTATGAATTAATATGCTACAAAGTAGTTACGTCAGTGATTCACAAATTTACATTTTATAAGAGTGGTATTTCATATAACAGGTAAAATTAGGTTAAACCATCAAATAATAAAGAAAATGACAGATTACCGTGAAATATGTATATAAAAAAAATTAATTATCGAAGTTTATTTTGTTTTAAAAATACATATTCTCTCTCTGTATAAACACTGTTATAGAAATCGTTCCCGTAAGGTCCGAATAATTATCCAAAGAATTATGTATTTTTCTTACGACTAATGATACTGAATATTTAATTGTAGACCTTCCCGAAAATTCTCTGAAAACACTCCTATTTATTATTATTTCCGTAAAGTTGGTTTACATAAATCCACACATTCTTTTAAGTACTTTAAAACATTTCGTTGAACCGAAAACGTATGCACATATATTTAGTGCGACCACGCCTTTTAGGGGTTAATTTATATCTGATGTTCTCCAATATTTATGCAACTGTCCTCAGCCGGCGAGGCGGGCCGACCGCATTGTTTCTTTTTTATTATTTTTTCTATCATAGAACTGCCCATTTGTGAATATTTAACCGCTTTTCTCGGCAGTGATAAACGACCGCTGACCGCGCGATTATTTGAATAAAAAAGAAGTAATAGTACGTTGGTCGCCGAGTCTCAACGTTTTGCATACTTGAGTTAGACGCTTTCAAAAAATAATTTATTAAAGACAAATAATCGTAATTATTATTGAACTTTATAATTTCTTATTCTTATCTATTTTTATTATACTATGGGATGCTGGAAGCGGATGCTGCGTATAGCGTGGACGGCGAGACGCACAAATATATGTAACTCCAGGATTAAGGATTACCGAAAGACTTTCGACAATATGTAGGAGAAGGATTCTTGCATACTTTAGGCATCTTGCCAGAAGAAACGATGAGAGTCTGGATAGATAGCGAGTAAAAATACGGTCTCCTGAAAGTTGGATAGAACAAATAAAGGAGTCAACAGGGTCCACTTTAAACGTAACGATCAACGTGACTATGATATTTGGGGACCACGACACTCAGCATTGAGCACACGATTAAGAAGAAGAAGAAGAAAAATAACTCTTATAATTTTGCTCCACTTTGTTGTTCAATTCTATTGATGAGATTTTCGATTTGAGACAATCTCCGAGTTAGGAATTACACTCCCGTGAGATTCTTTGGAAACGCTCTCGGCTTCACCTCAAGAATGTATTTAAGAGTCATTATTATTAAAATATTAATTAGAAAGACATATGTACATATAAAATCATTTTTATCAAAAAATATGTTGTTGCTACCAGGATTCGAACCTGGATCTCTTTCCAATCCGGAGAAGGTGCATTAACCGACTATGCTACAACAGACAGTACTTTTGACGATAAATTTTCAAACCCATATGTTACACTTTTTCAAATACATACATCTATCGTTCCATTATTCGAAAGTCATTTACTTTGTTTTTACGGAATATCAAATACCATTGAGTAAACCGATAGCAGACGCTTTGTCGTCAAAAGTACTGTCTGCTGTAGCATAGTTGGTTAATGCACCTTACCCAGATTGGAAAAAGATCCAGGGTCGAATTCCGGTAGTGCAACAATAATATTTTTCGATTAAATTGATTTTATATGTATATCTTTCTAATTAATATATTTAATTAGTAAAAATATCACAGACCTATGTTCTGAATAATTACAACTTCACAATAAGAATGTGTTCTTCTTATTAATAAGTCATTATTATTAGGTTTATTTTATTAATTTATAATATAATACATAGATCTGCTCAATGTTTAATTATTTTATGGATAGGGAACGAAATAATATTAATCACATCCTAATAATAATAACACTTGAACACATTCTAGAAGTAAACATGACCAAAAAATGTACCTATAAGTTTCAGAACTTATCATATATAAAATATCAAATATCATTCCATTGACCACTGATTCTCCATTTGTAAGTTGGGTAAATTTGAATTGCTCAAGCAGCAGGTAGAACCTTATGTGTATTATACTTTCCAGAAGAATTATATAGTTCATGGTATCGATTGCGCGCACACGTGTGGACTCTGCTGTCAAATCAAATGTCGTTTGCATGGATTTGGATTTCTGTAGCTTTTTCCCAATCTCAAGCTGATCTCGGAGTTTATTTTCAAATCAAAACCTTATTGAGATTTATCTCAGTACCATGTACACCATAAACATCCGTTAATTTATCTCGTCATGTTTCATTCCTTGGACACGGGAAATTGTTATTCTGCTCCACTTTGTTCTGTTCTGATCTGTATCCTTAGTCATCCTCAAATCCTTAAGATGGCAATTGACTATGGTCATGTCTTCCCGGTCTTCTCCTATCGTTCTCGATACCCATAGTTTTATTAATCATATGATCCTCCCCTCATTGTTTATAATATCCATAGCATCCGAGTCAGCCATCTTATATTTTTTCAGAAATAAGAATAAAAGAGCCACGCATATAAATATTTAGAATTTTGTCCAAATCATTTCCCAGCATTTTAATTTCAGCTACACGAATATTGTTCGTCAACATATCTTTTTCTTTATACTCGCATAACAATTTAACCCGTTGGGCGTAGTTGACCTAACCGCTGTTTTATAAATTTTACCCTTCTGTTACAAAACTCTAGACAAAGACCTCCACTTGAATCATGTTGTATTAATTCTGTTTTAAGTCAAGGTTTGTTGGCATTATGGAGATTTAAATTTAATAACATTTTTATGAATTATTAAATTTTGATAATCAAACTTTTTTTTTTCCAATGTTATCAGACAACAACAGGGAGACATGTTCTGTCTAAATGTATATGTATTATGCCTGTCTCTTTCGAATGTAATTTTATATTCTATCTTCTTTATGTATATATAAGTGTATTATTTTTGTATTTATTGTTAGTTTTAAATACGCCCTGACGAAGCTTGAGCTAAGCGTAACCGATTTACGTGTAATAAAATTCGTGGTTTCATACAAAGTGATTGTGTTTTATTTAATAAAAAATATATTTTAAGATAAATTTTGTATAAAAGAATCAAAACTCGTGGTTAAAAAATCGTTATTTGCATAATTTACGTTACAAATTATTATTATTACTGAAATTGTACAGTTATTTTCTTTGCGCATGTCTCTAAAACAAATAATATGTACATATATAAGATCACTGCCACGACATCAGTCTAGTTTAATTTCGCCAAAGCAAACATCAACAGATGCTTTACTCTAGAGCGATAATATACATTATGAGGGAACTTCGGAAATAGTTGATAGAACATAAATGGGATTCGTCCAACACAAATGCTTCCTATTAATTGTGCCAAACAATAATTTTTCATACAGAAAACTTGTTCAACGTAATGGCGTGGTGACAAGCAGACGAAGTTGAAATGCTAATATTTTGTCATGCTTAAAACGGCAATTTAAAACTAGACATCCAACTGTCTACCTGATGTCTGTACCGAAATTTTATTACAATATATATTTGGAAAGTATGCTCTCTTGGGACGGAAAGGTTGAAAAAGATATAGAAAGCAAAGTAACCACAGGGAATAAAATGATTCGCTAATAGGAATTTTTCATTTGAAGTAAAACCAGCTGTACATAATGGAGTTTCGCTAATAACACTTACTAACGAAAAGCGATTTCTTTTTCTAAAGTACTTTGAGGCCAATGTGGCCGCCACGCGAAATTATTGTTTTTCCACAAAACCTATTTTCTAAAATGAATCTATTATATATTTTATAGAATCAATTAAAACTTAACATATTATATTATACAAATAATAATATAGGAAATTTACTCTTAAATTCTAAAGACAAAGATGATAAATTTAACAATTCTGATGTCTATAAACTTATTTGCAAGGATTGTGCTGCATTTTATATTGGTAAAACGGGTCAATATTTTAATATAAGAGTAGTAGGTTTTCAGAATTTTCTAATCATTTGATAGAAAATGGTCAGTCAAAGTTATTATGAAAAATTGGGATCAAATGTAAACTGTGTTGCTCATAAATGAAATAATTTGGAATCGTTGGAGATAAATAAACCGTGTAAAACTAATCAAAAAATTACAAACAACCAACTAAATTTAACTACGAGTCTTATTCTGAAAATTTTTCCTAAAAATAATTCGAGTAAATTTGTATTAAGTAACAATTTGAGTTAGGTACTAGATTTATTTATTTAAATAATTATTGTTTTTTAAAAATAGATTCTGGTAAAGAAACGCTAACGTATGTTTTTGATTAGTATTGACATCCTGAAGAAAAACGAAACAGGTAGATGTATTTAAACTCAATAAGTGGTTAATGAAACAAAGTTAACAAATAAAATATAATCAGGAGAACACATTCTTATTATGAAGTTGTAATTATTCAGAACATAGGTCATTTTCGATAAAATTTTATATGTACATCTTTCTAATTAATATATTTAATTTATATTTAAAATATAATCGTTATTTAAATATTACAACGGATTAATTCCAGAGTATATTGTTTGTGATACACAGCTTGTAGATTTTTGTTCACCCACAGATCTTTCGCACTAGTGAAACTCTGATCTTTCGTATCAGAGATTTGTCAGCAAAGGAATCATGTATACCATTATACTCTGCGTGCATAATACTAATAATCAACTACTGATCAACTCTGTACCATCCTCTATGCATTCGAGATACTCGCCGGTAAAATTCGGTACCGTTGTGGTTATTTTTCGGAACATTTAAGGTAATATGAATACCGGTGATAACCTATCAATAACGTCAGAAAAAAATCTATTTAACATAAAAATTGTTGATTTGAGCACATTTTATTACTAGTAATCAGTTGATGCCTACATACCACCTAGGTTAGATACGCAAAGTATCCATTTATTCATTTGAAAAATAAACGTCCAGAGAGCAATATTTTTTCATCAAGTCAAGTGATAAAGACCCAGACGACTATGGAAATGTATTATTCGATTATCGCATATGGATATTAAAAGTATGACCGACGTTCAAATGCTCGATTTTTATTTTAATGTTGATATAATGTTATATTTTGTTTTATTATCTTGGATATATTCTAAACAAAATTTTTTTAATTTTTTTGGAAAACTGTGCGAGATTAACTTAAAAACTTCAATTGAATTGATGACATTTCTCAGAGACTTTCTCTCCTTCTTATTTGTATTCAACATTTCGCTTGAAATCAACGTATTTTTTTATATTATTAATAATAAATTCTTTTGGAACTTAATAATTTTAATAAAATGCTCTGAAATAGTCCAGAAACCCCCATCGTTGATAAATATGTGACGTTATAATACGTCTAATGGTAAGATCGCAGTTACCTAGGCAAATACTAGCCAACTTCTAACATTATTGATATTTTTGAATGACGTTTCTGTTTGATCAATGTATCTACCCCTAAAATACTCCTTAATTAGTATGTTTATATAATGGATAATTTTTGTAGCGTGATTTTCATTTAAAAATTCATCATTAGAGTACTTTACATACAAACTGTTTAGTCCTACAGTATTTTTATATTTAAAATTGAAAAATATTATTTAACCTTATGAATATGATTTTTTGATAAGATGCGTTTTTGGTCTCCATTTAAATAAAGTCTCTGATGCACTGTTCCTAATAACGGAGGGCAAAGAGTTCTACGCTTTTGATTCTACGCCTGTCACTGCAAATGCCAGTCAACTTAATGTATACCTAGACTATACCACAATACATTATACATCAAATCTAACGAACTTAATATAAATAAAAATGAATGCTCATTTAGTATTATGTTTAAAAGTCACAAATCATAATATTGAATGATTGGTTCTTGCTTATATAATGGTGATAGGTAGCAGAAATACTCCATTAAAGACAGTCGAAAGGTGGCCTAAATATGCTTGCAAACACCTCTACCCATCCATTAGGGTACCGTTAAAAAGTTTGGTATTGTTTAAAATATGTAAATTATTCCATTTTTCCCAATGTACCGGAAAGATAAGTGTGATGAATGAAACCGGAAAGTATCCGAACATGATTTATTTTAAACTATCTTATAAAATTAAACAATGACATATCTTGAGCATAAATTCGGTATTGAGAAATTCTTATAATATAAGCATAGGAAGAATTAACTATTATTAATAACCGTCGTCGAGTAATTAAAATGTAATTCGAGTAATTCAGAGACCTTGTGTACTGACATCATCAAAATCTGATGCAACATTAAGAGATTTTTACATAGAGAGAAATTAATAAATTAGTTATTAATATTTAATAAACTCCGAATTTACCCACTGTCCTGAAGGTCCCATTCGCGCCATTACATTTCGGAAATCCTTCGCTACTAATTAGTACAGAGCTTATACTAAGAATTTGGTTGTCACTGATACACAGCTTAAACATCCATAGGTGACTACTACTTTAGCTAGCGCGTTCGATCCTTAGCTGCAGAGCTGCCTCGTCCAGGCGGGCCGGAATCAAAAGTGGAAGCGCGAGGATCGTTGGGAGGATCGGAATTTGAATGAGGGTCAACTACATATTGCTTTAAAAATAGCGTGGAGAATCGCCCCATGCAACACGTTTGAGGTGTTATGTTGCGGAACAGGAGTTACCAGAACACGTATTGTTGGAGGGACCGGAGCGTCAGCTGATTCTTTAATACAGCAACGAGTGTGATAATGTCTACGTCTTGGAAAGATGCCTTCATGATATGATCAGCTTCGATTACACAATAAGTTATAACCTGAGATCGTTTGCAACCCGTCGATCTCTTGTATTAGAGCCACATATTTCGCGTAATAACTTCACTGACAACATACAAAACACTGAGATAAGATCGGCTCAAATTTTAGTTAGGATTGCGATGGCTTCTGTATTGCCCATATACGTTACCTTACATCGTCGATAATACCTTCTCGCGAAAACTGATCTGCTAAGATACCTGTGTTATTTGGATAAAACAGTAGCGAGTCAATTGATTAAATATAACTTATAGCAAGTTATCATTTCGGCCACTCCAGCTCGTCGATGCCGGACGCTCTGTATGCGTAATTATCACATTGCCAAAACGGTATGTCACAGCGCACACATGCGTACAACCCCTCACCTCGCTGAAGTGCGACTGCGCAGGTCTCGGTTGTGGGCTGCTGCGGGGTGCACCGATCATCATGCGCGCGCCTCGTGTTCGGAGATCCGATGTCGCGCGATGCGAGCGGAAATTTTCCATCGAGCGACCAAGTTAGAATTTGTACCATAACAATAGATAACTGCCACTTAAAGACACTAGATGGCACCATCATCCAATACATCACGCGCAAGCGTCAAAAAATCTCATTCAAAAACTCTTATTCCCTTTTTGACTGACCCCCACAGCATACGCGTTTCTTATATTATCTTGTAGTCTGTGATCTTATAATTAACTTTGCGCCAAGTTATGACAATAACTATTGTGAATCTCAATAATTACACATATTTTGCATCTTTACTTCTTGTCGATTATCTATTGTTTACATATTTTACCATATTTATGATGGTAAATATCCTAAGGTGCATTACATAGAGTAAATCATCGAAAACCGGCAGCAACATCACACCTCTCGCCAATTGCGCCACACAGTACACACCATTATACAAAGCTCAGATCACACGCGCCATTATTTTATATACAAATGTAAGCTTGCTACAATTTTTTTTTTGTGAAATATTAAGTATATGATGCGATAATAAGCTTTGCAGGTTGAAAAAATAATAATACAAATTAAAGGTATCAATTAGTCAGATATACATTTAATATTGTTGTTGCTTCTAGAGTTCAAACCTGCATCCTTTCCGGGTAAATACATTGACCGATTATGCTACACCAACACCGTAAGTTGACGACAAATATTAGAACTTATATATTGCATTTTAATAATAAGAATAAGAATGTGTTATCCTTAATAAAAATATTATTTATATGTGCTGAATTTCTTTAATGGGTACTAAAAAAATCAAGTGCATTACTGTTGATGTAAATAATTTAGATTTAATGTAATATGCAATGTTACATTATCTGTCTTATCAATTAAACATTTTAAAATTAACTAAATTAAATCACAACAACTCTGAGTATATCTTAGAGTAAATTTTATTAAAATGCCCGCTAAGCGCCCTTAGTAAAATTCTTAGAAAATCTGCACCTTCTCGTGAATTTTCAATGCAAACACTAAATTTATTATTCTTGCTTTTGAATATAGAAGAGCTTTTAAAAAAAATGGAATAGCACTTAAATAAATCTTTTATTAGAAAGAATAAATTAAAATTGTCGAAATACTGCTGAATATTACATTCGTATTAACAAAATATTTATAAACTACCCTTTCCTAAGGCTGCTTTAGTCCTAAGGCGTGAAGGTCCGATAACATCAGCAAAATTGGAAGCAAATCGCAAGAGACAGGATGTTCAGCTTGTCAATTACTATTTTGTATATAAACATTAAATCGCCCAAAGTTCTTATACACGGTAAGATAGTTAAATTATATAAATATAAAAAAACCGAATTAATTCATCTTTTAAAATGTATACATATTATATTATCAATATGGAACCGTTATCTATAATACGTAGCAATCGCCGAAATATAAATACGACGCTATAAATTCATGTTTACATTTTTCTCTCGTTTCTATATATCTCTCTCTGTCTCTTCGTATCATTTGATACTTTCTATTTTTATGGTTTCTATCTAAAAGCACACCCTAAAGTATATAACTCCCACGACCTACTCCACGCGAGTTTTCCCAGTTTCAACCCAAAGTGCTGTAGAAATATTTCAGAAATATTTTTATAATAAAGCATTACCTGGAAGTTGCAGCTTCCATGGCAATGTTTTATTTCACAAGTAAAAAAATAAAGTTAGAATGGTCGTTATTATTTTAGTTCTTTAAATTTATATGTTATATAAATTCTTACAGTTCTTCTAATTTATATATAACATAATTCCGTGGCAGTTAGAAAAAAGATAAGCGTCACTGATAGAATTTTTTGAGGATAGAATTTTCTTTGAAGTTTAGTATAAAATCGAACGAATCTTACGCAAATTGCGATATATAGTTTTTTTCTTATATATGATTTCCTAAATAGAGAGTACGTTAATACTAATATTTACTCGTACTTTACGTTTTAATTTTGTTGAAATATCATATCAATTTTTGTAAAGTTTTATAAAAAAAATGTTAAAAAAACTAATGTTATACATTTTTATGTAAACAAAATATAAAATAAATTCAAAAGAAGGATTTTTTGTGGAAAACTAGTGAAATTTATAGATTAATTAATAATTATTTCTAAAGAACAGAATAAGAGGAACTGAATAGAATATCTAGATGTGTACGTACCTCCATTATAAATTTACTTAAGTCAAATAGAAAACTCAAAACTATAGATCAATCAATGAAACTAAAAAATCACAATTTGGAATTTATTTTAATTATTTTAAACAGCATACAGATATCAGTGTCTCTAGAAATTAATCAATTTGTGGATACGCGTCGTCATTAAAACAAATTAATAAATAAACTTATTAATGAAAAGTATTAAAAGCTTCGTCGACAAACGAAGACCATGTATGAGAAAATGTATGAAAGTGGACGAGGAAAGAGCAGTAGAAGACAAAAGAGGCCATCTAAAATATCTGTCTACCCCTGCGGAAAAACGATTTGACGGTGAGTTTGTTAGTTCTAATGGTTAATTAATCTGAAAACTTTGATATATATAATATTTAACAAATTAATCGATGAATAGTGAAACATCAATAATAACAATCGCTACGCCAATAATAATCCACTGTTTAATCTCCGATTTGTAGACTCGGGAATAAATCCCACAATTATTTCCAGGACTCATCAAAAGCGAGCCGCGCTCAACGTCGTCAAAAAGAGATCAATATTTTTATTTTCATTCAAGATTAAAATAAACTCTAACGTGATATTCTGTAGAGCTATAATCGAGTGGCCACCCCACGACGCCTTTTGAAAGATTCTTGCGACGACACGCCATTATCATCTGATCATGTAAATAGTGTTCTCAAATTATAATCTCTGGATTAAACACAATTCTTCAACACGGTCCCTGGTGAATGCTGATATTCTTGGCTTGTGTTCAAGAGACGAACTACGTATTGTGGTCCAAGGAATCGATTGATATCATTTTTATTTAGCTTATTTCTGCTCTGAATTTCTCGCTATGATTTATGCATTCGGTTTAAACGATTCTAGATAATGTTTCGCCGTAAAATATACAGTTTATTAATCTTTTTCGGGACGAAAATTATATTTTTTAATAATTGTTTTACACGTAATAATTGATTTATTAAAGATACTGATGATTATTATACTATTATATTTGAATTACATCAAGCAATGATTTATTACAAAGACTAGCTCTATTAATTACTTTTTGAAACCTTTTTTATGTAAACCACACAAGAGATGTTTGATGTCAAGACGTGATCTATTTATCTATTAAAAAGAAGAGGAAATACAAGAATGAGGGAATGCGGGATTACGGAAAAAGGGATATTCAGAATTAATCACATATTTTCCACACCTACCATTTTCATCCAACAACTCTTTATGTGGTCTAGAGCTATGTAAACTCACTATTTCTCAAATATGTATACATCCGTGTAATGTATGCCTTGAGCAGAAGAAATACGTAAATTTATTTTTAGTTTTACAAATGTACAATTATAATATGCTACGTTTCTACATTATTTAAACTATTTGATAAAGTGTATTGAGAATGATTTATTAACCAATTTATGTTCAGTAACTAATCTATGTGACGGTCAAAAATACGTTTTTATATTTCCGGACGATCCTTGACTTTTCGAACAATCACCTTTTCGGACAATCCTTGAAACGACAATTTATTTTATTTTTTTCTAAAATTTATTCTAACGACTGCACCGGGAAAACAAGTACTTCGGGGAAACATAAAAATGTGTCAAGGTTACAGGCCGAAATATGTGTGTGTGTGCTAATGTTTATATGTGTGTATGATTTCTAAATTATTCTTGTTGGAAGCGGAGCTTTTATGGCAGACCCGTGTTAAAATATTTACCACGTGTACTCGTAAGTATAGGGTTATTAATAAATGGCTGCATGTTTCACTCTGCTTAGAAATTACGCACAATGTCTCAAAAATTATACGTTACCAACCATGATGTTGGTATTTTTATGCGGTTTTTTCGCAGATCAATTTATTTTTGTTACTTGATTATTTTCGTGGTTTTTTTTTAAATATATTTTCTTTGAACTAAATTTACATTTAAGTTTATGCTTAACCCTAGATTAGTATCATTACAAAATACGACGTGGTTGATATCGATACGTAAAATTGACGTGTCACGGTATAAATACAATTGGTACTTGAACATAAATAAAAAACACAGTAGAATTAGTTTAGGAATATGTTTAATATTTTTAAATCACATTTTTCAACTTAAAAAAACGATTATTCATTTGTAAAATCTAGGTAAATTTTCGTTTGGTGCATTCCACGGATGGCTTTTCCATACTCGCGGTAAGTGCTCGTCATCTTTTTCTTTGCAGATGGACAAAATCCTTGGTATTTTCTTGACCTTGCGATTACACTTGTAATCCTAGAGCCAGAGTATCTTGCTCACCGATAACTTTAAAAAATAGACCCACGAAACTCTCCACTTAATTTAAGGATATTGCCAATTGCTAGTGCAGAGCCAACATGAACTGAGCTGTGAGCTAGTTCATCAACAGCTAGGGAGAGCACTGCTAGAGTGGGAGAGACGTAAGAATTGCCAAGTGGGCGGAACAAATGCTTTTAGCAAATACAACACGTAATATTTACGTACGATACTAATCTTAGTTAACAGGAATTAAAAGTAGTGGGAGAATAGACGTTTTGATTACGTCCTGCCTACTATTTGCAGATGATGAAGAATTAGTAGCTAATAGAGATGCTGATTTACAGTGCCTGATGACTAGAATGTCCAATGTATACATGAAGAGTGAACTGAGAGATGAATATTAGCAAATACAAAGTGATCGGACTCGAAAGAGATGCAAGTGTGACCAAATATGATGTAATAATACGTAATACCAAATAAATAATAAATGCTTAGAATATTGAATTAATTTTTGTTTTTGAGAAATATATTTAATAGGAACAGTCATTGAGAAAAATATCGAATGGATAGTTACTGCGAACATCAATTGGAATTTGTCATCCGAATGAATATGGGGAATTGTGTTTTGTATGATTACTTGACTGAGACTTGAGCCCAATTACAGATGGTAAAATAATGCTAATAATAAGTCTACATGTCAAGGAGATAGTCGATCGAGAAATAACGTACACGGGCTGATCTCCAGACTACTGCCGGCGCGTATTATTGCTGTCTGTTAGGGTCGATACCAGGCGTGCTTTTGAGGCCGATGAAATCTCTGTTTTACCGCTTATTATGTTGTTGCCGATTATAAAGACGATAGATCTCCACACCATTGATGCATAATAGGGTTTGACAAAAACCTGAGATTGAAAAAAAAACGAAAGTAGACTAAATGTAGTGGAAATGTGATCGCTCTGGCGCATGCGAGTAAAATTCATATAAAACGGAGTAAATAGTGAACATATTAAGAGTGAATGTCCATATATATATTTGTAACATGGTTAGTAGAATAAATAAAGGGTCATTACAATATAATTAAAAAAGGGTCTGTGAAACATATAAATAAGGAATATTGAAGGCAACAGAAACAGATGCGTCTACGAAAGATCTGGCACTACGATATTTTGTAGAACAACTCTGAAGCTTATCTAATCAAAACGTATGAAAGTTGACAAGACGTATGAAAGTGAGCGAAGCAAGAAATATATCAGGACAGATCACTGTGGTATTTTATCATGTCCTTGCAGAGAAACGACGCGATAATAAGTTAGTTAATTTGAAAATAAAATATTTTGAAATATATCATACGACTTTATACAGGGTGAATAGTATGTTCCATGCTGATGTTGATTTTGAATAACTATAAAACGGAATACACTTCTATAATTTGGTTTTAATTTATCGATTTTTTGGTTTATTACAAATATGGAATACGATAGCCAAGTAACCGCCTCTGGCAGCGGCACAAATGCGTGCTCTTTTCTCATAACATTCTCGCACACTTCACGTGTTATTTCAGCAATTGGAATCGGAATTGTTTTTGGCTTGTGGCGTAGACTTTTCCTTTATGTACCCCCGCAGAAAATAGTCGGAAGCTGTCAAATCAGGTGATCGAGGAGGCCAGTCTATTTCACCACTTTTAGACATTATGCGGCGGGAAAAAAATTATCGTATAACTTCAAGCGTAGCTCGGGCTATGTATGAGAGGTGGCACCCTCCTGTTGAAACCGCATGTGTTGCAGGCACAATCGACCCAACTTAGCTACCAAGTTGTTTTCCAACATGTGACGATAGCGATCACAGTTAATGATTATTTTGCATTGCCATTATTATTTAGATAAAATGTTTTAATAATTTTAACACGTTTATGACGTGTTAGATGATTCATAATAAATTGTAATCAACTACTCTCTACGACTATCGAATGCGAACTGACAAATATATGCCAAACCAAAATCACCGCATATCATAAAATAACGTATTTTAATACGTGTATAATCGAATAGTTAAAATAAATTTTACAATGTGCCTACGTGTTGAACCTTATTACTAAGTGGCGAAATAAACAAAAATAATACCATTTAGAATTTTAAAACAAATTTTGATAAATCATTTAGAAAGATATACTGAAAAATCGTTTCTATCTATATTCGGTAGACAAACAATAGGATAAGATAGGAATACTAGAAATCGAACTCGGAACATTCTATTTTTACCGGTTAACCTACAATCATTTAAACAGAAGTTACCAAATTTCATCTACCATGTTTTCTAAGGGCGACATATATTTTTTCCCATTTTAAGTGGCCGTTTTCATAACAATATTTAATTAAAATATGATTTATTCTAAAAATTAATGTAATATATTGTGATTGTAAATTTAAAAAGATTTTTTCACATGTTTTTAAAGTACGATTAATTTGAAGTTAATAAAAATTTTTGATGTGCAGTTATAAATAGCTCGACATTAAAACATATAAACGATACGCAGAAACATTTTACCTGTGTTTTGATTACTTTAACTGACCATATCAAAGTTCAGGTTCCCCAGGTACGGATCCAAAAAAAAAACCAATTATTTGTTTTAGTGTATTTAATCAACAGGTTGTTGACTGAAAAACATAATAGTTTTGTGAATAATTTCGGGTAAATCATACAAAAATAATTCCAAAAATTGTTTATATGACAAAATATGATTTACTGTTTTCCAGGTAAGTTTGTAGAATATAAAATACTTTTTTTTTATTCTCCTTGTTTAATTTACTTGAGACGCCTTTCAATCTAACTCAATAACTTGCATTTATAACTATAAAAAAATATTGAAGTATTATTACTGAACTAAAATAAATTATATTGATTTTAATAAAATCACATTTTATTTGTGATGTAAGAAATCAGTTTTTTGAAAAATACACAAAAAAATCTTTCAAAGAAATATAATCACCCGGAACTTTATATTTATTAACTAATTAAGCTATAGTTACACTATATAATGTCAAATAATAAGGTGTATATTTATCCTATGAGGACCGACGTTTATAGAACAAACATGATAAATGCTATAAAAAAATGCTAATTATAGATTATGATTATGTGAAGAAATAAATAAATGTAGGTACTGTATATTTAAGGAAATATAAAATCATAAAATACAATATAATAAAGTATTTTTCAATTTATTTAAGGCTGTAAAGTCTTTACTTTTTGGATCACACTCGTATATTAATCGGGAAGTGTTAAATAGATATTAGAACATATATTTATACATATATATGGTACTAGCATCTCTTCAGGGTTAGATCGCGTTTTTATAGATGGTTTCTAGATTGACTTTTCGGCACAGTAACACGTGCCATTGTCAAAGCGTTGCCTATAAAAATTGCTGTACAACCGTACTTTTTCGCAGGAGATATAAATCATCCATAGATGAGAAATTCTCTACAAAAAACCTAGGAGAGACGACAGTTCCATACGCTAGTGCTCGCGAAAACCTTAAATTAAACATATATACATATATATAAAATCAGTCATACAAAGGCATCATTACTACTTGAAGGATAAAGATAATATTGAAATTCCACTGAACTGAACTGAATATAGACTTTGGAATAACCTGGTATTCGGAAAGATTAATAAGATAAAACATTTCTAAAGCACACTGTTCCGGGCACCATGGATGTGTTCGTTTCTTTCTTCATGCGTTAGTGCTACTAATGAAAATATAACTTTTTGACTATTTCCCTCCTTTTTCCGTTACGCCTAATAAGTATATTTCGTAACGAACTTTGCGATGTAAAAAATTTAAGCCCATTTCTTGAATTAAAGTTGTACTCAAACGTCGGTAAAAAACGGCGCAATATTCGTGCGGGAACCTCGATATTTTAGTATGTCTTATATTTCTTACCTACAGAACAAATAATCGAACTTTAATATTAGAAATGCCGGCACACACTGCAACATTATTGCAGCAGCCTATAAGCGACGCGAGCTTGAGATATTATTTTTATATACAGGCCAATGTTTTTAATCTACTAATGTTACTTTATCTCCGGACCGAGAATCGAGTGTAATATAAGGAATACCATTTTACATCTTTTTTTTTCATTTTTACAGTGCGCAGTATTATTTTTATATCATCCAACAAATAAAGAAACTTCTGTTGTAAGGATTAGATAAAATTGAAATTCTATAAATATTTTTTCTTACATCCTCCACATTGATCAATTGTTATAGGGATTTACCGTATCTGGTCAGGACTTTTGCAGACCTATTTTGTTCTGTTGCCTCCTAAATTCGCATCATATATGTATGTTGTTTACCTTTATTCGAGTATATTATATTGCATAATATTATATCTAATTAAAAAATACATTTCGATGTTTAGTCTACAATAAAATACTCACTTACCTTTACGATTTTATTGCACTACAAGTAAGATTACTCATTTCACACCCATCTCTTTAAATTATAAGTTGATCTCTGAGTTTCTTCTAATAATCTTCAGATCAAAATCGCAAAATATATATATATAGTACTTATATTTTTTCATCTCAACTGTATTTATAAATTTTATCTCGTCGTGAACATATGCCACTATGGTATGAGGGTAATCTCTCAGTGAGACTTTGATTTCTGAGAGTCGGTAAAGGTATATACTGTAAGCGTCATTCTAATCCGGGAGCGAAACACATTCGATGACGATTAATAGAACGCGTCGTTCGCACTGACCTTTGCCCACTTTCAAAACGAATCTCCGAAAGAAATCTCATATGTAGACATGGGTTATAAGCAGGGGAGTGCTGTTCATACAAGCAAAAAAGCTGTGCATTACAAAAAATTCTGGAAAACAAATATAAATTAAATAATTGAATTAACATAATCGGAAACATTATTTTACAATTAGCGCCATCTGTGTACCAGTAGAGACTTTAATTGCTTAGTTCTAAAAACTACCACGACAATTCATCATTGTAGCCATGGAGCTCTTATGCAATCGCCGCATTGTATCTATTCACATTACTCTATTCTATCTTTAAGCTAGTAAATTACTCAAGTCGTATAATTGGCTATTTACTGAATTGAATATTCCTTTCGGTTGATCCGTTTTGTATGGAGTCGTTACCTTTGCTGTTTTTTTTAACAGAATAACGTTATAAATACTTATAACTGCGTGCAAATCATTGAAGTGTCTGCTTCCTCTTTTACTAATTCGCGAATTTTACTATCTTACTGTTTTTAACGGTCGTTCTTTACGTTCAAGGTGCATTAAAATTGTTTTTAATTTGGGGAAAAAAAATCAATTTGCATATCTATTTTCTACGTTAACCTTTAATAAAAATAATTATTTCGTTTAGTAATTACGTGAAGGATTTTCAAACTATAACAGAATCATGTTCAGTCATAAAAAGTGTTCTTAAAAATGTCCGTACATTTTTTATATTGATTTTTATATGTGTAAGAAGGTATTATTTTACGTTAAAATATAAACTTTAAAAACACTATTAATAGTACAAATAAATTAATGGTAGGGTTGTATAAACGACGGATTCATTTTGTATAAAGACGTTGGTTAAACGAATGTTCATAACCATATGTACAACGTATATTGTAGTACATATATTATATGTTATTGTATAATATGATTTGTAACAGCATAACCTAAATCTATACCTACTGTACGCCACTGGTTATAAGGATCTATAGCCATAGTCCATGAGACAAGCTGAAAATGACAGTGCAGATCATCAGTCGGCTTAATCTTTTTTCCAGTTGACAACATTTAAATGTATGATTGTGTACTTATCTTTACAACAGAGCTCATCGCTCTCTCTCGACTTGTCTCCACAAGTCTGTCACCAAAACAACACGAATAATATTTATTTTTCAAAGTATTACTTTAACATTGTTCAAAATTTATTTGTCTGTACTTCATATACAGGGTGAATATTATGTTCCAGGTCGATTTAGTTTGGCAAACATTTGTCAGTTTGTATGTAGTAGTCATAAATAGTAGTTGAATACAATTTATTATGGAGTATCTTATGCCTCAACAACGTGTTGAAGTTATTAAAACATTAAAACAAACACAAACCTCACATATAAAAAAAAATCATCATAAGCAACGAAGCTCATTTCGACTTGGCGGGTTTTGTTAATAAACAAAACAGCCGCTATTGGGGCACTCAAAATCTTCAATTGATACACCAACGACTTTTACACCCTCATAAAGTTACTATATGGTGCGTCATGTGAGCCAGCCGAATCATTGGGCACTATTTCCTAAGTTAGACTTCAGTAGGTTCTCAGGCCATTTTTCCGAAGTTTTACGAATGTCTTCGTCCTAAATCTAAAGCGGATTCTCACAGTGGCTGTACTCAACCTGACACAGTCTAGTAAACCAGTGACGAATATGTATGACGTAATAATTTCTGTATTACATTTTAAGCCATACAAGAATTTTGTATAAGTGCTGGCCAAAAAACTTAACTTCAAAAAGTGCTAAAATAAACGTGATATCATCAAAACGACCAGTTTATCGACGATAGTTTACAAATTGCTCATCTTACCACTCTCAGGGGCGGGTGAAAGAAGAGCAAAATGCGACCTTGTAACACATATTCAGATTTTCCACGAAAAAAATATTTAAATAGTTGCGGAGGTGATACATTATCACAGGAGGCATTCCAGGGTTTAAATATGTCTGAAATTGAGAAAATGAAATAACAGCGGTTTGTCGAGAGTTGCCGAGATGAAAATTTTCCAGCACAATCTCTCGTATATTATTTACACGTACATATTAATTCCGATCGGTACGTCAAATTTCAAATATGTTCGTTATTACCTAAATCGCTTGCGATCATGAAAATCTACTTTACTAATTAGCATGATTTCATTTTAAAACAAGAATATGGAATTCGAAAAAAGGTTTATGTTTGAAAAAACTTTCTGTTTTATGTAATTTAACAAACTTCTGTAAATCAAAACTTGAACTTATCAAGGCTGGAAAATGGATTTCTTTTCGTTGGTTTTCATTGGAATTGTAATCGATTCTGGTTTTGGCAATCCGCGAACACTGAAGATTTACGTTATAGCATACCTTAAGCATTATTTTATAATTTATTCGTTTTATTTAAGTCATTTTATAGTGTGATAAAATTCGAAAATATTGTGAATAATTCCATACGTATTGGCTTTGAATAAATATATCCAGTTATTGCGATTAGAAACTACATTTACATCACTTAGACGTATATGTGGCAGAGTTTAGAATGAAGAACTAGTAAGATTAAGAAATGATTAGATGATTTGGTTATAAGAATGGATTAATGAGGAGAAAATTTTAAATAAGATATATGATGCAAGTGTTGATGACACTTGAAATAAAGGACGTCCACGGAAGACTTGGCACGACCAGGTAAACCAGATACTGGAAGATGGTCTTGTTTGAAGCCTCAATAATCGACGAGCTTGTATAAAAAGATGTACGAATGTAGATGAGGCAAGAATTGAGTGTCAGGAGAGTGTAGAGCTCTATTCTCTCTACCTACTCGCACGGGAAAACAGCATAATAGTAAATTAATTTGGCAATTAACAACCTTTTTTTAATTTGAAGTCCATTTTTACATAAGCAGGTACATAACGTAAAAACTAGACATTATTTTTAGAGTGAATTGACACAAGTGTTACATATGGATTAAAAGAAAGTATAGTGTTTATTTAAATTGCACCTTGTTGATCAGGGGTATTATAAAATCCTTATTTTTATTTTTTATACATTTTATTTAAATAATAATTTTAGTTGTAATTTAATTTTTATTTCAATTATGATGTAATTATTATTTTTCAAAATATATGACAATAAATTAATTATTTTTGAAGCCGGCTCACATGTGTAGAGAGCATAGCTGAGGAAAGAAAGTCAAATTATTATTTATAAGGCGAGTTTGAATTATGTGACCAACAAAGATTTAAAATTATAAAATAGATAAAATTCTGAAAGAATGTAATGACATGAAGTCAAGTAAAGAAGAAACAAAGGATGTACATATGTTATAAAAATATTATGTGCTTTCACACAAGTATTACACGAATTTAGTACAATATTAAAAATGTGGCACAAAAACACTGCATTTGTTATTTTTTAATCTCTTAAGTCACTCACCGCCTCAATATATTTTTGTTTTATTTTTTGAGGTTATTAGATCGTGCACGCACAGTATTCTTATGTTCCGACATGTTGGGAGAAGGCGATGCAATGTGTGTCAACATGACAAATAATGTTTGGAAACTGAACGAGTTTCAGAAAACGATAAACATGACACAATATAATAAATATACTAAAATACTATGTTCAAACAAAATATTTACAATGTATTATATTATATCGTCCCCGTTCAGGGAAAACTCACTTTGTGCCAAATTGGCAGTATTTAGTTGAATGTACTATCATATTAAACAGGCAAAAATGGCTTTCTTTGATTTTGACTAAAATTTGAAATATTTATTCTTCAGTGTATTGTTATGAATAAAATATAAAATATTTAAAGAAGTAGGTATTTGTTTAAAAATTTTCATTTTTTATTTATGTTTTTGCACCACTAACTGAACAGAGCTGTATGTCAAATTTAAGAGCTGACGAATCACTGAAAATCTAATAAATATTACTATAAAATTGTAAAAAATTTGTAATCAATATACGCAAATTTTAACTCAATATAAAAGCGCATTTGTAAATTCTACGCAATGATTTATAGAAAATTTTGTGATTTGTGAATGCAAACTCGATACATCGCCTCGACGGCAATCTTCAGTAACACGTAGTTCCCTAAAATTCCACTGCTGAAATGTATAGGAGCTCTTTAGCGCCTTCTGTTTTCAGTCGGTTTTTTCTTTAGTGCAAGTCGTATTATGTTTTAAATTCTATTAAAAATAAATACTTAACTAAGTAACTAGTAAATATTAAATATACACAATACTCGTGTGCATAAAATCTAATGAAACACGTTCGTTACATCTTATTTGTTTTGTTTGTAAGAACATACAATTTTGGTTACAAAACATACATAAGATTTGAAACTTTGCAATAAAAATGTACTTAATAAACGTTTCAAATGATCAATATAAACACGCAACTAATACAGATGGAATAATATTGTCATATTTCTTGAAAACATTACATGTTAAAAACGTATCCAAATAATGTACTGGTGAGTATGTCCAACTCATCTATCATATTATAAATATTATACAATCTACATATTACTAAAATTGAATAAAAATAGGTAATAAGTTTCATCGATTTTCAGTGTAATGTAATTATTTACAACTTACATCAATGTATTAAATCTTCATAATCCGCCGTTTTTAAGAGATGCATTATATTAAAATGTTTATTTTGCATAAACCTACTAATCAAAATATTTTTATAATTTATTATTGAACTGATTTTGTATTATATCTATCTATAATGTGAACACTAGATTGGAGAGCCGCAGCGTTGCATATTACGAACTAAAGATATTTAAAGCACAACACTAGTCTAGTTATGAAACATAATAATCTTCTGGATTTGTTGAAGACTTATTCAATGTGTAAACATGTCAGTTGAGAATCTAGGACTCGTGGTAATTGTGAAAGGGTTTCACTACTAAACAAATATATATATTGTATATCTGGGTAAAAGAATATCTGCGTATATCGTATAAAAATTATCCTCACTTCTTTTTGTGAACATCGAAAATAGCCAACAGCTGTAGTGATTATTATAAAAATAAATATAAAATGAAGGTAAATAAATAGTGCGGCGGCTTACCAAGATCCGCGATCTAGCCGCAGTGGGAACGTTGTGATCTGACGAATGATCATCCCGATTCTATTTCTGCATGAGAGAGAAAAACCGCGCGCATTAGATGCTCAAGGGCTCTAAAACACATTAGGGCAGATCCATGACGATACAATCTTTTTTTTAATTGTCAATCTTTTTTTAAATTTTTTTATAATTATACGGTAAATATTATGTTCCAGGCTGATGTTGTTTAATTCGTCAAAATTTTAAACGTAGCTTGGGCTGTGTGTGAAGTGGCACCGTCCTGTTGAAACCATGTGTGCTGCAGGCCCAATCAACCCAATTCGGCCACCAAGAAGTTTTTACAGCATTGCATTTTGCATCCTGAAAGAAATAGGGCCCAATGATTCCGCCGGCTTACATGATACACCATACAGTAACTCTGCCTAAGTATAAAGGCTGTTGGTGTATCAGTTGAGAACTTTCAGTTCCCCAACACGCCCAATTTCAATTCCCCAGTTTGCCAAGTCGGAATAACTTCGTCGCTTGTGATGATTTTTTCCAAAAGTCGGATTTGTGTTTTTTTTAACGTTTTAATAACATCAACACATCGTTGAGACCTTAACTTCAAGCGTAGCTCGGGCTATGTATGAGGTGGCACCGTCCTATTGAAACCATATGTGTTGCAAACCCAATCGACCCAATTTGGCTACCAAGAAGTTTTATATATAATATTCACCTCTATTATTTGTTACTATGATCTAGAATTTTTTAATTAATTATTAATTCTTATTTAGTATATTAATAGATTATGTCGATGGGTTTCAGAAAAACTAGGAAAAAGTAGTTACCGTAATGTATACTAAACAATAAGGCAATCGTGGATTGTTTGAAAAAAGTAAACAATGTCGATTTAATTCGTGTCACTCGAGATAATTTATATAAAGTTGAGCTTTTAGGCATTTAAAATAATAATAATTCAAAGAGATACATACATTTGATTACAACTCAATAATAATGATAATACTGTGTTTATTCCAGCGTGATCGGGTTGTTAGTGCAAAACCCGATTCGCCATATAAATAATACATACAATATGATACATTCAAGTAACAAAATCATAAAATATTAGAAATTTTTCCGTTCGTCTCACTGATCTACAATTAATGGAAACTATTGAAATTATTCCCGCCATTGTGATCTTTCAAGTTCCTCGATTCAAATAATTTTCGTAAAACAATACAGCAGGCCAAATTTCATTCGCCATAAGTGAATACGTTTTCGATAAATTTTTAACTTATTTTCTGTAATCTTTCCAATTGATACATCTATTTGACAATTTTTTTGATGAGTTTATTTCTGTATATCTTTCTCATATTCTATTCATTTAATCTGTATTAAAAATACCACAGCAACTCAGCAACAGCAAGCAGAAAATGCAACATCACAACAAAAATGTATTCTTCTTAAAATGTTAATGTTTTGTTGAGAAATATTGGTACACTTTACAACACTGTGGATTGTCACAACACGGAACTGCCCATCAGCCGGGTAAAATCAGTGTCAAGTTGACGGGGAGCTCGCTCCCAGCATTTAACATATAAAAAGCTTGCCCTACATTTTAGAGGAAATACCAACCCACAATTATGTTATCCGCAGCTTTATGTATCGTGTTGATCAGGAAATTAGATCAGTTATCAGATATAGTATAGTTAATTGTTGTAACACCGTGTTGTCGTTATTACCGATCTAAGGGAGACCCTCGGCATAGAGCCTCTATTTTTAAGATAAGGAGATGAAAAAAATGATGATGATAAATTACCGATAATATGGAAAATAATAATTTGCCTTAACCTTTGAGTCCCGGATTATTTTTTAATCAGATCAAATAATATTCACGATATTTTTGCGGAGATGAAGGAGTTATTTAATTATTGGACTCATCACCACTAGATTCATAATCTTCACTAGATACTTGATGCTCTTCCTGAGCATTGTGATAAGATTGTGTGTTGGCACTGTTAAAATCGCTGCCATCGTTACTTGTATTGCCATCTCCATGTTGTGATAGATTAGTATTACGTAAGTTTTTCCCTGGATTTATGGACTATAAATTATTTTATATTCTTTTTATTTACGATTTTTAATTAAAACTAAACCCACAAAACGTCTTCCTAGATGTTTGTTTGCAGGTACATTTAATATAATCTAAATATAGCAACTAATCAGTCATTGTTCAAATTTAAGCCACTTTTTAATCATTTCTTCCAAATTAAGAAAAAGCGTACGCTTTTGTAAAAACCCAGGTAGTTTATGTTTTAGTGTAGGAACAACAAATTCTAATGTCCTCCATCCATACTTATTGGTGACTTTGGGAATTGTTAAATTTAGATTAGCTACACCTCTGTATTTTTTCCGTGTGAAGCCACGGAATCGATGTTATAATTTTATTTTATTAAAAGGATCAGTAACAAGAATATAACCATTTTATATTGTACCTCAATTTAAATGATTCCAGGCTTACATTTTTTATCACTATGACTGTTTGATGATTTTGTATTTGTTTTATATTTGAGTTACAGGAGTGACTCCAAGATCGGATCCCATATTTTAATAATAACTCGACCAAAGAAAAATATTTATTTTTTCTTATTTATTTTCAAATTCCATTTAAAGTGTTCATCAATAATTTAATCAAGGTATTTGTGCGACTTAACAAATTCAACCGATATACATTCACAATAGCTTATAATGTTATGATGTGCAGTCAAAGGTATGCGCAATTATGTTTGGTTTAATTATATTTTGAGCACGAGGTGATCTTCTGTGTAAACATTTAGTATTTTTGGTATTGATTATGAATCCCATGTCATGTGATCATTTATATGTTTATAAATATGACAGAACTGCACGATTTTCTCAAAATCTATTGAATTATCAGCAGATAAAGCGACCATTAGCACGTATACGTCACTACTGATGCAAAAAACAGTAACTTGTACAAACATGTTGACGCGGTGTTGTAGACGGAAAGATAGGAGTGATCGGTGGGAAGATATATCCCGAGTGTAAAGCAAATCTGAAATTTGGTGATTTTTAATCTGCTCTTGGGTCATATTGTCCCATTGAGACTCAAAGGGTTAAAGGTCGCGGGTAAAGTAATGATGGTTGGACTTAACACCAAAATGTGTATTAATGTTCCTGTGTAGAAAACCCACATTACAGTACCAATAGATTTAGATGAATAAAATATGGTGGTTCTGATAATGATTAAGAGTGGTATCAGTGTGGAGAAAAATAAACTACATATTAGATCCCCGTGTTAATGCGATATATTATTATAAATTTCATTTAAAAAAATTAAGGAGTTTAGTAGTCTGTAAAGTAAAAAAATAATTAATTATCGACTCAAAAAGGGCCTTTTAAAAAACTTAATAAAAAAAATTCGTAACCGCTAGCTTAATAAATATAATATTTTTACCTCTTATACAACTCAGTTACTGTGTAAAATATAAAAACCAATAATTAAAGTTAGTCCTTTAAAATAAGAATAAACTCTTTTTTCTAATTACCGATAGTGAAATGCTGGTAATGAAAAAATACGTTAATACAGGTAATGAGAATTACGTTCATTTTCACAGACCAGTAAATGAATAGACATAAAATAAAGTGTACATATAGGAGAAGGATTTGGAATATTAGTTGCGAGACGAGAAGCATTCTACACACATTGTTTGTGGAAACATAAATCCGATAGTTCATGACACATTTATGCAACAATAAAAGTATTTACTCTTCAAAAATTAAAAACTTTATGTAAACAAGACGTATTTTTTATAAAATGCATATATTATCAGGGTTTAAATTTTCGTTCCAATCGAGTTCAAATATTTTTAAAAAAAATCACGGAGGTCTTTGATTGCGTAAGTGCTACCAAAGTGATCACGTGGGTGACACCAAATTGAAAATATTGAAACAAGGAATTCCTGTTAGTTCGTGTCTGTATATTTGTTAGTCTGCGGATGTAACATAATACTGTCAAAAATTATTTTACTAATTACCAATATATAATATTCTCCGTCATCGACGGAAGGCGTCCGCTGACAGATTCTAGTGTGAAATTGTGTTTTTACAAAAAGTCGTAAGGTTGACTCATCGATCTCCGAAATAGTTTGGCCATGTGTAACGTATGAGCGAGAAGAGGATGATAAAGAAAATAAATGAGGCGAGTGTTGCAACAAATGCAGTGGGCGTCCGTGAAAGACCTGGCGTGATCATATAAACCGAAGCGAAAGCCAAAATGAAAGTGAATTAAAATCTTATTAGGTACTTATTATTATTAGTTGACGTCGCGATTAAATGTATCTAATGGTAACGAAAGGTGACTTGTAATTTGTTTAATAGCTGGCTTTGTGCATGCGTAATTACTTCGTTCTTTTATTATATATGGGGATTTTATTGATTTATTATTAATTATGGGTTATTTTAGATGGATGTATTTTTGTGGATGGTTATATTTAAGATATTTATCCAGGTGTGTGGAATTCTTATGGAGTCATTTCTACTGTTCATGTTATTTTTAAGTTTGAAAATGTATATTGCTTCTCTATATATACGGGATGGTTCTAAGTTAAGGTTAGCTAAGGTATGTACATTGTCGAAATATATTGTATGACCCTCGGTCAGAACATGCTGCACAAATGATTACGTAATCTTTTTATTTTTAACATTTAATATATAATTCGTTATCTTTTACCAGTGAAAACCTTAAATATAATATATATATAGAATTTAAAATTGTGCAAAAACCCACATTTGTTAAAGTTAAAAATCTCACTATGAAGCCTTTGTGTTCCTTTAGATCGTGGTATGCTTAACTTAACTTAACGTATAAAATTAATGACATGATGAACCTTACCTCACAACAAGACAACAATATACAAAGATATATAAAATGCGGCAACAAAACGAACAAATGCAGTACAATAACAAACTCAAACTCACTCCATAAAACCATCGGTCTGATTGGTAAAAAAATGGTAATTGTCTAGATTTACGAATATTTACGAATTATCCTTGATTATTTTGACTTAACTTTATAAGGAAGATTAAAACTACATTTGTATAATATGAGCAAAAATGAGCGATTTGATTTTATGATGTTTATTGTACGCCGATGATGCAGTACTAATGGCGAATAATGAACAAGAACTACAGTCTAGTGAGTAGAATGTATGATGTATGCAAGGAAAGCGACCTCATGATGAATGTTAACAAGTCGAAAGTGATGGTATTCGAGAAGAAGGAAAGCAAGACACCGTGCAAAATACTTGTAGGTACTGCAGGGAATAAAGTAAACGGCGCTTTGAATGGAATTATATCTAACGGGAATTTGGACTAGCGGTGCACAATAGAGTCCTGGTACCGACACTGATATATGGAAGTAAAGCCTGGAACTAGCAAAAGAGGAACGAAAGTAGACTGAATGCAATGGAAATGAGATAACTTAGGCGTATATGGGGCAAATCTATTTATGACAGAGTAAAGAATAGAGAAATAAGGAAAGAATGTAAAGGTGATCTTAGTATAGTGAGTAAGATTAAGAAAGGATCACTTATGTGGTTTGGTCATATGGAACGGATGAATGTGGAGAGAATGATAAGAAAGATATCTGACGCAAGTGTTTATGGCACCAGAAATAGAGGACGTCCGCGGAAGACTTGGCACGACCAGGTAAACCAGATAATGGAGGATTGTTCTGTTAGAAGCCCCAACAATCGGCGAGCTTGTATGAGAAAATGTATAAATGTGGATGAGGCGAAAATTGTGTGTCAGTACAGAAGAGTGTGGCGCTCTATCCTCTCTGCCTACTCCAACGGAGAAACGGCGTAATGGTAAGTAAGTATACAGACACATTGTCAATAGTTTTACAATGTTATACAAAATACCCGAGAATATGGTGGATTCAATTAAAAACGATATGAAACGAAATCAGTTTTGCTTAAATGTGTTTATTGTGTCAGTTTTCAAATTTTCACACGCATGTTTTTTTTAAAATATGTATCCTTTATAATAATTTGTGTCACGCCGGAAATGAAGCAAGGAATGAGCTAATTCAGAACAATTCTATTTTTAAAATATTTGTGATGTCAAAATAAAAACTCGGTAGGGAGCCTAGTATAATTTAAAGAATATAAGTATACAAAATAAATTCAAATATATTTATATTTCGCATTTGGTGTACCTTATCACGCACTGAAAAATAAGTTTATTATTAAAAAAATCTAAGAGTATCATAAAAATAAATTCATTTGACAATAGACATGCGAGTTGAGTAGGATGTGTGAGAAAAGGTAAAGAGATAGAGAAAAAAATTTACTATAAGAAAAAATGCCTATGTGAGGATAGGATGACCTGGTTAAACGAAAAGAAGCCGGGAAAGAGGACGTCCAAGAAATGCGTAGAAGGCACAGAAGTAAACCATTGAAAAAAGATAAGGTTAAAAGTATGAAGAATATAATAAGTTTTAGGATGCCTGCAAGGATGGGAACGTGTTACTGTCGGCCACCTTTATTACCCCATAAGGTTAGTATATGGCGTGAATGTAACTATAACAATTAACAAGTATTTACATCGAACGAAAACGCACGTCCTTGGACAGGCTTTTCAGCTAGTATTATTATAAACTAACTTGGTTATGTGGCTATGACACGCATCACTTAATAGCTTGTGCAGGTAGCTACCACCCACCCACGCTAGGTTAAGTTAATGTTTCAGTGACCCAATTAGGTGTGTGCGAAAGTGCTTTATCTCACTGTAAATCCATTCGTGATTTAATAACTGATTCGTGCTTATTAATATATTATTTTGTACAATTTTTGTTCACATGATAATATGAAAAAATATACAAGCAGCATTGCCGAGAACAACATATCAAATACTACATTCGTTGCAGTGGCGCAGCAACAAATTTCCTGGCCCCTGGACAAGAATGTATATCGACCCCCGAGAACATAATTTTACAATGATTTCCATATTATTATCGACTTTGCTTCATTCCATATTCTTGCTAGTTTGAGTGATTTTAATTAAAGATTTTAATTTGACTCAACAAATTTATCTTACTGCAAGTATACAAGTTTTTCAAAGTTAACTTATTTCAGCACAAATAAAACTTTCAATCTTGCCATCTATTTTTTCCTAAGAAAAGAAAAGAAAGTTTTTTCAAATATCTGTTAAAAGTTGCTTGGTTATTAAAAACGTGTAAAAGTATATTTGTAAAAACATGAAGTATTTAAAATACTGAAGACAATAAAATAAAATTAATTTTATCGAAAAATATTGTTGTTATTACCGGAATTTGAACCTGGATCTCTTCCTATCCGGGGAACGTGCATTAACCAATCAATAAAAAAATAAAGAAAAAGGCTTTCAAATAATGAAACGATAAATGTATTAATTTGAAAAGTGTAACATATAGGTTCGAAAATTTGTCGTTAATGTACTGTCTTGCTATACCATAATCGGTTAATGCACGTTCCCCGGATTGAAAAAGATCCAGGTTCGAATCCTGGTAGCAATAATAATATTTTTTCATAAAATTGATTTTATATGTATATCTTTCTAATTAATACATTTAATTTGTATTGAAAATATCTGAATATCACTTTTTGGTATATACTTCATCAGAAATAATTGTGCTAACAATAATGAAAGTTAAATATTTTTTCAAGTTTGCTTATTCATCTTGTGGAGCGATTACGGACCCTCCTGGGGCCCGAGCCTCCGGGCAGTTAACAAGGCTGCCCGGGCGCTAGCTACGCCACTAGTTCGTTGCCCATATTGCTTTTGCGTGTTAATTTTAAATTGATAAGTTAATTAAAAGTATAGTATTATGTTTTTTAACTGTTCCATAAAATTTCATAAAAAATTATGACACATATCTAATCATTCATACAAATTCAAAATAGAAAAATATATTGATGGAACTTGTGCGTACAAGTGCTATGTTAGTCGGTGATATCAAATATTTCATGAAAAAAAAAATAAAAAAAACGTATTTTTATGTGTGTTGTATCTGAAAATTTACTTGTCGTATTGTAATCGATAGTCAGATTTTTTCTAACGTTAGCGATATTTTCCTCCTTTTAAATAAGCTTCATCTGTGTACGCTTTTTGCAATGAAAACAAGAAAATTATGTCATTCCCATGATGCAATTTAAGAAAGAGAGGAAGTTAAATATCACTTAAAAAGGTATACTTTTGTTGACTGCCATAAAAACGTGAAAAAATAAATACGTCTACCCTTTTTTCACGCTCTTTCAAGGCTATAGATGTATTGTGTATCAAATAAATATTTAATATACTTAAGTTAATCACCAGCGAACCAATAAATTCGACAACGTCGTGGAGCAGAAACGTATGTAGAGAATTGTCTAGAGAATTATTTGAAAATGCTCGGCGAATCCGCAAGAGATATATTGTTCGGTAGAGAGATAGAGGTTTCAGGAATAGCCAATCTGCAGTGAATTTTGTGGCACATATTTGAAAATGTGTTTTTTTATTTTTGAAATGATTTCATCTTCATATTAAGTGTCTTTAGAACTTCTAGCCTTTTTCTATTCTTCGCCACCTACGTCTTGATCGAATCTAACTTTTTCTTATATTTAACAACCCGCTAAAATTCGAAATGCGAGACTTTAAAATCCATGGTTAGTAACTGGGTAAAAGTTTTAACATTTAGATTGCAAAAAAAACCTGAGTGTGTAACACTTACATACTATTGAAGTGAAATTACTTTATACAAATTAAAATTAATCAATTCTTCAATATTTCAATATTAAATTACTTTTTTCTGTATATCTTTCTAGATGATTCATTTTAATTTGTATTAAAATACTACAGAACTATGTTCTCAAAATCTTTAACTTCACAATGACAATGTGTTCTTTAAAACAACTTAGCCTCTGGATTTAAAATTGATATTATTACTTCGATAAAGCACAATAAATTGTTACGGTGCCTTTGGGCCCTAGATGATAGGAAGCCATAGGGGCCGCCACCGATCCAACTCAGTCAGGGTATTCAAGTGTGTGTGTGTGTGTGTGTGTGTGCTTTGGTATCGCCTGCTACCTCGGATGGGATGATAATTGATTCAAAGGCATTCTGTTTTTCACTTTACACATTTATTCACAAAACACAATTAATCCCGACATTGGATGCACGAAAATGTTCTTTAGATCTTTCTTTACGTCAACTTTCCTCTGAGGGAGGTCATTTTTATTTATTTCTTCTATTTACGGAGTTTATCTATTGCCAGCATCAGCCAACACGGCCATGGGGTACCGATGCAGCTGATGATCCGGATCGGGTCATACCTTGCTCCACGAGATAGACCAGATACCATCTCGTCTCAGTCTAGTCCAGAACGCCCATCCATCGGCCATCACTCGAATGCCGCCTCCTGGCTCGTTGCAGCGGTGACTTTCCTCAACCCGCGGGTGGACCAAGACCATCCATCTCTGGGTCCACCGCTGTGATCTTACCCTTAATTTCCATCACCTCCCGCCGCCTTATTCTTCCAAACGTTACGTTACGTTTTGCTCAGCTGCCCACTAGAGTCGGATTTAGACAGTCAATCATCATAAGTCGTAAGTGATAGGCTACCCAGACCTCGGTGCGCAAATTCAAACATCACAACATGTATTACTAAAAGATTGATAAACAACAATATTTCTTTTTTCAGACATACTTATTTCTTCACTTCTTATGTTAACTAAAATATAATAATATAAATATCATTGTCAATAATCATCTAAGCGTCTTGCGATATTAACTGCGTAAATTGTCTTTCCTGATTTTACAGATGGTATTATTCTAAAAATTTTAAAGATATAAACGAACATTGCGGATAAATTTCAAATTAAAAATAATTTCGCTAGAGAGCGTTAAAAAGAGTTATAAAAAATAGGCAAACTTTTGAAAAAATCAATGTGTTGAAAAGAGACAAATTCTTTCAATATATAAAGGAGACCGCCATACAATTATTCCTTTTTTTACCGTCAAACAAAATATTCCATGAATTGTATGGAGATATAACATAATAAACGCCTTCAGATACTCAAAAAAAAGTTCGCTGTTGCGCGGGTAAATAGTTTATTTTGGTTTCGTGATTTACGTATTTAAAGTTATTTACTTCTTCGATATTAGCAAAATTACTTTGTGGCAACATACATAAATAATCAGAAAAAACACTTTGTTTAAACCACTATTCATTGATAAATCAACATGTTTCAAGACCTCCCTTTATCGGAATACAAATTGTATACTAAAATTAAAAAAAGAAGCATAAACAAAAAACGAAACTATAAATATTAATAATGTTTAACTAATTAGTAACTACTGTGAAAACAAATTTTAATAGTAATTTTTTTTTAAATTATTTGGTTAAATGTTTAAATTAAAAAAAATATTTTTTTCACATTAGTTCCTAATCACTTATATCATATCATACTCGTATTTTTAATTTCAGTATCCTGATGAAGAGAGAGACCTTTGTTTTTTAAAATATACTGATTTTTTTAATAAATAATGTTATAAGCAAAGTGATTTTTTTTTAAACTTAATCAGTCCTATTATTGCGGGTGATATACACTTTCAATCATGGAAAGATATCAATACCTTAATCTGCCATGCAGCTAACCACACCCATGGTCAAAAAACCGTCTGTGATGAGATTATTTTTCTCTCTTATTGTTCTACACTAGAAGCCAAAAATTTCCATCAATTTTAATAATGATACGTGCTGAAAAATCTTATATTGATTCTTGCAAAAACTTTAAATGTTTACCTGGCACTAATGTTGATAGCACTATAAATAGAGGACGTCCGCGGAAATCATAATCACTACATTATCGTGGAAAATCAACTATCTCCCAATACTCCCTTTAGGTACACGATAAATAAAAATATCACCCTATTTCTGCATTAACAATCTACCAAAGCATATTTTTAAATTTTCGTAATCCGTTTAATTACAAAATTAAACAGTTTTTTGTTGCTCCTGAACATTTTAGAATAATTGAATTAGATGCGTTGCATATTAAGGTGTCGATATTTTATATTTTCTTCTTCAAAATATTACTTTCAGATTTTTGCGTTTTTGTATACGTGGTGTATGTGGTCGATCTATCGGACAGCACGCCGGTCTCTCGTGTATCTCGTCGTGTCTACGCAATCTCTCCAGTGACGTCTTCAGCTTCTGCACGACATCTATCCTTTATATGTATATACATTTTACACACTTAAACATGACGCTTTTCTATAGGATAAGATGCTTCTACGTCCTTCGCATACCTTAGGTACGTGGTCTACCTCGATTTCTTACTATTCGCACTCGCCTTCTCTCGGACTATCCTTTTTACATTTTTAACCGATCAATATAAATAACAATATGTAACACGAAACAAGTGTATATTTATACTTTTAAAATAAGCAAAGTTATCTTTGTGGTTAAGATTCATATTTTTATTATTTATCTTTGTTTAAATAACCACTAAAATGAGTTTAAATACATCTACCGGTTTCGAAAAATACCATTTTCTTCTTCAGGATGTCATAACTAACTAAAACATATATCTTTTCTTTGACAGAATCTATTTTTAAAAATCTATTTTTAAAAGAAATATTTTTTTTTTTATTTTTTTTTATTTTTTTTATTTTTAGTACCTAACTCAAATCATTACTTAATACAAATTTACTCGAATAATTTTTAGGAAAAAATTTTAGAATGGGACTCGTAGTTAAATTTAGTTGGTTGTTTATAATTTTTTGATTAGTTTTACACGCTTTATTTATCTCCAACGATTCCAAATTATTTAATTTGTGACCAACACAAAAAAAAAAAAAAAAAAAAAAAAAAAAAAAAAAAAAAAAAAAAAAAAAAAAAAAAAAAAAAAAAAAAAAAAAAAAAAAAAAATAAGTGTATATTTAATTCATTGGTAATGCTAAATAAAGCTATTTATATTAAAAATTATGTAAGAGATAAAATCTGTTAAAGATATAGCACATATAATTTTTTTAATGACACAATGGACGCAGCGGTTCCATTATTTCGTGGTCATGCATTGAATTACACCGTTAGAAAAATGTTCTGATCAGGAGTGTGTTGGAAACTCTTTGGGCAAGGCTCCAAGTTTTGTTCATTTAAGAAAGTTATGGAATCTGTCCAAGTTACACTTATTTCAAAAGTAATAATATAAAAGTGTTGGGATATATAAGATACTTTTGTATGAGTAGTATTGGAAGATCTTGTTTTTTGTGTCCTCCGTGGGTGTTTTATCTAAAGAGATAAAAGTTCCAACGCAATAACTTGTTACTTTAAAGACACATGTTTATTATCAACTTGGCAAAAATACTATTCCTGGGTGTGTATGCCGTGAATTATTCTGCAATATATATAGTATCTTAAACAAACACACGTAACATAACAATCCAGAAAACATTTAAAATATAATAATTGGTACAAATTGAATATGTACTTTTTATTATTCTTTTACTAAAATAATATTTCAGGAGGTAATTTTCAAATCCGCTTTACGACAGTGAGAAAATATGACTTTTAATGCTTTTGAGATAAATTCATTATTTTTTAGCAGCGAAATACAAACATGTGGTGTCTCTGACTATCTTCACAATAATGCATGGGTTTTAACACAACGGCATCTGTCGTGGCGATAACGTGATTGGTTGAAATTGATTTGGCGGTATTTAAAAATTAGCCTATTTAAATTTATCCACTATTGAAAAATATTCCTATATTACGAAGGTTTTTTTAAATGATTTAACGTTGAATATGGTTAGATTTGAAAATCACAAAACGTCAAGAACTCACAAGAGAGTGGTCTAGCATTGATAAAAAAAATATATCTCCAGATTTAGTCCCTGAGGTAGATTGAGAAGGAATTTGCTGTGGCTGTTGCTTTTCAACCTTGATGAGTTTGGGAGTTTTCGAGTTTAATTTCATCAAATAATCAATTGCATACGATAATCAGCTTTCATCAAAAGTACCTCAGTAATCGTACTAATATCGTTATATACTGTACTCGTATTATCATAACTATATACGTATACCTAACTAACTAGCTAAATATCACGCCTATTCTATCCTGATACACAATTCTCGCCTCATCCCCATTCAAACGTATTCTCGCATAATTTCGTCAATTATTGAGGCTTCAAACAGGACCATATGCCAGTATCTGGTTTACATGGTCGTGCCAAGTTTTTCGCGGACGTCCTCTATTTCTGGTATCATCAACACTTGCGTCATATATCTTACTTACCATTATCTCCTCATTCATTCGTTCCATTTGACCAAACCATCCTAAATGATCCTTTCTTAATCTTACTCACTAAACTAAGATCAACTTTACATTATTTCCTTATTTCTACATTTTTTACTCAATATTGAATCTTTAGTAATAGTGTATAATATCGTGTAAATGTTTATATTTTATCCTAAAATTGTCATGTTTTTCAAGATAATAAGAAATAGATAATGTTTAGTTATATCACATATCTACACATAGAGATATTGAAATATTTATTTTAAATAACTTATATGTGTAAATGCGAACTGATCTGTCTATCAATGTATGACATACTTTTATAACGAAACACTCACATTTGCTCAGTGTATTGATTACGCAAAGTTCACATAAGACACTAAACTTGATCAAGGGACTTGAATTATCATCGATTATTTGTGTCAAACTCATATCTATCTTCATTATTTTCACTATCCGATAGTTCAGTATGTCCCTCAATTAACACTGGTTTATTATAAAATTGACATGATATTATGTCAACCAGTATACCAATAATTTAATAGAAGGTATATTATATATATATAAATTTGTTAATCATTGGTTCTATCCGCACATGTACAAACGGCTCATCTCTATGTTTGATCGGTATTGAAAGATCTAATTTGTTATTATTATAGATATAATACATTTTTAATCAAAATAATAAAGTAGGAGGCTCCATCAGATAATTACAGATTTCTGTAAAAATTCCAATGCAATCTAACTGGAGATACAGGAAATATCGCACATACAGAATCACAAATGAACTAATATTATACATTGCTGAATATAATGGCATATATAATATGATAATATATAACAGTAAAATTTGTTTATTCGTTTTCATTTTCACCCAGGTACACGAAAAACAATCATTTTGATAACGATCACTCTGTAGAATTCGAGTCGTCACAATATCGGGTGATACGCCACTGCAGCGATTTGGTGGGCTGTGATATAGTTACTTACGTCACTAAAATTTATTTTTGTCATCTGAGTTTATTCCACGCTGAAAATGGGGGAGGTAATAAATATGTTATAGGTACATTGAATGTGTTATATCGGCGTTTGTTAGTTTATCAAAAAATTACATTCAATTGTAATTTATATTAGATTGCAAACAATTTTATATGTAAATACAAATTAAATGTATTAAATAGAAAGATATTCAGATAAAATTAATTTTATCGAAAAATGTTGTTGTTGCGCCACCGGGATTCATTGATTTTATATGTATATCTTTCTAATTAATACATTTAATTAGTATTTTAAAATATCACAGACCTATGTTCTGAAGAATTACAACTTCACAATAAGAATGTGTTCTCCTAATAATTGTACATGTATTTATTTAAATCATCAACCAAAAAACTACGAGGTACAGGAATATTTTTTTTAAATAAACACATAATTTTTAAATACTTTACTTTCTTAGGACGCTACACACCTTAAACAACTTCTCAACATTGTCGCCACCATTGTTAAACACTATTAAGGCACTTTTCATAACAGGGCACCAATTTTTGTATACCTTCGTCACAGAATGACGTCGCTCAGGATGAAAACCATGTTACTTCTAGTCATCATCGTCATCAAAACGCTTGTCACCAAGGAACAGCTACAGATGAAAGAAAAGATGTAAATCGCTTGGAGCCAAATCAGGACAAAACAGACAAATTGCAGTCGTATCTCATAATTGGCGGGCTGATCTATTATCTTGAACATTTCAACCACTCACTTCAAGATGGCCACACTGTGTGAATGTCACTAACGTTGCATGTGGTGAGTCAACAGATGAAGGAAACCATTGCACATGCGCAACATCTCCGCGAATATCCGGCAACGGTACTTACTTAAAAAACGCGCCTCGTATAAGAACATGAATATTTTAATTATTTTAGATTAAGTATAAACATAGATCATCTACACATGGTATAATTGTAATATTTTAATAAATTGATTGAAAATTTTCTGAAGATGGGTACTCGTATTTTAGATGGATCTAGCCACAATTGAAGATTTCTAAACGGGATACTAGAAGAAAACGATTAAACACATCAAAAATGTGTGGGACAATTGGAAAATTTTTCGCACGTGTTTATGGAAAAGATTTTCGACTCGAGACAACGAATTTTGCTCCCATGAGATTCTTTGGAGACAATTCTCAGCTTTCTTCTGTATCTTAGAGATTTGCCATATTACGCTTAACTTCACGCTCGTTGTACTTGTACGTCAAACGTCAAATCTCAGTCCATTGAAAATTTATATTCCGCTCGTCAGTTTAATGAATTTGAATCCCCCAGCAGCAATTTAAATAGAATATATGTTTGAAATTTGCTTTCTGCTTATCCAACTTTTAGAATAAATAGTTGTAAATATTTGTAGTTTTAGGTTTTAGAGTTTTCGTGTACCTATCTATCTTAATCTGATCTCTGAACTCATCTCCAGATCAAAGTCGTAATATGTGTATGCAGTGCTAAGATTTATCTCAAATAATTTTTTTAAATATATCTCATTGTGTGTTATGAAACGTACAAGGAAGAAGAAGAAGAGGATGACCAAGGAAAATATTCATAAAGATAGTATAAGACCCAATAATATTAATAAGAGCATATTTATTTATTTTTAAACTTAATACGTGAGTCTTTTTCTTCTTCTGTTAAAGCAATATTCTCTTTTAGTTGAATCGCTTTCATCTATTCCGCATCTTCTTTAATAATAATAGAAACGATTAAATTACTAGAGAATACTTATTTAGAAGAAGAAGACTCATATATTGAGTTTTAAATTAAATAAATATCCTCCTATTAATTTTATTGGTTCTCACACTATTATTATGTCTTATTTTTTTTATTATCATCTCTATTAGAGATCTTTCTGCACCTGTCTCGCATAAATAATTTTAAAGTAGTTTATATCTCATTTAACCTTTAACATTGCATTACATCAATTTTATTATCTCATTGCGCATAATACATATTTTTCAAATCAATAAATATTCATCAGAAAAATTGCGTAATACGTATATGACTAAGATATATTGTTCTCAAATATTCTTAAATATGCGTGTATCATAATACCGTTCATACTATTATTCAAATAAGACTGAAACTTGCCGCTGTTTTATACTTGTGAAGTGATACTTCTCACCTACACAGAAGTCTAGCAAAAAATATATTTCACGGATGTCATTACTTCATCCACATACCAATCTGTTCCGAGTGGTAGCCGCTGGAGCACATCTCGAGTATTTCGAATTATTCGAGTATTTCAATTTAACCGATTTTGAAAATAAACTATTTTCTAAAACCCAGTAAAGTATTGCCCCCCCTTGCATAAACTAGAAAAATGAAAATAAAATACAAAACTCAAATATTTTTTTAATGATTTTTCAAATATTAAATTAATACAAATATATTTTAAACTATTTTTTTACTGAAAGCGTAGGCCCATCAAAATAATAGTCGCTCACGGCTTCTAAAATGTAATATAGCAAGTACTAAAACCTTTTTTATCTTCCTTTTTAATTATTACCACTTCCTTTTTTCTGAAGTTCACACTTTAGGTCGCGCCCGTCTCTCAAAAATAATCCTACTATAGTAATCATTAATCATTAGCATATTTTATTCAGTACCTACCCATAAACGTCAAATTTATGTTTTTACACTTTTCAGAAATTTACGTGTTCTAAAAGGCACAACACTCACACTTCACTATTCAAATTTTATTTTATTTAATTTCACGTCTCCGTAGGTAGATAGATACTAACTTAGATAGATAACTTCTTAGAATATTAATTGATATAAATTATTTATTATCTACAGAAAATTCTTATTCTATCCAAAAAAAATGTGAATATTAAATTTATGTAATAAAATATAATTCCTACCTTTAATCCCAACGAACTATACACACAACACACATATTCTATGTACATGTAAATACAGGAGTATTATTTGAACCAATTCGATTTTTTTGTTTGGTGAGTCAAGTCCTCGTTCCGAAGTTCACCAATTAAATAAAATTAACCTTTAACTCACAAAATAAAATACGTACACCTTACATGAGTCTTATTCTAATACAGATTTTGGAGATCAAGACTGTTAGCTATCAGAAATCAAGCGAACCATTGGCAATGTGGTTACACTGAGTAAACATTTTTAGATAATTATTCTGGCAAGTTGCTTCCTTATATGGATGCCCATGGCAGACATTAGATATTATATAATGTATTGCTATTTCACATATCATATTCACCTAATTATTTTCAATGGTGATCTAATAGTTTCTCAGTAGTTTTATCATAAATTAATTTTCGGCACCAAGTCGTGGAATGCATATTTTTGGCTCGCTTCGCAAAACACTAGCATATTTATGGCAAGGAACACAATTCTCATAAGTCATAAATTATCAACATGCAATCAAAATTCGTGCTGAATTCCACTAAATGTTATTGTTTTTGAAACACTCAGTTCCTGTTTTGAATTCTTTCCTTTGTTAGTTCACTTTACACTGACTAACTTCCGCTATAAGATTTGAAGATTGCGAAAATATTTTTCTCGCAAATCGTAACAATCATTAAACTTTACAATATGTGATGCAAGGTTTGTGTTAAAAGGATTGCTTGTATTCTAAGTGAACTTTTCCCTCTTAACGAGAATATTCATTTTAAAGTTTCTTCCTTTTTACTAGTTATATAGTTTCAGAATAGTTTGTACACATATTCATACCCTGCTTGAGATATTTAAACTGTTGATGCGAAATTAAACTGAAGGTCCAAAGCGGCCATTTCGCCCAAACTATATTCCCAGATTGTCACTCAAGAAGTTCTCGTATGGACCATCTCGCGACAGCTTTTAAATCTCTTTGTTGGCGGAGTAATTATTTTAAGCGAAGTGGCTTAACTGTTTTAACTTCATAACCCTCCGGGCAAAGTCGACCGACGCGGCACGTGGGGGTGGTTATTCCAGGGTTAAAAATTCTCGCACCATTTTACAGCCATGGCCCGGAGAGAGGTGAAGATATTAAGATAATGTGAGACAATTAACGCTGATATTTTACTGCGTTTTATGATCTTTGAAAACGGGTTTAATATAAAAATTTCAGACAATTGTTCGCAAAAAAAGCGGTAGCTCGAATTGATAATTAAGAAATGTTTTCAGTGCCTAGTTATTTTTAATTTTGCTTTGTTCGTACCTACATACATAATAAACTTTTACAGCTTGCGGAAATTTTTGATTACAAATCAAATTAATCAACTATAAAGAAATATTAAAAAAATCTGTTATCGGAAAAATATTTAGTTGCTACCGAGATTCGAACCTGGACCTCTTCCTATTCGGAGAAACGTGTTAACTATTCCACTACAGCAACCGATTACGATTATGACTAGTTTAGAATTTATATCTGTATAATTTTATCAATCGATACATTTATTATTCCATTTTTAAAAGCAATCAACTTTATATTTCGTTGAATCTCAAATACCTTCCAGTAAATCACGCTTTATTAAATTTGTATAAACTTTGATATAACTTATACATGTTTAAGGAAAACACATTTTTATAGTAATGTTCCATTTTCAGAACACAGTTCCGAATTATTTTTTCCGTATATGTTTCTAGTTTATTAATTTAATTTGTATTAAAAATGCCACAGTACTGTGTTCTGAAAATGCAACTTCATAACAAAAATGTATTCTCCTTAAAAAAAATATTTGAGCATTTGCAATACCATTCATCAATTTTTCTGTGATCGAAAATTCCAATTTAGATGGAACATCGTCCCAGGAGATCACCAGAATATTGATGTCGTACATTATGTATGCATTCCCAATATGTTTTTTTTAAATACATGTATTATATATAGTTTTACATCGATTTGATCTATTTGAAAAATAATAAAAATTCTGAAGTCCGGCGATGGTTTTCTTTATCGTGCTTCCAAATACTCTTTTTAGATATAAGTGACACATTTTAGTGTTTAAATTTTCCACCAGTCACCGTTAAAGCAATCGTTAGAAAATAGTTCCTGGCCAGCCAATCTCTTGGGAAACCGTGCAGTGAAATAAACAGCCAAGCAAATTTTCTAGACCAACATCAATTATTGGTATTCGACCGCTTTTCGCGAGCAGTTATTCTCTCATAAACTTTCTGTACGTCCGAACAAACCGTGAAATTCGGATTCCGGAGATTTTTTATTGGACAGCTTGTTTTCATAAGTGTGGATAAATTCTTCATTAATGTTGGAAAACTTGTGCGTGGTACTCGGCAAGCACTCGTGTGCTTCTGTAATTCTCACTTTTAATAATAATTGTGTTTGCTTAAAACCTGACTGCCGAGAAGTTGAAATAATAAATAGCTCCTCATTCAGAATTTACTTTGAAATGAATTATTTATTTATGTTCGAACAACTTTGCCGTTTTTGTGACTCTAAAGTTAACCGTGTAGCGATGGGATTACCTGAATTCTGTGAACCAAAACACCGTTAAATAAATATCGGTATTGAATAATTTTATACAAATAAGAGCAAAGGAAATGGTAATAAAAATGATGTTATTAAGCATAACGTGTGAAATGACCATGAATGATTAAGTAAAATTATAAAACAAAAATACAACGTAAATTGGATCAGATTAACTTTAAAAAAATGTATTACGTACCTCCGATACATGTATCGTACCAACCCTGTATAAAATATGTTTTTCTGGTTTGAAAAAATATTCAAAAATTCAGTTAATTAAATATAATAATGATGAAATCTCCTCGATTGGGAGTCAAACGTCGGTATCCCGTGAGACAGGCAGTTTATAAACTAATGCACTATTGGCGGATACGAATGAGACAGCCCTTTAATAATTAAGCTTGTTATAAACTTCGCTAAATGAAACTACAAAGCGGATTTTTGAGTAACGAATTTTTTTTTAAAGAAAGTGTCTATACTCCGTCTTTGAGATCATCATCGTCATCAAAACACTCGTCACCAAGGAACCGCTTCAGATGAAGGAAAATATGGAAATCACTTGGCGCTAAATCAGGACACACTTGGCAATGAATGTCAGCTGGTTTCATGTTTCGTGCATTCAAAAAACGAATCACGGACAGTATCTCACAGTCGGCGGGCTGATCTATTGTCTTGAACATTTTAACCACTCACTACAAGATGGCCACAGTATGTAAATGTCTCTAACGTTGCATGCGGTTTGTCAACAGATGAAGGAAACAGATTTCTTGGCACATGAGAGGTATCGGAATCGATACTCGGTGCTTTTAAATTTAAAAATGGTTTTAGAGGCGCCTGTTACCTGTAAAGATGAAAATAAAACACAAGGCAAGATAAAAGTGGGAGAATTAAAAACATATTATTATTTAATTTTCTAACTCAGGTTTCATGGCAGATTTTAACGGGATGTCCAATGTTTTATTTTAAATATTCTATGTTATAATGCTACTATTTTTCACAATATACTAATAATATTTGTTATCCCCAATCTGTGAAAGAGCATTTGCAATTGAAATATTTTCAATACAAAAATGCACTCATCAAATATAATCCCACCACTATACATACTGGAGTTTTACTACCGAGGATGCGGAGGTGTGTTTTTAAAAGAACTTTTGATTTATCTAAATTGGATTTAGAAATTTATATTAGCTTTAAGAATAGCAAATCAACATAGATATCTAATACGTAAATATATAAAGTATTCTTATCGACTTTGTTAAAGCAAAACATCATATTTTAGTTGCAAAATATGTGTCTACATACTTGGTTTCACTTTGGAAAATTTGGTGATTTAGTTTTGTTATCGAAAGATAAGCATAATTTTTATTTTTGGCAATGATTTACTTTATTTAATTATTCATTTGAATTTTTTTCGTACTTATTTCGTAAAACGTGAATATATATAAGTATGCATGGTATTACCGTTTCTAAAATACATCGGTATTATTAAACGTTACTATTCCGGTAGTGACATCTCTAAATCAGAGTGATTACAAGTATTAATTTATTTATTTATTAACTAACTAATAATTATTGTTCACCCAACCGATTAACAAAAACATAAAAAGATTTTTAAATTTTGATCCAAAGTTCAAAGACTTAGAAGTATTATGACAGTTGTCAATATCAGACATACTATATTAATCGTTTATTTTTAGGAAATACTTTAACTAAAATAATCGAATTCAAGAAAAAAAAAGCGTTAAAAATGAAACCCAAACTTCCCTAAAGAAATTTTTCCCAAGTGACAAAGATCCTTTGAAGAAAATTTCATTGACATGTTTTCATGGGAATTCTTCGTTATTTATCCAAAAATGTACCACTAAGAGATAAAACCCATCCACGGCAGGATAACCCAGAATAAATTAAATTATCGTGTGTCTTTAAGTGTCAATACTTAAATACTAAGCATAAAATGTATGGTTTTACTGAAAAACACATTTTACAGAAGGGCTAATTAAAACTGAACTCGGTATAAAATGAGAAACAACTCAATTAATTTAAATATGTTTTATATTTATGATATCTACGATACGTGCTTTGTGATTTATATAATACGTTTTACTATTTATAATATTTGGTATCACTGTTGATATCTTACTGACAAAGTGGGTTAAAATTTACCAAAAATCATCGTAGTAATATTTAGCAAAATAAGTCATAAAACAAGTTCTTAAGATTGTGAATTCTGAATTGGTGACGAGTGTGAGAAGGTTTATAAATGTGGAAGACGTAAAATATACATCAGGATTGTGTGGCACACTATCAGTATTTACCGCTTTGTAAATATTGCAACGTATGTACACCTACATAATATGTTCAAAGTGCTGAGCACAGCTGTGGATCTACCAAGCACGGCCAAATTAAAATGACTTGTCTGAGAGTTACTCAAGATAATAAATCAGAGAGATCAGCAAAAATACTAACCTAGACGTAAGTATAAAATGTAATACATGTATAAAATATATTTTTTAATATAATTAATAAACAAATTTAAGACACGCAGTTACCTGGTGGAGTATTACATTTAAGAGTATTTTATACATTCATGCAATTAAATATGTCGCTGCTGTAATTTTCCGTGTTCATAACTTCTTTGTATTTTTAGACATGTATGTACATCATTTACAATAAATAATTTTCATTCGATGCGCAAAGCTTTACAACATCCTAATTTAGACTTTTGTTAAATGTTTAAAAAAGATTTATATACATATAGCTAATATATATTTTACATCTGTATATACATAATTAATTTATAAGTGTACTGTACCTATCACTCGGATCTGAAAAAGACATGTTATTAAATCTCTTAAAAAATACCGTTGATAATAAAAATGCGAGACGGGAACGCCAACTTCCAACAAGTCTTCTTAACTTCAATCGTGCATTTATACTACCGCTTCACCTCGACTCTCCTATTTCAGTTACAAATATTCAGTAGAGGAAGTAATTGTGTGATCACAAAACTTTATATCGCTTAGTTAGATTTCTTGGTTGTATTCTATTATTTACTCTCGAACTGTGAATATCAAATCTAATTGCATGTGTTGGAAAAAATAATATTTAGTTGTATTTCTGAATATAGCTAAAATATCAATTTAGTTTTTGGCACATTTTATTTGTTTTTTTAATTTGACGTGCTGATTTCTAATTTAACCTTTTGTTCCATTTTTCAAAAGTGAAAATTTATTAATTTTTTCATTGCCATGAGCGCGTTAATACGCTAAACGTTGTATATCACGCCAAGCTATAAGCGTGTTAACACGCACTTTTGGACCTTGTAAACTTGCAAGGATTAAAGTCATAATTTTAAATCATTTTGCCATCTTTGGACGACAGGTCCCGGCTTTTGATAAGTAAGTCAAGACCCTTAAAGCTTAGTCTTAACCCATGTAGTGTCTTCCATTTCAAATAGAGTTGGCAGTTAAAGGGTTAAAATACATTTAACATATTAATTATAAATAACCTAAATATAGATATATTTTGCTATTGTTCACTCACTACTCCAGTATGGAATTATTGGGTGGGGGGAGCACATAATAATATAATTAACTCAGTAAAATTGATACAGATAACAATAATTAAAGTAATATTTTTTTAAATATCAAAATTTTCAACACAAACACTTTTTTCAAAATTCACAGTTCCTAAAATAGAAAATATTTATAAGAATATCTCAATTATTCAACTAATCAAAGAAAATAACATGGTAAAATTTGAATCATGTAGATCCTTAATACACCAAATACTACCAACAAAATTTCATATATTTAGGCATAAAAAAATTGAGAAATTAAGAAGGTAAAGAATATAAAACAACTAAAAAATAAATTAAACGAAAACTTAAAAAAAAACACACTTACACAATAAATAATATTATAGATTGCAATTATAAAACTTGTGACTCTTTTAAATATTACTACAGTGTAAGTCCCTTTCCAAGCACAAGAGCTAGTCTCTTTTTTGTAGAGGTACAGCGATATATAAAAATTTGTAACTTTAGTTTGGAATAGAATCAAGTAATTCATATATAAATAGTAAAAATATATTTTTAAAAAACTGTACATAATTTTGTTATTTAAATTACAAATAATTAATAAATTAATGAATTTATTTTATCGGTTACAATTCTTGATGATGAACCGTTCCTCGGTGTTTGAATAATAGTAAATGTAAAATGCGGTACGCATAGCGACTATCACCTCAGTCCCGGTGATTGCTCTATTTTATTATATTTACTTTTCTATTATTTATTTTATTTACATAAATGATACACTAAAAATAATAATTTGTAGTTCCAACATACCTATTATAGTGGGGAAAATGCATGTTAATATATTTCCGGTACTTTTTCTGAAAGGCATTTAATAAATGAATTAATATTTACCACTTTTGCCGACGGCTGGCGCTCCAATGACGGCCACCTTCACTTCGGATAACGACGACTTCTTACGCCGTATGCCTCGTGACGTCATCGTGGGATCCACCTCGTAGCGTGACAGGTGCAATCAAATCAAACCGCGAACCGCACGCACGCACGCACAATGTCTGTCTTGGCACTTTTATTCGGGGAGCGACTTCAAGGTCATCGCTTGACCGAGTCAAGGTGCTCAAAATAAAGTTAAATGATTGTATCACACTTTTAGAACACCTTGAATATTATTTGAAACACTTCTCTCTATCTAAATCTATAATACATACATTGATACTTTCAAAGTAGAATTTATTTCAATGCCCCCTATCTGCAGAGTTGCTAAAGCGTTAAATCATTTAATTCTAAAACACGGCGAAAATTGATTATCATAAATTAAGGTTTTAATGTAATATTATATACTGCCTTGTAATATCGCGCTCGCATGACTATGGTATTCAAATTCGCATTAGAATATTGGGCTGATTTCGAAAATCCTCATTTTCTGAATATTCTGAAGGAATTTTGAAGACGATATGAAATATATCCATCGGGTTTTGGAACGGAGCGATTCAGTTATATAATCAAATATTCAATTACACTAGCAAAAAGCAGCGTGGGCACAGCCCGTGTCTCCTTAAAATCTATTTTACAATGTTAAAAATATAATTTATTAACATAATAAGGTCTAGGTATCTACAATATAACTAAATCAATTGGTGCAAATAAATATTTTAGTGAAACAATAAATGGTGAATAACGTTATTATCTAAAAATAATAACGTTATTTACCATTCCTGCAACATGCGCAGCGATTTTTATAATAAACCTGCATTTAAATAATCGAAATCACTTGCCAATAAGGAGATATGAAAATGTAATTTTTAAATCTGTAAATATCGAGTTTTTTTCACTACATAACTATTGGATGAATGTCAATAAGCAGATAATATATTATATGTTGCTACATCTGGAAGAATAACGTGCATAAGACTTTTGATTCCATTAAATTTGATAGAAATGCTTCTTTAGAGTTTTTAGCTATATAGACTGCTCCACCATTTCACGCGTTTTTCACAATTTATTTCTACCAAATAATACGCGACTATTTTTACTAAAATTATAGTCATCATTATTAAATTACTTTAAAGATTTATTAACAAAGGTTTATTAAATAAATTTATGAGTTATAACATTTTAAATAAAATGAGGTATAAAATAGTATTCAGGATATTGATTCTTTAAAATTAAATTCTAAACAAATTGATGTTTATAATTTTATAAACATACTCGTATGTTCAGGGTATTTAAAATAGGCGATTCAAATATATTCTAGGTTAACTTTTAATAAAAATAATTATTTCCTTTAGTTTTTACTTGAAGGATTTTCAAACAATAAAATAATCATGTTCAGTCATAGAAAATGTTCTTGAATACGTCCGTACATTTTTTTAATTGATTTTTATATGGGTAAAAATGTATTTTTTTACGTTAAAATTTAAACTTTAAAAACAATATTAATAGTACTCTAAAATTACAAATAAAAACATGGTACAACGACGGATTCATTTTGTCTAAAGGCTTTGATTAAACGAAAGTTCATAATTATATGTACAACATGTATTGTAACCTAAATCTATATCTACTGCACTGATATTATACACACTATATAATTACAAAATAAATAAAACTCAAAGGTCAATAAATAAATAATGTTTCCCTTTCGATATACCACTCTTAATAATATCACGAAACTTAGAACACGACAAATAAAAAATCAATTTCTATAAATTATCTGATATAGGAAATAATACATATTTTAAATTTTTGATACTTGACAAGCTACAATATGTAATTTGTTTAAGATTAAATAATTAACATTTTAGATGTAAATAACATCATTGATTTCATCATAATGGATGGATATAAATAAAACAATGTTATAACTCTACTTTATTTTTTTAACACTACTCGAGTTTCGAGAGAAACAGTAACTCTCATCGATAGATGAAGTATTTAACTTATACTTCACTTTTTTCTTTTAATACTTCACCAGTCGATGATAGTTACCGCTTCTCTCGAAACTCGAGAAGTCTTAATAAACTCAAGTAGAGTTATAACATTGTTTTATTTATATCCATCCATAAAATAAAGTATTCACTAAAAGTGCAAGCCCACGAAGCGCGACATTCGTCGAGAGCTTCACTGACTCATAAACGTTGCATTTTATATGAAGAGAAGACTAAACTCAACGATGTGATCAATTCACCTCAACTATTCGTGAACATCCTTCAGAAATAAATCATGCGCATTAACGAAATATGACATCTTTAGTGCAATAGTAATTGCATATAAATATTTATTGACAGCTCTCTAGACACTTAACAGCTCGGTAGAGAGTAACTCAAGTAGCCAGTAATAATTAATTATAAATATAAAATGATACACATTGTGTTTTAAATATTAAATGCGTTGCACCATAAATGCATCAGTGGATGCAGCCACTCAGAAACTCTCAGGTCAAGTAACAGGGTTGGCAAATAGGTAACACGCGATTGACTTTCGGTGGCACCCTGAACTGTACCTTCCCTACTACTCGATAACATTGTGTCTACCTTTAGAGGTTGTATCGATGTAATTTTAAACAGAGTACATGTCCATGAATACGTGATTTAGACTTTGTTAACATCAACCAATACGGTGAAGTTTATATTTTATGTTGTTCACCATGTCGATAACGGATTTTTTATTAAACAGTTTAAATAAAACTCACTATACTCGATTTTTTTTGTGTATTCAAACGTTAATCTATTAAACGACATTTTAAAATACAACTTTAAATAACTGCCGGTAAAAATATTAATGAAAAATATGATTTAAAACTAATCAAAGACTAAAAACAGATTGACAAAAAATACATTTTGCGATATAAAAAGTATTACAGGTATCATGTAATAAATGACAATTAGATTTTAAGAATCAATCAATACATACATTAACATCTGCATCTACTGGTTAGGAAAAAAAGAACATATATATGTATATATATACTTTTATTATTTTTAGTACGCTAGTGAAATTTTATTTTCCAGCCCTGGACTAGGAGTAAGAATGCGATTGTATGCAAGTAATTTATATGTAAAGAATTTTGTCAGATATTAATTTTAATTTTAAAAAAAACGACAATTATTAAAAATTAATGATTTAGTACTTCGACCAATATTTTTAGGCTCACTTTTAATACTACGTGTATTATATACTTTCTTTCGTATTGTTTCGCCTAATTTAATAAAATAATAATATAAAGTAAATATTTTATTGAATATAATAAATATTCACCTTACTGGATGTGTACATATTTTAATAGAAAATTCAGTTCTGTAAACCTATTCAGGTCTGAACTATCGTTTTTTGATTTTAATTGAGAGTATCTGAAGAATTGTACGAATTTTGTTTTTACTAAATATATACACATATATTTATATATGTATATTTGTTTATATTTAATACTAGTTAGTTATAAGGCGCCTAAGGCGCCCGTCGCAGCGTGATAGAGTCAGTGATCAGCCTAACTATATATATATATATTGTTACATTATTTTTATTATATATATACATATGTATTATTATATCCAGCAAGTTAAATATTGTGCTAAATTTGTGTATAAAAAAAACTGTTCATTGACACATCATTCTACTTACATATCTCCCATCTAATAGAAATATATACTCAAGTATTAAATCAGTTTAGTCTATTAAATATCGTTAAATAAAATAATAGTTCAAAGTATCATTATTATATTTAATAAATAATATAATAAAATTTTGCAAATGAAAACACAATAAGATTAAATTTTAAAAAATAAAATTTTATGAGAAAAATTTTCTAAGAAAGCGTTCAAATTAAAAATGAAATTTTACAAAAAACTATTAGGCATTTCTCGCTCACGGGCAATTTAAATTTTCAACATGAACGAAGCCCAATTTTCTTTAAAATATTGCACAATAAAAAATAACAAAGTCCAAATAGCCATCGTCCGAGTATCCGGACACTTTATAAGCGGAAGTTTTATTCATCACAGACTCTAGGATTGTGGCGGCGTCCGGCGATACAAAAATATTATTTAACAAAAGGACGAGTTTAGAGACGAGATTTCCCGTTTTTCATACAAATTCCGCGCTAGGCGTGACCGTCACGCTAGCCCCGGAGAATGCCGGCTCTAGCGAGACCCGACAGATCATGTACGAATTGTTAAAGAAAAAACACAATTACATTTTCGAGTCTTGTAATTTTTATATGTGACGGAGTGAAATAAATTTAGTAGTAAAAATCTAGCAAAATCAATCTAATATTTATGTTAATTCATCCAATATGAAAATCTAAATTAATTATCTTTATTTTACTATTTTAAACATTTTATTTATTATTTTTAAGCTCGTTAAAAAAAAATAGTGAAATTAATGCGGATCTTTATTAAAATTTTTAGATATAACTTTTAAACATAACACCATTTCAACTAATCAGCTAATACTCAAAAAACACAAACATGTGGCTACGATTTCAGAAATAACTTAAAAATCAAAATTAAAGGCAACAAAATTATTGATAGTTTTAGATATCGGAATTATTTTACGTTTTTTTTAAATACTTATAAATAGAAACTAATTTAACATATACAACTTCAATGTAGGAACTGCTCACATTTTAATCTGTCATTGTTTTAAGTTTATAGGAAGAATATTTAATTTTGATTAATTTTCTCGAAATTCTTATTTTGTTCATCTGAATATAATATGTATTCCGCCCCTACACTATGAAGTACACCCTCCTAATACCTATTAAGAACATTTTAATTTAAAATGTTTATTTTATATTAATTTATTAATAGAGAAGAGAAAAAAATCTCTAGAAATAAATTAAATACACTAGAATACACAAATTCTACATCACACATTTAAAAATATGTTCTTCGAATCTGGTTTCAAAGTATGTTTTTTGAATAACGGAATAAATTCATTTACCTATTTTAAATTCTTAGTATAAAGTAGGCACGTTAAAAACGGTTAAAACAAAAGAGCACAGTCTGAAAATGTAACTTTTTCAAATGAAGCTGATTTCGTGTTGGAGTATTATTTCAAACTTTAGCGCAAATTGCCGCAAACGCACGCGCCGTCTGCCTTCTGCGCAGTTCTTACCGCGCCGCTAGCGAAACGTCTACTGGCCGCAGCAGTCGTGCGAGCGTCGAGACGCCGACGTCTAAAAATAAGGAAACGGACGCCTCAAGTATGTGGCGAATCTAGGAAGCGACGGACCACTTTGTAGATTTTTATCCTCCTCGAAACGCTTCATAGTTTAATAAAAACTCGTATAGCAAAAATGAATAACAAAATTTCAGTAAATATTTTATAATGTTGCAATATAGTTTTATTTTATTTATTTATGAAATAAAATTATAGTATTAAGGGAAAAAAGAAATTAAATCTACTTTTATTAAGCTATCGACAGGATAACTATATATATAATATATGAATGTCTGTTTATCTGTCTGTCCTCCTTAAAATCCTACAGCATTTGACCGATCTAAACCAAATTTTGCGTAGTTATTCTTTAGTATCCTGCGCAAAAGACATTCCTTGTCTAAAAGAGATGATGTCAAATGACATCATCCTCTCTCCTTCTGTTATTTCAACTCCTGCCCACGATATAAAAATGTTTTGTATTGTACGCCATCTATTCCAAATTTTGACCGCTGATAAAAAATATAGTCAACTCCAATTACCTGTACCAAATTTTTAGTACATCATAATTATTTAGCCCTCCTTAAATCCGTATCCTAAATTATAACTAAATCTGAATTCCGAGCAATATCGGGTACATACAATAAAGATATAAAAACATAAGATTTTAAAACTTGTAGAAGGTGTGTTCATAAACAAAAAAATACTGAAATGATAAAAAAAAATCATCACTCGGTAGGTACATTTTTACTATATATCTTTCTGATTTAATCAACTTGTTTAAAATAAAATATTAATTTACAATACCAAATACTGACACAAATTTTTAATAGTTATAGCTATCCTGAATTTAAATATAAAGTAAGCAAACTAAATCAAGGAGGTAGACACAATATTTTGTTTATGTTTTTCTGTCGCCGTCTTATCGTGAAAATAAGTAAAGTAATAACTAATATGATTTTTTTAAATTTATTTATGACGAAATATATTTATTAAAGATCTGTAAGTCAAGGAACGTAAGAATAATGACCTTGTATGAATGTGGATGAGGCGAAAATGATGTGTCAATACAGAAAAGTGTGGCACTCTATCCTCTCTGTCTACCCCGGCGGAAAAACAGCGTGATAGTTAGTTTGTTAGTAAAATAACAATGATGGATTGAATACAAACAATGAAAACATTTGTCAAAAAGAAAACTTTTTCCGTATGAATTTTTAGATTAAGATTTATTTTATTTTTCAAATACACTTCTTTCTTTCCATTAATTTAAAATTTAAACTGATTGATTTTTAAATGTAACCCCATGATTTTTGAAATTATTTTTATTGGATTAAATTTGTATTTTTACATGTCAATCGACGGTTTAAATAATATATTATTCTACAGTACGAGTACGTAAAGTTTTAGTACGAGTTGAATAAATTTAAAATTACACCAGAATTTACATGATATAATAGAACATTTATTATTAATAAGTACACATATATATTTTAATAACAGCCAGCGAAAAATCTTTATATAAAATTTATGATACAGATGTTGCGTGCACCTGCTTTGCCTTATTTTTTAAACATGACGTTAAACCCAAATACTTAAATAAATTATTATTAAATTATTGGATAAATATAAGCAGACATTTTAATGGTACCCTAAGTTGCACGCGGTTTTATATGATAAATAAATTTAATTATAAATGATGAATTGCTTTATTGCAAAAGACAATCACGTCGACAACGCTTAAAATTGTGTTCTAAAGTGATTTATTCAAAATTTTACGAAAAAGTTTTCATTTATTTAATACTGAGTCTACATCAAATTGAACGAACAAAACTTAAACCAACTAACAATTTTATTTGAAATGGTAAAGTTTATACTACCTGACGGAAAATACCGAGTATCTCGAACATTTTTATCTTGACGCCGAGACAACACTAAGAATAATCAACATTAATGAAAATAATATTGCTGCACATATATTGTGTGTGAGTGACATGTGTTTTGGCGTTGGCATTATTAACTTGGCACATTTTTAGAAGATGCGGTGACACTTTGTATTATTGTCCAATAAATGCATTGCTTTTGGTTTCAATAAACTGGGATCTTCATTTAAGTCATGCAGTGCTCTTGATCTTTTCTCGGGTCCCAAATTCAAGTTTTGAAAATTCAATTGTGTTATACATAATCAAAAATAATTGTTTGACTAATTTTACCATTCGTAACGTGCGTGGCATAATAATAATCTATATTTTTGTACTTTTCCCCAATGTTAAGTGCTAAGTATTTTTAAATTGTTATTATAACATATTTTTGATTTTCAAGAAACTCATAATTACACTTTTAATCCATATAATTTTTAAAACCTAATTTTTTATCATTATTTAATATTTACATAAACGTTCAAGTTTTATACATTTACATATACGTACAAGTTTTATACATTTATATATACGTACAAGTTTTATACATTTACATATACGTACAAGTTTTATATATTTATATATACGTACAAGTTTCGCAAAGAAGCTCTCTTTTGAGTGAATATGAAACCAAAATAATTGAGGATAAACTTTTGGAGAGAGCATAAATCTAAATTTAAAATATTTTCCTTTAAAGGTAATTCAGGAAATCAATTAGATCATCTAATATATATAATGAGTTTTGGGTCTCAAAAATTCTTTATCTGAGCTGTTAATTATATTTTATCATTTTGGTTGGTTTAGGTTAGGTTATATATACTAGGTGTAATATATATTAGATGATCTAGTTGATTTCCTGAATTACCTTTAAAGGGAAAAATTTTAAACTTAGATTTATGCTCTCTCCAAAACTTTATCCTACTGGAACAATATTACCAGATTATTTATAATATAATACATATTCTGACAGGATCAAGGAAGGTTTACCGACTGCAATTCACCGATTCCTTAAACCTAACCTATATTAACCTAACCCAGTGGTCGGCAAACCGTGGCTCGCGAGCCGCATGTGGCTCTGCCGCAAATGACCTCGTGCGGGCGCTAATGGTGGTTAATATCGCGTATAGCGTCATAGAACAGTTCATGATCTTTGCTTAACGAATAGAGTACGCTATGTCGGCTCTCTCTTGGCGCATTTGAGTTTATTTTTAAAGAACGCGTGTAAATTGTGTGTAATTCATGTTCTGTAAAAAATATGTGCTTGTATAATTTCAACAATAAAAAAACGTAACTTTTTATTTATTTACTAAATTTCATACATTATTATTCAGAAAATATTATTAACTTAATAGATAAATAATTAAAAATAAATCGTATTTGTATCATATTTATGGCTCTCAAAAATATTCTAAACTGTTGTGTGCTACTCATATTTGGTTCTTTTGGTTTAAGAATTTGGCGACCCCTGACCTAACCTAATCTAATCTCACCTAGCCTTATCTAATAAACATCATAGTAAATTAATCATCGGCGATCATTTGTAGAATCAGTGAATTTTCCTTTCGATGATTTTCAGGTCGGTGAATTGCAGTCGATGAACTTTTTGAATATAATTTTTTTTTTTTAAATAAGCAATGCACCCTTCAAGAGTGATTTGTTCCGGATACCAACATTCTGACTGCATATTTTTTTAATCGCTACCAATGATGTTCATCACTTATGATGCGTGTACATGGATAAGACTTTTCTCTCGCATCTCTGCGAGATTTAAGAGTAAAGATCGTTTAGTTTAACACTAGTTAAACATTCGCTTTCAAAATATATATATATATATTTTTATGAATATTAAAAATATAATACAATTTGAATAATCAGTGGATATATATATATTTTAACATTTGTTTCTTCTCTCTGAGAGTAAGACTCGTGTATAGAGAAGAAGTATATACGAGTTAAATTATGTTTCATTTAGTCTGTGTACATATACATATGATAGATAAATAATGACTAATCTTCTAATTCGAATGACTAATATTTTAATCTTCACGCTTACCATGGCAGTAACCTTCCGCTGACCACTCACGGATTCTGATGGCGATTTTCGAATATTATAATCACTTTCTCTGCATTTAAATAATTGAACGTTGTTTTTAAAAAAAATCTATGAATTTAAAGATAAAAAATTTATTCGTGACCCGACCTGTTCGAATTTAATATTCTTTTCTAAATACATATTAGACTATTAAAAAGTTGTTTTTAATTGGTAACTAATTAGATAAGTGAAACTGTCAATGAATTTAATGTGTAAAATAGTTTTTCACAAATGGCCACAAACTAATTATTTCAATCATCCCAATATTCATAATAAAGGTTAATTATAAGTTTTGCGACTAACCTACAGAGTTAATCTTGGATAAAACTGAGCTCAAAAGATTGACAATTTATATGCGCGCTACCTCTGGCCAATCCGAGATGATTAACAGAAATGAATTTGGAACAGGGGGCTTACGGACCAACCAGGAAGAACACAACCTACTCTACAATGTTGATACTCCTCTGGTCTGGATGTTATTGCAGTGACCACACATGTCTTCTAACTTCATTGTTATGCATAAAATTTATCTAACCCACACTTTGTTGATAGCGCAAAGTAAAGAACACACACCATCCACAATAGCAAGGTGAATAGTTCAATCTGACGCGCTCAAATAGCGAAAACGTTAACTTCCAATAGTTCAACTCATCAACCCCACATATCAGGACGATATAGTGTTAACATAATAGCGTAACGCGCTCCATAGTAAAACGTTAACTAGTTCAAAGTCGTAGACAACACACTACCACAGAAAATATGTCATGCTTTGAGACGAGTTAGGTACTAGGCTGGGACTATGATATTACGTACATACGCGCGATCTATAAAGATAGAACAAATTATATAGTACCCATAATCTTAACAATATTGTCGTCGTCATGACACTATTGCCCGGGGAAGACCGCTTTAATGAATTATGTCATTCCTTTCTCTCTATGCTATGGACACCGGTTCGCTAGTCATCGACTTTTAAGGTGTACAGGTCCCTCTGGGATCTCAAGAGTATAGTGAGTATATATTTTTAAAACAAATTAAATTAATCAACTAGAAAGATTTAGACTAGGTTCTGAAATTCAGCTTCACAACAAAAATATGTTCTTCATAAAAAAATCAAAAGTGTATATTTTAATACAAAGCTGTGGATATAATAGCTGAATCTATATTGAAGAATGAAGTGTTGGAAATTAATTTTTTAAAACTAATATAAAGTTATTAAAAAAAAATCAAGAATGATCATGGCTGAGTGATCAACGGGATCACACGCAAGAGATGGCGCGAAACATATTTATGAGGTTTAAAATTAGACCTATGAATGCGCAAATTTATGCTGTTATATATTTTCTTCACTTCTTTACGGTCATTGCGATCTCACTGTCATCATATATCATCATATATTACTGTATATAAATAAGATTATAATATCATATTATGAGAAACATACATGAAGACTGAGATGGTGGGATTTCTATTGGCAGTAATAAGTGTAGTATTAAAGCTGGATTCAATTTTGAAAAATAGATTCATAACCATTACCACAAAAACGCTTTGGAGTGCATACATAAACATTAAGAGTAAGTTAAAGAAAGAAACTTGACGCTTTTGATTTGTGATGCTGGAGATGAATACTCTGAATTCCTTGAACAGCAATGTACACTAAGACTTTAATTTTGGAACAATTAAGAATTTTAAATTGATTCATTTGTTCACAGAGAGGATGATAACCTGGGGTAGTTGGTGGTAACTTGAAAGTGGAAGACCAGATAGGAAGAAATCGATGGACCAATCGGTACAACAACGCTACTTATTATTCTGTTGGAATAGTCGAATGAAATGCGGGCTGCGGAGAAAACTGGAGGAGAATCGTCAAAAGATACCAACAAGTCACAACCCGGGCATCACGATCCTCCTCCTTGTTGTTCACGAAGTACCTATGTCAATTTTTTTAAATTTCATATATAATTAACATCATTTTTTGCTAAATGGCAATGAAAAACCATCATACATATCCCTTTAAAACTATACAACGTCCGCTGAGTAAAAATACCTTTCCGTATTCTTTGCATTAATGCCGAATGTTGTGGCTGTCCGGAAAGTAATTCTTTCATTTGTGCATATTATTATGAAAGTGGTCTAAGTCATATTTCTTTCGATTGGAGATATTTAAAGGTTTGCGATTGAATTGAATAAAATATATTTTTATTTTACACGATTTTTAATTAGTCAACTAGATTTATAATTTATAAATGTTGCATGTAGCTTATAAGGAAATAAATAATTTAAGATTGAAACGACTTACTCTATTATGAAAATCAATACTAACTGAATATCGTTGAACGTTGTAACAATACACTGAATATAACGCTTTAAATTATTCACATTTGTTACAATTTGCATCATATTTTATTAATTTAAAACTATGTGACGCCAAATAATTGATAAACTCATTTATTTATATTTCTTGACATATACCACTTTCATAATAATGGACACATAATAATCTGCGTGTCTGTAAAACTGATACTGAACTGATTGCAGAGAAGCGTCAATTTCCTTTGAGATATACGTATATGTGAAAATGTGAACTTGAAAATTGGTATTGGGGAAAAACGATATTTCTGATATGATTATTATGTAAGTCTGTAAATTTGTTTAATAACACATACATAGTTTTACGCTTCTTTTTAAAATTGTCATTCTATTCAACCTGACCGTTTTTCAATAATACAATTATTTTTCTTTACGTTTCAAGAGAATTGTGTGATGTTAAAATCTGCACACTGAGGGTTGGGCAGCCTGTTTTACCGACCTATGACACGAGCGTTGGTTTGTTGTCCAAAATAACGAATCAAGGACGAGAATCCGACTCTGGCGGGCAACTAAACGAGACGTCACTTTTGGCGAGGACGCCCAAAGAGGAAGTAGCGGGTCGGTGGGGCCGCTCTCCGGAGGAAAATTGCGGCGGGAGATATCAGAGATTAAGGGTGGTGTTACCGCGGTGGACTCAGAGATATATGAGCCTGGTCCACCCCCAGCTTGAAGAGTGACCCCGCTGCAATGAGGAAAAACGATGGATGGGCGACCTGGACATGGCTTAAACGGGGTGGCGTCTGAGCAATCTCCTAGAGTAGGAGATGAATTCTGGCGAGAACGTGCGGCAGCCCGAGTCCACGGCTACTTCGATATCCTACGACAGCCTTGGTTAATAATGTGCTAAATGAGTAACTTAAGTGACTTCGCTCAGAGGAATATTACTTACAAAAAAGAAGATGCCAAAAAACATTTTACGATCATTTAATGTCGGGATAAATTGTGTTATTGTGAATAAAATGTGTAATGTGTTACAGCAGAGTTTGCCCTTGAATCCAATATCATCCCATCCAAGGTAGCAGGAGACACCAAAGCATACATACCCACTTTAAGACCCAGACTGAGCTAGATCAGTGGCTTCCTATGCTCTAGGGCCCAAAGGCTCCATAACAATGGCTTAAGCTAGAACCAGACGCACAAATATGATGCTCATAACAACGATATTATTTAACTTATTATTTTCTTCTTAAACCTTTTTAATCTTTTTTTTTCTTTACCCACTTTTAATTTTCATTAGTTTCTCATAGTCTTTATTAGAGCTTTTAGAAGGAAAGTGTCTTCACTTATTTAATTTTCCTTAATACTTTATTTTTTCATTACTTCAAAACACATATTTCTTAATTTGTTACTGTGTCACATAATTTTTTGGTTCTATTTTAATTATTGTTTTTTTTTCGTATTAAAATAAAAAAATGTCACACATCCACACAGCAGGGTGGTTAAAAAATTTAGCTCCATAGCAAAATGAAAGAGTCCCTAAATATGTAATGTACCTACATCAAGATATAAGAATATTATTATTAGGCGGTATATCTATTAAAACGTCAGAACAAAATTGGTCTCATATCTACTTTCAAGGGAAAAAATATGTGTTTTTATGCATTTTGCATATGTTAGCAACAAATAAAAATCCTCGCTTCGCTGTGCGGCGATCCCTAACCCGATAGATTAGTGAGTTACTACTGAATATATCAATAATGTTTTTAAATACTAATTTAATGTATTAATTATGAATATATACATATAAAATTAATTTTGTCGAAAAATATTTTTGCGCTACGTAAAAATATTGTTTTTATATTTTATGGAACTGGTGTACTTACCCGGATTGGAAATAGAGATCCAGGTTCGTATCCCGGTAGCGCAAAAACAATATTTTTCGACAAAATTGATTTTATATGTATATATTTATAATTAAAACATTAAATTAGTATTTTAAATATCACAATCCTATGTTCTGAAAAATTACAACTTCACAGTAAGAATGTGTTCTCCTTAATAATGTTTTTACTTTTGAAATTAGCAAAATTAACTTTGTGGGTTAAATTATTTATTGTTATTTGTTAACTTTGTTTTATTAACCACTTATTATTCTAATAATGTTTTTACTTATTTTCATAACGTATCTGAAAAATGATTTTATCAATTTTGTAATTTTATTCATAGCTGTGGTAGATTTGACGCTGATTAATATATCGATTTAAAACGTATTAAAGGGCGCGGTCCGAGTGAATTGCTGCCACATGCAACAAACCATCATCACGTGTACATACAGGTATAACAGTCCCACTCAACAATATTTTATGAGTGGATACCTGGCTAATTTACGAGTAGAAAATGTTCAAGAAATATGTGCAAGTTCTGAACTGTTACGGAATTGCTTAAATATTTACAAAATCGTATCAAGCTTAAAGTCTACGATATTATAAATAAACATATGGAAAATTGTTCCATTATTAATGTATATCTGCTTCAGCCCCTAAATTGTATAACAGAATATAGTTTAACCGCTCAAAATTCGATGACCTTTATTTTTTTATATTCAATATATAATTAAGAATCAATAAAATATTTAAATTAATACAAATAATCGTATAATTAGGATTTATTTCAAATGCTTATAACTCTGTGATGGCTGAGTTTAAGCACACATCCCTTGAATATTTTCGACTCTTAATTTAGTCTGGTATCCATCCATAAAATATTGTGAACTAGGTTTATTTCAACTTGTACATTTAGAAAGAATTTAATTACATTAACAACTCTTTTTTTCATTACCAAACCGTTAGAATGTTTTAAACAACGGCTTAATAATAAATTCCTTACTGTCCTAATTTTTTTGGTGAAACTTGAGGAATTCTATGATTATTTTGTAAATTTAGTTAAACACTGTTTTATTTCACTATATTTTATTATATTAAACGTTAGATCGTTTTTGGGAACATTTTCTCATTATCAATAAGACAATTCAACTTAAGTTAAAAACATTTTCAGACAGTTATTAAGAGTGTAACTGTAGTTAAAGCAGATAGGGGTGGGGGTGGAGTTAAAATGGATAAAAAAGAAGATCCCCACCTCCTCCTCACTTAACTACATCTTTAGTTGAAATATATTATTGATAATGGGAAGATGTTCCCGAAAACATTCTAACGTTTAATATAATAAATTCGTATTTCCTCTGAGATAGTGCGAAAATACGTTTTAACAGTCTCGACAATTTTAGATGCACCACGTAATACGTGACAATAAAACATTATTAGTGTTGTACATTTAATGTATTAATTTTTATTATATCGCTGTTGAATGACGTCACCCAGCTTGTGCGTAGTACACTGCGCGTATGCTGAACACTCCATCAGTGGCGACTCGCGGCGACCTGTAGGCGGACTATTGCAATCGTTTGACAACCCCGCCGATGAGGGACATGTGACGCCACCCGATGACGTCGTGCAGTGACCATAAAAATTGTTTCAAATGAAAGTTTAATACATACTGCTTTCATTCATTATATACATTGACAGGCATTCTTATATTTTTATAAAAATCAAATTATTTTAATCAATTAAAAAGGTACAGTGTACGGAAAAAATTTATCTAAAAAAAAAAAAAAAATTAATTAACACCGGAATACGAACTCGGAATTTTCTCTTATAATGCACGCTAGGAAATACTAGGATTTTATTCCATTTTTTATTTAATCACGAAAATCTTTGATATTATGTATCTTTGATAGATTAATGAAAAATGATTGATTAATGAAAAAACATCATATTTTGTTGTAATTTTAGATCACAGTTCTAAGATATTTAAAACAAATTAGATTAATCAATGAATGACTTTTTTTAGCGAAGACTTTTTCATTGAATCACCGGCAGCTCAAAAATAAAAATGCATAAATGCGATAAGAAAACTGACCGCTGCTGCAGAAAGAAATGCCTATTCCGAAGCCTCCGACGCGAGTGCTATTAAATATAGGTTCACCGCAGAACGCGTCATATCTGGGGTATGTTCACTTTCAGCAGTAAAACCCGGGTGAACTTTGAACGATGCTGCAAAGACAGCAGCTGTCGCCGAGCTTATGGTTCATTAGCGACGGAGCAAAATTTTACGACACCTACTCTGGACTCTGAAAAAATCATATTATACGAGCCTTAGGCGTTTGTCTCAATCCATGACCAAATTTTCGCGCCTCTAACATCTGAAGTATCTACTACTAACTTCCAAAATTTAAAATCGATCGCCAGAGAAGAAATATCAATTAACTTAAGTTAACCTTAATAATTATACAAAATACTTTGTTTAAACCACTATTTATTAATTATTCTACATGTTTCGATACCTATGGTATCTTTTTCAGGAAAGAATGTATACTAAAATTAAAAAATACATGCATAGATAAAAACAAAACCATAAAATGGTGAATAAGTAAGAACTAATATGAAAACAAATTTAAAAGGTGACTATTTGCAAAGAGGATTTGGATATTTATAATATTAAGCTTGCTATTAACACTTTTTCTTATTACTAAAATTTCTAAAATTTCGTATAATTATTAATATAAAATGAGGCCACGAAGTAATTTTGCAAATATTGAAGAAGTTAGTTAACTTCAATTATATTTTATTTAACCACTTGAGTTTTATTATCTTAACAAAGGCTGCCTTCAGCTAAATAATTTAGAATCCTTAAAAATAATCAATATTATAAACTACTAATATAATAACTAACCTATAGATAACAAATATACATATTGTTGATTTGTGTATCTTATTTAAATGCAGCTTTGTCATTTGAGTCAGTTTGTAAGGCGCCAACAAATATTAATGAGTAAATATTAACTTTTGCGGTAAATGTTTGCATCCCTTCATCAATCTGCTCTCCGTATAAAATGCAATACTTAGCACACTTGACATTAATTCTGTACTGTCCTTTCTGTGAGTTTCGATGGTAAAATTTCGTCCGTGCACTCTAAGAATATTACCAACCTGAGTATATTACATATGAAAGTACATATTAATTTTGATTAACATGTAAGAGGTCGCAATTTCAATGTGCATACTTTAACTTCAATGTGATTACTTTTATTCTGCCCTGACTCGAGTGTGTAAGGTACAGTCTGAAACCGATTTTCATAATAAATCCCAAGTAGTTTATATTCTTAAAACTTTACTATAGGCCATGGTAATTGAACAATTATTATTTTTGAATTAAATACAATAATATTGACAAACATAGGACATACATATTCTTTATACTTGGAATATATGACGGCAAGTCAAAAATTATCTACATTTTTCGTTCTATAATTTATTTACACAGACGTCGTGGATGATCTAATGGGCAAATTGAGTGATAAATACAAATTAAATGTATTAATTAGAAAGATATACATATAAAATCAATTTTATCGAAAAATATTGTTGTTGCTATCGGGATCAATAATATCCCGTAAAATATTGTAAAATATGTTTTTCGATCAAATTGATTTTATATCTTTCTAATTAATACATTTAATTTGTATTTAAAATATCACAGACCTATGTTCTACCTATTATAATTTTACAATAAGAATGTGTTCCCTTAATTAGAATGAGTGATGTTCAAAGAACACGCGAACGCACCGATGGTAACTCACCTATTCGCTAGAACCATTTCTTGAACTTGCTGAATCTTGTCATCCGTGCGTTACACTCGTCCGGCCACTTTTAAACTTATCGATCCACAAATAAACACTTTTACGTGATAAAGCACAGTCCCCGTATTGTGATAAAAGTTCACGGTGGATTTCAGCCCTTTTCACACCCTTTGACCAGAGAAATCGGTTTCTGCTTGTTGTTCCTCTTCAATGTAAACTTTTTTTACAAACATACACTTTTATAGCTGAAAGACAAATAATGCGATCGGGATCAAATTTTACACATACCGCAATCATACCAATTCTAAGTACGTATGCGTAGAAGGCAGTATGACAACCTTAAAGGTGTGTTATGGTGAAAGTGTAGATAATTTTTGACTATATACATATATTTAGAAAATTATATTACTACTAGATACTTAATGGCTTTACATTAATGATGATTCGCCTGATGTAGAATTTAGCATCAAGCGTCTCTGTCCTGGCTTATCCTACTCTACTTGGAGACTGAAACATGAAGCGCCATCAGATCTCTTCTCATACTGTCTTTCCATCTCAATCTGGGTCTGCCGAGAGGTCGTTCAATGATGATGATGAATATTGCGCGTTACTTATAGTACATCCTGTATTCATACGCTCTGTGTGTCTTGTCCATGTATTCCTATGCGATTTTACCACACTAAACTAAATCGGGACTTTGAAAAAATTATTTTAAATAACTCAATTATTTAGAATACGCAACTGATATGACTGATTGTATCTCTCACCGTATTACATTACATTACATTTTTCTGAGAATTTTTCATTCAAAATAATGTTCATTTTTGGAGGCTTTTGTAAGATTCACTGTTCTTGCTCTCACACGCATGTTTATCATGTGATAGATTGCAATTTTTGATTTGATTACCATGCTAAAATTCATAAATTTATCGTTATAAAAAAAATATTTTGGCACAACTGTTCATGGGTAATTTAAATATATATATATATTCATTATGAATATTTTATTCACACTTTCCTTCAATATAATTTATGGTTTCAATCAACGCGATGTTAATTGGCTCATTAAAAATAAACCAGTTATATTTATTGACATTTGTTCGACATTAATTAGAATATAGCTAATATTAAATATTAGTCTTTAGAAATGACAAGAGTAGGTAAGGTTCATAAACGTATAAGTATCAACATAATTATGAGTAAATGCGCTCGGTAGAATGAAGAACGATATATTTAATAAAATACAGATTTATTTGTGACGTAGCATAAGATAGTTTGGATATGTGTAATGTATGAGTAATGAGAAGAAAGTAAAATCAATACATATTTATTCCTTGTTTTAATGTTTCAACGAAACTGTTATCATGTTTCAAATTCACACAAATTTCTAACTTTATAATTAATAAAGATAATGTTACCGTAAATAAATGTGATACAATATAGCTCAATTCTGAATTTATGGTCACATTCTTGCATCAAATATTTTGTAATATTTGCTAATTTAGTGCAATCTAATGTAATAAACATTCGATTTGTTTTATAAAAGCAGGTGTTACATTAATTCTTAAGAATTATATGATGTTCTCCACAAACTAGAATTTGTTATCAATAAACTATAATTTTCTCAATTAACTATATTTCCATTCAAGGTCTGCTCGTTATAATCTTATATGTAATCACGATGATATACCTTCTAATTTATTTTATAATAAAATAATTATACAAAAATTTAAATAATATTATAAATGGAATTTAAAGAAAACATTTATATTCGACAACGCGCTGTATAAAAAATTAATAAAATTACGAACTTCGTAATTTTACTCATGTTTTTATTAGAGTTTACAACATTAACAGTCTATCAGTCTATCTAAATAGAATAATAAAAAAAGATTATAAACTATGAAAATTCTCAAAACTACTCTAGATAAATTGAGTGATTCGGGTTTCGCGGTAGTTAATTTTTGGGCTAATATCTCGAATTTAATGAAGTGGAAATCAGTTTGAGAGAGATAACCTCTATACCTCCACCTATTTCTCCTAAACACCATTTATTCCTCTTTTCTTCAGCAGACAGGTGTTTTCTTATTATAAAGTTTATCTCCCGCAGCTATCGCGACGGCCGGAGTCTTGCAATTCAGGCCCAGTCTCTGAACTCGTACAACCACCCCGCGAATGGAGTATTCTTGCTACTGGTCAGGTTTATATTTGAAAATCTTAAATCGTACCACGTGAAGTATAATATTATTTTAATTCACTTAAAAATCGTAAACTTTGTAAAATTCTTAATAATAGTCGTTTTTATTTTATCTTAAATAAACATTTGAACTAATCCTACCCGTTACATTAAAACCCGTATTAGGATGGGCGCGATAAACGTAAGACGTAGGTTTCGTAATAAAAGAATCCAATAAAGTTGTTCAAACATTTAAATTATTTGTAAATAAATGTATTCGTGAATATATAATATCTTAATGCTTTCATGACGACGATGTATATTTTGATATGAGCAACGTATCTATTTGAGCGGAAGCTTTTCTTAATTTGAAAATGTAACATCTTATCTCTAATTTCATCCGCAGTCTAATAATATTATTATAATAATTTGACGTTTTAACATTTAAAAACGACCGTTATGAAATAATAATTACCTGCTTACATAATATTCGTATCAGAAATATTACTGTTAATGTACCTAAATAACGTATAGCATCATTAAAGCGTTATAAATTTGAAATTTTAAAATAATAGACTTATTTTTTTATTATTTTAATTTTCACAACTAAACGTTGTAGTTCACACACGTTGGGTTACAGTCACTACTATAGTTTCGAGAGGTACGGTTGTCCCATCTTCGTGTGATAATAAGAGGGAATGCACCTTGCACCTCTCGAAAGTACAGTAGTGACAATATGCCACGACGTGTTGTACTACAAAAGTGAAAGTTTAAATATTCATGTTACACTACAATGTTGTCGACATATGAAATAATGAATAAAACGATAACATATCCATGTTTCAAAGAAATTTGACACTTCATCCAATGAAATGTATCATGTGATACTCAAAAATATATTGGGGTTTTGTACATTATATTGGAGGTTTTCTTTGTTACGCATTATCATATGACTTGTCAAGGCTGTCCGCAAGATGTAGACTATTATGTATACTGTTTTTCTAACAATCCTATTTGATAACTTTTTTTTTTCTGTTGAGTCTGTAGTAACAAAAATAGTATATAATACAATTAACACTATACACCTCATACCAATGTGCCTATGTAAATACAATAATATGTTACACACGAGTGCAAATCTATGTCCATTAGTCATCAGCAATGCTAATTGCTAGTGCAGAAGCTAAGTGAGTTAATTAATATGAAATCTGGTTCATATCTCTGCACCTGTTCAACCAATTACTAAAAAGTCTAATAGATTATATATTTTTCAAACCACGTATTCGAAATACTACGTCTATAAAAAGAGTAAAACTATTTCTTGGTAAAAAGAAGTAAATAAGTTTAAATACATAATTAAAACCAGTCGTTCATTAAATATCCCGCGCACTATACAGAATCTTCCACTACGAAATGAAAAAACCATTAAAACATCTTCGATAAATTTATGAAAATTCACTGAAAATAAACAAATGGTTTAGAATAACTTTAAGTACAAGCATCTTGATCCTCGACCATAATAATTTATACTTAAACCCCGCTTAGGAAGTGTATCACAAATTGTCACTCCTATGATTGCTCTATTTATGTAATAACATCACTAATTTATGCTTATGGCAGTAAATTTATGTAAAAGAAACATTGTACTTAATCACAGTATTATAGATATCTATGAATCAGTATCTATTTTACCAATGTATTGACAATTGTTATATATGTATGCTGTTACTAATAAAGAAATCACATAGGGGCGTTTAAAGGTGTTTTAAATTCACAAACTAATCTCTCGTATTTTTTTTGATGTAGAATACATCTGAAATAATTGCATATAGATTCTCTTGAGTTAAACTTTTCTTGCTATTGTTAAGAGAAACCGGTACATGAGTGAAAACTTATAAAACTGTTCTGGGAAAGGGTGGGGTTCTTTCAATACTCGTATCACCACGCGGCATCCATTAGAAATATTATTTCTACCGCACAGCAAGTAGAAACATATGAAAAAATATAAATAACTTTAGATATATTTATATTTTATGTTTTAACAGGGTAATCATTAAAATGGAAGATTGAACATTAACAAATGAGGCCTTGAAATAGATAATTAAAATCGATAGAAATGAACAGTTTAAAAAAATTATGCGGGTAATAAGGCCGTATTTATAATACATTTCCCCCGATAGGAAAAGATTCAGTTTCGAATCCCGGTGGCAACTTAAATATTTTTTCTGTATATATTTCTAGTTGATATATTTAATTTGCAGTAAGTAATTTTGTTAAAATTACAGTAAACTATGTTAATTTGTACTCTGTCTTATGTAATTCATGCATTTTATGATTCTAGTTGAATTACTTAGATGTTACAGTCACATTTCTTATCTTTTATGACAATTTAATTCATTTTTGGGGCTGCGGGTATTAAAGTTTATGAAAATGAGCCAATATGCTTTATTTTCCTCCTCACTTTTTAGAGTTTTATAGTGACCAGGAACGCTTATGCTTATTCGTAGAGTCTGCCTGTTTATCTGTCTACCTGTCTGCGTCTCCTTCTGATACAGCCTTATTACAGTATATTGGTCTAGGTATTATGTTTCTATTGAGATTTTATAAATGATTATAGTGAATGCTTATGAAAAATGAGTTGGACAATAATTTCAGTAATTTCGATCACGATCTCTCCAAAAATAGCGTTATGGTCAGACCTGGTGGCAGTAGTTCCCGCTATATAAAGGGGACTTTGAGTACGTATGCGGTCATACAGAGGTACATGATCCCTTGAAGAAGACATCTAAAAAATGACAATTTGAAGCAATCGCTCGGTCGTAAATTCATAATGAATGAAGAGCAAGAAGCTGAATTGGTAAAGAGGCTTATCAGATTTGATTCAATGCCTGTGACACCGCGGATCCTCTGTCGTTTAGTTTATAAGTTTTGCAAGCTTAATAACACGAAGTATAATTTCAATAATAACGTTAAACTCGCTGGTAAAGACTGGCTCAAAACGTTTATAAATCTGACGATTTCTTAAAGAAAAAAACTCAGTTCATGAACCCTGCTAGAGTTCAAAAACTCAACAAATTTATAATTGATGACCATTTTGCAAGAATAAAATAAATCTATAACGACGTTGATTTGAAAAATCACACAATACAACATGGATGAAAAAGGTTGCCGCCTAACAGTATACCATTAACAGACTGCAGTGGCTCAGAAAGGGGCCAAGCCAGTTCATTTACAGTCATCGAAACACGAGAACGGTGTCACCATTGCGGGATATGTAAATGCACTCGGTACTGCAATACCACATATAATCATTTTTAAAGGGAAAGGGTTGTTACCAGCGGGATCGATGGTAGAAAAATCAACTAAAGTTTTTATGACAAAAGAACTGTTCAAAGATTTCTTAAAGGATTTGATCAAATACATATTAAAGTGCAGGAAAGTGTATTTTGATTTTTGTCGGAGCAGCTTGTCTGGTCCAAACGTATGACGCACAATAAAATTACAAGTAATAAACAACAGGCCTGATTCCTTCAAATCCTGAAGCAATCAAATAAATAGCTTTCGCTCCATCTGTCTTGACAGGAACTCCAGTGCGACTGGTACCTGATGCCGCCGATAAGGAAAATTTACCGCCTTGCAACTACTCCAAACCGGCGACTTCAGTATCACTTCAGAAGACTTCAAATCCTCGGAACGGAATACCAACACCTTTTCACCAACTTATGTCAACACCAATAAAAACAATGGAAAAAACACAGAGAGTTCGTAAAAAAACAATAAATTACAGAGGAACACCAGTCACAAAATACCTCTTTGATCAGAATAATAAAAAAGAAATATCTGATACTTCCCAGATAAAAATGAGATGGCATTGTCATGGTTGTGAGGAGGATTAGATTGCCGATATGAGATAATGCACCAGATGCGGAAATAGTACCACTAGGAGTGCATTGGTTTAACAACAAATCTTGATACCATTGACTCAGTGGTGTAACGCTAAAAAAAAAATTACCCGAACGCTACACCTCTAAATGGGGAGCGTTCCGGTACTTCCGCTGCTAAATAAAAATAACGTTTGTTTTCTTTTCTTGGACATAGTTAGGTTTTTTTCCGTATAATTAATACACTAGTATCTCTCACAAAAAAAAAAAATAGTCCACAAACAATAACGAAAAAGTTATTTCTTCTTAGTAGAATAAAATGATTTTACACGAACAGTAACGAGCAGTAACACAAAAACGTAGTTAAAAACTTTGAAGTTTAAAACGTAAAAACGCACAAGACTGGATGATGTAATGTAGGTGACGACGATTCAACTGCCCAAACTCAACTGAATGTTAATAATTCCAATTTTAGCACATTCAGTTTCGATACAATAGAATATGAAAGTATATTTCGAACGAAATATACCTGTTGTTATTTATTGTCATATAAAGTATTCAGGTTCAGCTTAGAATTTAAGCTTCCTATGAAAAACATCGCAAATATAACCAGCACGGGAACTACTATTCCTGAAATATATGCAAACACACAAACATGTTTTGTTGCTAACAAATCGTACATGAAAACGTTCCGTCGTGGAAAAAGGTACCGAAACGGCGTTCCGGCGCGTTCCGGTCCCACTATGCCACTGTTTTGAGTGTCCTGATGGTTATTGAGCTAGACAAATTTTCATGATTTTAAAAGATTTCATTGTGAAATTACAATAAATATTTTATTTTCGATCTAAATACAAAATATATTTTGTATTTGGAATGTGTATATATTACAGCCATAAGGTTTATTATCGTACCAAAGCATAATAAGGCCAATGTGCATTGTTTTTAAAAAGGTTTTAAATTTTGCTCTTGTACAGGTTAGAAGTTGACATTTTATTTTTTTATTGAGGGATTTTAACGGTGTAAATATAATATAACAAACAATAACTATTTAACATGTGATACTCATAATGAAAATCCACAAAGTATTTAGATACATAATAATGTTTGGATGCATAAAATTAATGAAAATAAAAAAGAGAGAGAAGGGTGGGAAGGTTGCAACTATTGTTGCGGTAAAGGGAGAGCAACATGTGTTTTTATAGGTAGAATGAATGGGCAAAATTGAGATTGTGGTGATTCATAAGAAGAATCCTTTGAGCGTAGTAAGGCTAATGTTGAACAAGTCAATTTCTGTAAATTTCTCATTATGGTTTATAATTTATTTATTTATTTATTATTTTATTTAGTTTATAATTTGTTTCTATGATACTGTGAGACTAGTTAACACATATTCTGCGGTGATGGGTCAATTTTGATCCGGGTGTTTGTAAAAATATGAATTACGCTACAAATATTCGTTTAATGCTGTTTTCCTTCTAGCTAATCTTTTATTAATATTTTCAAATAATTTGAGATAAAAATAAATCTTATCGGATGAGATTCAAATGAGTTATTGGTAAAAATGTGAAAAAACGCTCAAAAACTGACCTAAGACAGTCGCATTTACGGAATTGAATCTCAGCGCTTACACCGAAACATATATTATCAACATTTTTAACATATATTTTACGGAGGGTAGACAAAGGATACCAGGTATGCGTCCATATATTGAGAGCCAGTCCAATTATTGTACAGATTTAAATTGTTATTTATTTCGATTTATTTTCGTCTGACGGCCCCTAAACAATGCCAGTAATATAACTATTTGAGAGGTGTTGCGCCTACCTGTAAGTTTTATGACCCTACCTGGTCGGGTTTTTAATATTGTGGTTGCTAATTATAAATGATAAAAGGCAGTTCCGACACAGTTTAGAAGCGGATCGGCTATGGGGGAATTGCTATTTATATTTTTGACAATAACAAACAATTTACTAATCGGAATTCTCAGAAATCAAACAATATCATATCTATTTTTAGTTGTCTATTGTTATACTTATTTTTTTAAATCATGTCAATTACATTTGCTTCTGCTTTTAATATTTTTGATTGCATTTTGTATAAAAAGGATGTAATTTTTTAAATAATTTAAATATTTATATTATGTTTATTTCACTTCTATAAATATATTTTTTATATCATTTTCATCCGGTTTACGTGTAAAAAATAGTAATATATAAAAAATAAATAATACATTTTAATTATTTAGAACCACTATTACACACCAGCAGGTAGAAATAATCGCCAACTGACGAGAAGATCACATGCTCAGTGGATGTTTGTATTGGATGCAGGGCGTCTGTTGATGCGTGAGAATATGTACATTATTCGGAATATTTTTTAACTTTAATTTTTTAGCAGAAATTTTTTAGCACATTATTAGCACATTTCATTCAATCATATTTAAAATGAAATATCTATAAAAAATCTCCTACAAAACGGTTGAAAACCGAAAACTTAAGGTGGGTCTAAAATGTCCCACCACCGCCGGACGTGTTTTGTTTTGCAATAAGTGTTAACAATAAAAACTATTGATTATCTGCAGTATTTTTCATGTCATTACAAATCTCTCTTAGCTAGACCTTATTATCCGCAGGCATACAGTCTAATCTCAGTATAACGAAGTTCACGAGACCAAAGAAAATGTTTTGTTATAGTGAAAATTCGTTATATTGAATGCAAGGAAGATGATAGATTAAGTTTTTTGGGGACAAATTGATGATACGTTATACTGGGTTTGTACGTATGAGATTTTGACACCTGTCCAATTATAATGGTAAATAAATATGACGGCCCCTCTCACATCAATTCATAACTCTTGAAATGACAACTAAAATGAATTAATTATTTACATATTTTAACTATGTAAACGGAACTAATATTTGTGATATGAATTTTTTTACGTTTACATTCATTCAGCTCTGTAGAAGAAGTGGTCATACTGTCACAAGTCTGAAGTACTGAAGTACTGAAACCAGTCACAATAAAACAGTCATGCAGTTTGGCAAAAATTAAATAATAAATGAATATCTATGTAATAAAGAAAAAATAAAAAGTAAAGTTATTTAAACTATTTATTATTTTTAGTATTTTACATAATATTTATGTATAAAGTTAAAATAATACGTCTAGAAAATCCTTTCCCGATGTTAATTGCCAAACAGAAAAATATTAACGACATCTTGTTATTATATAGAACAACCTTCTAGAAAGCTTTTTGTCATGTTATGTCCAACTATGTGTAACGCCATCTATGAGAAATAATATATAAAAAGTAGACACAGAAGTTGTACATTCATAAAATAATTATTGTTTTTGACAACAGACGGCACAACAAAACCGAAAAGAAATATCTTTCTAGGTACTTACATATATCTTACATTTCACCATTTCGCGTAGGAAAATATGATAAAACGCCACACTCTTCTATCCTAACACATAATACTCATTTCATCCACATTCGTGCTTATCGAATGGGTGGACCATCTAACCTGGTTGAACCAAGTCTTTCGCGATCATGTATTCCTAATCATATGAACCCCTCGTCATATACCATTCTTACTATAGTTTCAGTACATAATTCGTACTACTAACTAATGTGTAAAAAGCGAATGTTTATTCAACTAAAATATAAATTGTCTAGTATCGGTAAATTTAATGTCACTAAAAGTTCAAATATTTATTTTGTAGCATCTATGAATTTTCTACGGAACTAGTGTGCACATTTTGTGTGCGACATCTATATTATATTTCTAACAACTTAATAATTTTTAAAACATCCATCATTTTTCAGTACTTAAAAGTGTTGAAAACAGTATTATTGGTTACAGTATTATTATAGGTTATTGGCCTTAGTTGAATCGTACATATGTTTTTCACAATCATTGCGTAATAATAAAGATTCTTATGTGTCCTTCTACCGCATCAAAAATGAACAAGTTAACTTTAATTGTATAAATAATCATTACTATACTTTTTAGTGTTCTTTATGAATTATTATCCGTATTTACTTAGATAGAATCTTTTTTTTATGCAAGTAGAACAATTTTTAAAATAAGCTTTACAATTTTTTTTACATATCGCCTAAAGATGGCGGAATTGTTCAAAATAAGTAAAAGTTTTAAAATGAAATAAATTACTAATAATAATAAATATATTAAAACATCACAGAATTATGTCCTGAAAAACTGTAACTTCACAATAATAATGTGTTCTTAAAAATTAAGAATAGATTGATAACATAATAGTACATATTACAATTTTAAGTATATTAATATTGAAGGATATCTATTAAAATCATTGCACAAATTAATTAACAGTGAATTGATTGAATATTTTCATGTAACACGCAGAATTCATAAATAAATATTTTTAATATGATACGGGAAAGAAATAATGCTTATTATGATACAGAATTTCAAAACTAAAGAATTTCATCTTAAATGTGTCATTTTATCCTAGATTAGTAATTTTAAAATTTCTAAAATATTACGCAAAACACTAATTAACTAATCATTATTCTGTTTTCTCACAGGAGTGTACAGATGAAACAACACATTTTTTTAATCAATATTAACATATTGAAACCTGTTTTAAATAATACGTTACATTTTTTAAATTTAAGAAACAATTATTTGTACTGAACCAGTGTACCTACCTACGGATCAAATTAATGTTTTTTCAAAATTAAGCCTAAAATGACTAGCAATTTTAAGATTTATTTCAATTTGCTAGAAACATCAATATTATTTTCGACTATGTATATTATGTTTCTTCGGAATCCTAAAAAACTTAATTATACTTTTTTGTACGCATTGAAAAAGTAGAAAAAAATCGTATTATGTATAACACGGACATTATTGAATTATTTAATATATTGTTTTAAAATCTACATGAATACTTGTGATGACGAGACAAACTAATAAAATTCACGTCACAGTAAATATGATGTTTTTATTCGAGGGTTCATTAGCTTATTTTAAGTGTATCTCGACCAGCTGCAGCGTTTCCATGACCATGGTAATTTTTTTTTTCAAATGGATCTATTATAAAATCATTCAACTTCTTATCTGTTGTCGTAGGTATATTTCATATTCATGACTCGCCGGTTAAGGAAAATGATATTATCAAAAAAAGTTTACTGCATCGTAAAACACAGAACTGACTTTGAAGGATCATTTAAAACAATAAATTGTGTGCGCCAAACAAACATAATTGAGCCTTCCCTTCAACTTTAAACGGCCTTTTGCAACCGCAAGGCATTGAAAATTTTTAAGAGGTTGATTTAATTATATTTTACGAATATTTATATCTGAATTTATAAGTTTTATCAAATTATCAGAACGCTTGGATAACTTTATATTGTTATTATTTATAAAAACTTTTTATAAATTTAAAATATGACACGGAATCGATTTCTTTACGCAATAAATATAATATGTATACCAGCATCGGAAGCGAACATACTATTATACATACGAGTATTGAAACATACATACTATATATTGTTACCGACTATTGTATATTACTGACAATAATATTTTTATAACTTTTTTTCAATATCTTTTTATAACTTCTGATTATACTTTTTTCACATAACTTTTTATAACTCACTTAACATTATACTTACTTACCTCTTAACATTTACAGTTTTTAAAAACTGTACAGGTAATTGCTTTAGAACAGACTATGTATAGTAAAGCAATTACCTTTTTTTTCATATGTACTATGTGTATGTATTTTCATGTGGAGTTTAAAGATAGGCTGTTCTATCTAGTCCATCACAAGCTACGAGAATATAATATTTTTTTACCAATCTAGCCATTCCCATCTCCACCTATTCTCTATAGTCCGAATAGGAGCTTAATATTCTACTGTATTGTGCGGCGTCTCCTTCAGCTTTTTGAGAATGTTGGTTCTGCTTTTTACCTTCCTATATATATTTTTTACTTGTTTTCAATAAGAGGGATTTCTATCTATGGCCACTCCTAAGTGCACAGGGTACGATTCAGATTTAATTATTTCATTTTATTATAAATTATGACTAACAATCAATTTTTTGCATTAATTTATTCTCACATCGGCAAAATATTTGATCATTTTGTAAAGGCCGGAATTGAGGATATCTTCAACAGTTTTAATATCAGCATTTATGAATTAATTGTCTTCCACTGGTAGCAAGGAGGTCTGCTATACATAATAATTTATACAATGATATATCATATTCACATTCTTCCTCCCATGTATCTCCTTGGAAGAGTAAAACTGTATCGTCGGCGTAGGAAATGATTAGTTGTTTATTATATATAATTTAAGAATAGTACCAGCCTTAGAATACTACCTTACGGGACTCTGTAGGAGACAGAGTTGGTAGATCTAATATTCGAGGGTATTTTTACTAGTTGCGAGCGATTGTGTTGATAACTAAATCTCAAACTATTTTAAATAAAATTCATGAATACCTATTTTTTGCATAGTGACAATGTGTCTTATGTGACACCGTATCAAAGGTTTAGCCCAGTGCCTTTTTCACACGTCAATTCACATAGCGATCATCAGATAATTAATTTAATAAGTTTTATGATAAACTTATCATTCTGAATATACATACTATTTGGTTTGTTTGGAATATTTAATTAAATTTGTAATAAATATTGTCTGTAAATATAGACGGAAAATTATTAATGTCCCCGTTACTATAAACTACATTATAATGGGCCACCAGCCTTGATATACTCAGCAACAATTTTATCAAACATTCTTACCATTCTTCATATGCTTTATTATACATTGCATTCATATCGTTTTCGTCATTCAAACTTACCCCGGAGAGCCTCTCGGGGGATTCCTCATTTGAATTCTCTACACTGTCATACGTTTCCTGAAAATATTTCATCCATGTATATTTTGTTTCATCCTCATTCATTAACATCTCTCCATTTACTAGCTTAGTAGCTTTTGTACTACTGCTTTCAGCACTACATTGGGATTTTCAGTAATTTTCACCTCTTCTTCTCTTTTCAGTCGCTCTTTTCTTTCTTTCACTCCAGATTTTTTCTTACAGGCCATTGTACAGGTCTTTTGTTCTCGTATATTCATTTCAATTTACGTCAGGAGATAACGCCACGCATTCTTCATTTCTTTCACAAGTTCCTTTATGCCATCATCCCACCATGCATTGCCTTTCTTCCTTCCTTAAATTTTTCTCTGACATCATCCTCTTGCAGATTCTCAATTTTGATTCTATATGGCGCTGATACTGTTTTTTTCATTGACCGCCATCCTTGTATGAGAAGATGTATGAATGTGGATGAGGTGGAAGACTGTCCGTTCTACCTTCGTGGGGAAATGGCGAGATGGTAAGTTAGTTAGTTAATATTTCAATGCCACCTTCACATCTATTACACCTTCAACTCGCTTCTTCCAGCTTAGTCATTAATATTAATTTATTCCTATGAGAAAACATTGCTTGTAATTTCGATTCTGGCTGATAATAATTGTAAACCAAAATTATTTAAATTAAATTAAATTCTCGTTAGCCTAGAGAATGCCTATGGAATGAAACTGAGTTATGTAATATCAAATAAGGATAGAAGACCATAAAAAGAGAAATAAACTACGACAGGAATCACTATGGAAAATACCACATTGACCAAAATGCTATTATCTATTATTATGGGCTATAGAGTACACCAACGCAGGAATGACGATTATAAATGTGGTGATGGAGAAATAAATAATCAATGTAGTGTTTGTGTGGTCCAGTGGTAAGATTCGTTTCAGCCTCGTCCTGGAAGAACACCAAGTTAGTACAAGTAATTGATCCGAAATTAACGGTACGTCACAGGTACTCAATTTGCCTCCTACATAAGTTCACAGGGATTGGGAAAGGTGTCAACTGGTGGAAATTGGGTATCTCCTCACGCAGCGCATTTCAATATGCCAATCATTAATGATTAAAGAATATAATGAATCATTTTTGAGTCGTGTTGTTACTGGAGATGAAATGATGTTAAGTAAAAGTAAAAGCGTAAAAGGCAGTAGTAGAGCGCCAATTCAATCCTCAACTCCTACTCCAAGAACAAGGAAGATAATGTTATGCATTTAGTGGGATATAAAAGGCGTAAAGAACTATTATATTATGGGCAGACAATTACGATAGATTCATTAAGTCTGACTGTAAATTGAGAAAGGGTAATTTTACACCAGGATAATGCTGGCCCACACGTTTCCAAAAATACGATAGAAAAGTTCAATAGATTTTCTTGGGGATTTCTTCCTCACCCACCGTATTCTCCGGACATTACCCCAAGCAACTATTACTACTTTTGATCCTTGCAACATTTTCTTAGCGGAAAATAATATCTAATAAAAACGGATATAAAAAACGACCTTGAATTATTTATTGCTTCAAAAAGTCCATTATTTTTTTAATCAGATATCAAAAAACTAATTGACAGATGGAGAATGATTGTAGAAAAAGATGGAGAATATATAATTGATTAAAATTATAACGTGTTTTGTTTTTTATTTTTTCAACTCGAACAAAAAAAAACGCATAGATGGAACGACGTTATATAAGTGTAAAATTATATAATAATTTGAAAGAAATATGTATCGTCTTTTGTAGCACCACTCAGTTGAACCTCTTTTAGAATAGCCTTCTCTGTTTATAAATTGTCGTAATTATTTCAACATTATAAATAAATGTATTAGCTTATATCCATATACATGAGCACGTTTATATGGAAAATGTTCAACATTGTCCAAACACTGACCTTCCATGTCGACTTGTGGAGGTGATCTAGATTGACCTGAATAGTCCGATATCGGTCCCTATAGCTCCATGACGAGAGCTCGTCATCATATTATTAGAGTCATTTCCGGCAATTTTAATTATTGAGGAAATTTATAATTATATTAGATAAAAATATATCATTTTTAACGACGAGATATTCACTTAGATTCCCGCATTTTCTGAAGAACCTCTGAAGATTAAAGTTACAAAAATATCTGGTTGATATATAAATACTATTAAAAAAAACACATTCTTATTGTGAAGTTATTGTATTCAGAATATAGGTCTGTGATATTTTAAATAAATAAATAAAACAATGTAGATGGCTTTCAAATAATGGAACGATATATGTATTAATTGGAAAAAGTGTAACATATGGGTTCGAAAATTTGTCGTCAAAAAGATACAGTCGCTGTAGCATAGTTGGTAATGCACCTTCCACAGATTGGAAAAAAGATTCAGGTTCGAATCCCGGTAGCGCAACAACAATACTTTTCGATAAAATTGATTTTATGTGTATATCTTTCTATTTAATACATTTAATTAATATAAATACTTATTTTCTATGGCAAGAATGATTTAAATATATATATTTTATATTGTTTGATTAATTTCGTCTTGAATTTATGAATTTATTGTGTTAATGTTTAGCTGATGAAAATGGAGTGTTAAGTATAAAAAAAGAAACACTTCCCACATATACTTTTGTTTGAGATTAACTGAGAAGTTAAGGGATTACTTGAATGCTACTACTAGCACTATTATGAATTGCTAGGAATGTTACCCCATTTGTAGCCAGCAATTTAAAAAAACCATAAAGAAGACAGCATCAAGTGATTATTCAACATGATAATGAAATCTACGTTATGTTAGTCACAAAAGAGACTATTCAAGAGCTCGTTAAGGAAGTATCCTGAACTTACTCCATCAGATATGCTGTCGTCAAATAATCTCCGAGTATCGTTTAATAACGACGCAGGTCTTCAACATTGAATTAACGACATATCCACCTTCAAATCAATGTATTTCTACAGAAACGAAATCAAATAATAGTTAGGAGTCGATCTTAAATGATGCAGAAGAATATATTATTGATTAGTTTATTTAATTAAATATTTAAAAAATAATGTTATAAAATCGCTACGAAATTATGCATCAACCCAATATTTGAATACCATTCGAATTTATTATAAGTACTAAATAAGTATTCAACTCTAGGGTATGCTTTAATGACACACTTTGCTAATCTATTTAACAAAATATTATCACAAATCGTAAAAATTTTAGGTGGTGGACTAATCAAAAATGTTTGTCAATTCGTCATTAAAAGTGTATTATTGTTATTAAGGAGAACACATTCTCATTGTGAAGTTGTAATTATTCAGAACATAAGTCTGTGATATTTTAAATATTAATTATAAGAATTAATTAGATGTCTTTCAAATAATGGAACTATAGATGTATTCATTTGAAAAATGTAACATATAGTTCGAAAATTTATTGTCAATGTACTGTGTGCTGTAGCAGAACCCTAGTAGCAACAACAATATTTTTCGAAAAAATTGATTTTATATGTATATCTTTCTAAATAATACATTTTATTTGTATTTTTGTATTATTGTTTATTACATAATTTTAACATCGTGATGCATTATTAGTAATTATAAATGATCCGTCATTAATAACGGGAAGTCAGTAATTTGAATAAACTTAATTTAAACAAATACCAGATATCTCATAGAGACAAATCTATTTTTTATTATATTTAATGGAAAATATAATTTATAATAAAATATTGATTGTTCAGACGTATTCTAATATAATATGTTAAAAAAAACATTTTACTGATAAAGAATATTGCTTTTAAATAATTTCAAAAATATTAGATTCTCATAGTGATCAAATTTGGTCCATAGATGGCGATGGTGTAGTGTTACTCGAAGCAAGTCCACGTACTAACATATATACAACTTTCAAAAATTTGATAAATGTGGAGATTGAGGGGTGAGAATTAACCGGGGTCTTATCCATGTCCCTTATCCTTATCTGTATCCATTATCCTTATGTGACACGAATAGCTCTCAATATATTTGTTTTATATTGGTATGTGACACAGACAGACGGACAGGTACAAGGATATTGCATATTGTTATGTAGGATGTGCTTAATTCAAATAAAACTTGATACATTCCACTGTTTCACTTAATGTATAACTTTGAATTATTTATATTTATAAATGGTTCGAGCCCTGCAAAGAAAATAAATGATTTTTTTAAAAATCCATGATTATTATTTGACCAATATTCATCAATATTGACAGAAAAATAATTATGTCTCCATTAATAATCACCCGCTATACTAGATATCTGTCACTCTATCCTCTATCTTCCGCATTCTTCTACAATTGAACTGTTTGGGTCTAAACCATGGTAAATGGCATAAATTTTTTTGAGATGTTGCATTTCGAATGTTTGTTTTCATAAATATTGGTTCGTCTAAGTATTTACGTTTGTTTTTTAAAATACTATTTCCCTCGTTTTTTTTCGACAATAAATGACCGTTCAATAGGATATTTTCTGCTCTAAAACGTCAATATCATCATTTTCCTGTATCTAATAGTTTTTCTTGATTTTTCGACTTAAATAATTGAGTGTCAAGTTGAGAAAAAACAAACATTTTCGACAAATATTTATTTTCACCTTTAATCAGGGTTAAAATGATCATCCAGGAACTCAACTAAAATATTCTGCCCCGTCCACCTTATAGTCTCGATCTCGCTCCATCAAATTGTCACATTTTTTCATCGCTCTCCAATCAAATGCGTGGCGTTACGTTCAACAACGACGATGACCTCAGAAATTGGCTAGATAACTATTTCGATGCCAGACCAAACGATATTTATATAAAAGGTGTTTACGTAAATGTCTTCGATAGCTATATAAAAATATATGATATATAAACTGCACTAACCTTTTTAATTTTGCAGTCTTTCTGGTCCGATGTTGTTGTTCTAGCTAGGTTGTCTTCTTTAGATTTCGACCGACCGAAGCGCGCACTGGTGGTTTATTTGGACCGCTGGACTGATCGAAGCACGGGATGACGCCTGTCGGTTACCGCCTTCTTAGCTTTCCGAAAAAAGGGGGGCAATACTCACACACACACACATGTACATTATTATAAACCAAGAAACCCAGTGGTGCCAATCGAAGTAACACGGCGCATAAGCAAAAGGCATCGACAAATTGGTTGAAAGATGAGATGAAATCCTGAACGTATAAAGAATACGTTATTAATGGTAATTTTTGTTTTTTAATAAATGTTTTAATTTATAATAAATAATTAAAACCGAATAATTATTAATATAAAATGAGGCTACAATGTAATTTTGCAAATATTGAAGAATAGTATGTCAGTTATTGCAGATTGCGTATTTAAAGAAGTGTGGTAAAGCTCTAGGACAAGTACAATCATAAAACATATTTCCAGCGAAATTGGATATCAATAAACATTGTTTTCATGAAAAAAGTGAGTTTTGCGAAAAGTATCACGTACCCAAGCAGCTCAATTATTTTGATGACATCGGCTTCCATTATAGGACCTGTTTCTTTTACAGTAATATGCCTAGCCCGTTACTAGTTCACATTATAGTATATTTTACGGACTAGACACATTACGGATTACACACTTAGCATTCATTCGTGTAAACCTTGTCATTACCTTCTGTATAGAGAGAATACCGAATCGACTAAGTATCGATCTTTAACTTTTTCATTTTAAGGGTCTGTGTCCACGGATGTAAAAATTCCCACGAATCACGTGGAATGTAGCGGTAAAGCAAGTTACGGAATTAGTGCTGAAAGAGCTCAGTCAATAATTTAGGGAGCAGTCTATCCAACTGACTTTTACTGCTAATCGACCTATTACCGCTAATTTCCGCAAGCTTGTGGACAAAATTTCACCCATGTACCTATGTCCTATACGTACAGTTAGATTATATATTTTAGCCATTTACTATACTTTAGATTTTGATATGCGTGCATCGATTACTGCATTATTTTCGATTTCATTCACACGATTGATTGAATCAATTAATGGAAATTCTTATTGAATTGATTCTTTGAATATTTGTTTTTTCTGAACGTACCTCATTATTTCCAAAATATTTTATAATCTTAATGTTAGAAAACTGTATCTAATATTTTTCATAATTGTAGTTATTTTTTTATCTGTCGTATAGTTCAACTACTTCAATCTCATTGAGGGTATTTCCATAATATTCATTCCGCTATATTACAATACATAAATTTACAAATCTCTAGTTGAACCTCACTCGAGACTTTCAGTAATGATGTCGAAATACGAAATAATAAGAATTGAGGAACGTGTGCATACAAATTTCTTATATCATGTGACTCAAACTTGATTTTAAGTAAAAGGTATTACCCAATCCTCTGTTTCGGGTAAACACTAATATTATTTATAATTATATTCGAGTGGAATCAAGAGACCCTGAAACCCATGAATAATAACGTGGCAACTGACTACAATGGAAAGAGAAAAGTGGGAGACTTAAGGAGGCCATCATCATCAAAGAGATCCTTCTTGATGATATACATTGTGACGTACGTAACATATCCGTGTGCCCACCGGGTAGCATCAGGGTAGTGCTCGAGTTAATGTTATTACAATGAACAGAATTGACTACTGCTCACCTACCTTGAACAACTATTTAAACTAATTGAAAGTGGTTTGAAGTAATATAATTTCCAAGAAAACAAACAAAATTAAATAGATAGAAAATGAAACTGAAAAAAGACATAATAAGGATCAATCATTATTGTCACACAGCGATGTCATAAATTTAAGTTCTACTAAATTTGATCTTTAAATCTGCATAAATAAAAAGAGAAATAAATCTGCATAAATGGAGAAGTCGGAGATCTTCAAATCAAATTAGGACACAATCAAAGTAGTTAAATTACACCGGAGTTTCATAAACCACAATCAAAGTTTCAGAGCCGCCTCGCTGGATCCCACAAATTTGATATAAATTATATTATTTGGGCAGTAGCGATGGACGTTTCCTTTGCAAGTCTTATACAAGTTGTCGTGCCATGTCGAGGTACGATATGACCACATCCCTTAAACTCTCACACCTCCATTATAATAATCTGATGGACAACTCCGCGTGATAATCAAATTAAATAGGAATAAATCCATGAAACCCGTGTTTTCAAACATTAATGTACAATGGCGTCGCTGACCTTCCGCCAAACGAAAAAGAATTTACGTCTTTTTTTTTATTCCTTGGAACTACATTTTACTGAGAAATGGCGTGTCCCGACCGCTTTTACCACTGAGAAAAATGTCACCACCTAAGCGTCCGCCAGTATTGTGGGTCGAGAGAATTTTTACCATAAATTTCGCGTCGAAGTACCATAACGTTATGTTATAACATATATATTTATATATATATATATATAAAGTTTTATAATACTCTACGATTCATTTATAAATACATAAGCATTTAAATCACCAATATCGTCAAGTGTCAATATTCTGCGCTGTGGTTCGGCAGTCGTCAACCTCGAGAGGAGAGACCATGTTGATCATTCTAAATAGATGCCTAAATTCGTTGTCTACCGACACTCCATCTGGTTAACTTTTCAAATGTTAGATGTGCACAGGTGAGTCACTTCCATCCGAGCCAATTTCCCGGCCGATCAAAGTGGTTAGATTTTAATAAATTTTACAATTTTAAAGGCTCATCACAGAGCTCATAACTGTTGAGGTTAAGACGGTGATGCCAAATTATCTTCACAAATCGGATCAAAAACTTTCAGGATTTCACTCTCAAAAATTAGTGATTTCAGGAGTAGAGCTCAAATCGTGAATACATTTTTCATGTTGATCAAATATCCAACCATACCTATAATGGAATTATCTAACTCCATACTAGTAAACGCAAGATTCTTCCAGCTTACTTTACATGCGAGATATCCAAGAGATCTTTGAAAAAAAAAGAAAAAAATTGCGTGCTTAGTTTGAAGCAGAGAATAATCTGTATTTGCTTTTCTTGTTATAATATAAATATGCTGTCTATTTTCTATCAATTTGTATTTTTATTGATTTAATCATTTAATCGTTTATTATGTGTTTGATGTATTTATTCTGGCCAGTAGGCGTTTTATTATTATATATAAATAAAAATATGTCCATTGTATTTTTCGAAATACCAGAAAAAAAAAGTGTTCAACAACTTCATATTAATTGGTCAGACTATACTGTACTCTCGTAATAGTATTACTACCTTACTGTCAGTCGGTGAAACCACAGACCCAATTCCTTAAAGTATTATCTGAATATTCCTAAGATTCTTTTGACACAATCTTAATGAAAATACAAAATTAGATAAATTTAAAAACGATTTGCGCTTAACTTTCCTAAATCTTAATAATTATAATTGATTTTATTTTTACTGATGACAAAGTTAACGTATTATAAAAACTAAGTTGTCTCATTAATTGTAACATTTCAATCCATTTCGATAAGATTAAAATAAAATATTCATTGTTATTTTTCATTTTTGTTTATATTATATAATATATACAGTACGCACTATTTAAATATATTTGAATTATTTAAGAAGAACATATTTTTACTGTAAAGTGGCATTTTCATAACATAGTGTTCTGGTATTTTAATAAAAATTAAATTAATCAACTAGAAAGATTACAGAAAAAAATCTATCAAAAAGATCATCAATAAAATGGATTAATTATATTTTTTTTCTTGCGTCTCTTGTCGGGTTTTACTTAAAGGTGTTTGAGATGCACCGTAATATCGATATATCGATATATATATATCGATAGCTTTTAAAAATAGAATAGTAGATGTATCAATTGGAAATATTACTGAATATAATTTCAAAAATTATCAAAAATGTATTCGATTGCTGTAGCGAAAATGGAGAACGCAGTTGCAACCAAATATTTTTACTATAGATAATTTTTTTGTGTGTTTTCTAGTTGATTAATTTATTTTGTATTTATATTTTAATTCAACGGACCAATAAAATGTGAAAATGAGTAAAAACAACATTTTTTATCAAACAATAAAACCATTTTTATTTTTTTATTGAACACTCAATTGTTCATTTATAAGGTATTTAATTTTTTGTCCATAATATAATGTATCCGCGTTCCTTTAAACGTTCCACGTCATAAAGCATGTATTACCTTTTACAACAATGTATTAAGCAGATGCATATAGTGTACATAGTAAACACTGAACCTACATATGTAATTCCTTATATTCGTCCGTATTTCAAAGCAACATAAAACAAATATATCTATGTCGAGTCGCACGGTAACAGAAAATAAGTGAGGTCTGCTATCAATTCTATAAAGTGAAGGTTGTCAGCAAATTACGCACCCTTACTTAACAAGGACACAGGCTGTCTGTCACTATCTTGTGCCAAAACTAAACAAAACTTTTGCACAAAAATTTCATTTATTTCTAGCACCAAAAATATACAACGGTCTAAATGCGAAAGTGAAAAATTGCAACCATAGTCTCGCATATTTTTCACGAAAAGTGCAGTTCTGGTTCCACGAAATGGGGAGAAATTACACCCAAGAACTTTTAAACGTCCAAACCTGAGAATAAAACTGCTACAAAAGTATATTGAAATACCTAATTGCATCTTTTGATTAACTGTTTATATATATATTGTACATTGATCATTGCACTTTGCTTACTGTTATACCGGAAGAACACTGTCTGCTATAATACAGTAAGTTACCAGTGTAGCAGGCTGGGTACCCAAATATATGTCTTACTTTCTAACTGATATGTTGTATTTACTTTGCCAAATTTTATATGCATACCCTCAGTACATATGTCTGATATTTTAAATATTACGTAACACTCATAGTAATTAACTAGGTAAAAAATTTATACTTAATGAATATTGATTTGGAAGAGTAATACGTCAGTCCGTTAGACATTATTTATCAATGTAAGTACATAATGCATGTAAAAAGTAAACCTAATAAATGTATTATTATTATTATTATGTTTTAAACCACTTCATTATGCATATATACTAAAGTCAACTAGTTTCAGTTCAACCCAACCTAGTATTTAGACTAAATTGTCCTGAAGAAGGTTGGGTTCAACTGAAACTAGTTGACTTTAGTATATGTGGATAATGAAATGGTTTAAAACTAAAACATTATTTTATTATTATGTCAAGCCACAACGTGTTTACTTTCTTTGAATAAAAGTTATTCAACTTGTTCTGTCTGGAATTTATAGATCAACGCGACTATTTTTAAGGTTGAAGATTTAAAGTTTTGGAATCTTTTTGCAAAAACTACAGTAATACGTGCTTTCAATCAATTTAATTATTAAATATACATTCAATATAAAAACATTTCCTCAAAATATAATATCTAAATATATTGTAACTATCACCACGAATCTCGAAAAATTTCCATGTAAAGACCATACATTTTGTTTACAAATTGATTGTAAAAAGTTCATTCAGATAATTGCACTTTTCACAAATTAATATAATTTTATAATATTTTTTAAAAAATGTATATCTTATGCGCACATATTTTAAATAATTACTAGAAAAGAGTCTGTAAAAGCTGACCGATTTTTTTAAAGCAATCATCTTAACATAAATAGATGCCGACGAAAAGATTAAATAGGGTTTCGCCATTATATATTTTTTGTTGTTAATTACAATATATTTAGATATTATTTTTTAAGGAAATACTTTAAGATTGAATGGGTCTTTCATAATAAAATTAATTGAAACCACATAATGCTGTAGTTTCTGCAAAAAGATTTGAATACTTTACACTAAATTGACTATCCAAAAAAAAAAAAACTACGCAGTTTTACACAGTTCGTGCTTTTTCATTCATTATTTATTTGAGAATTTGACCAAGGATACGCTAAGTAAGATACGTCAACATTGCTGAGCCAAATCAACATAGCGTAAATATTGAATGTTTACTATCAAACTCGAATCCACACAACATCAAAAAGTGTCACGAGCCGAGCAATCGGAAACGTTCAAGATTCAGCTGTTCGACAAAGTAATGAAACTTCTGAGGTACCTAGGGCGTGACTTGCTGAATAACGATTGCCTATTGATAACAGACAAAGTAAAGAGACTGCCGATTAGATGAACGAGCCCCGAACGTCAAATCGCCTATGAGTACAATTATTGAGAGCTTCTGACTAAATTGAAAGGGCGAAGCATTCAACTATAATTGAATTATTCAAACTTTTCTCGGATTGTCAATGGTAGCATGTCGTTGAGGGTTTTTATTGCAATGAGCTAAAGTTTGAAGGTGAGAAAGAAAGTCTATGCTGCCCGCTGTAAAGATTTTGTTGTCAGAACTTCCAAAATTCAAAAGCATAATGCTGAAGCAGAAACCAAAAAGGTTGTGTTCAAATATTTAGTGATGATTTGAATAGGTTTGGTTTTTTTTCTTTCTTGCAAGCATCGTTTTTTTTTATAGATATTTTTAGTGAAATACAAGGGAATATTAAATGAATATATACTAGAATACAAGAAGATAGTAGTTAATATAATTTATATAAGGAGAACACATTATTATTGTGATGTTGCAGTTTTTCACAACATAGTTCTATGATATTTTTAATACAAATTATAATACATTTATAATATCAATAAGAAAGATATACGCTTAGATAAAATAAAGTTATCGAAAAAAATCTTTTTGTTGCCATCCGGACTCGAACCAGGAACCCTTCCTATCCGGGGAAGTGCGCTGACTTATTATTACACCACGTCAACATTGTAAGTTATTCCAATAAAAATTAAATGTATTAATTAGAATAAATAAGACTTATAAATTGACTTTATCTGTACCTATATCTTTCTTATTGATACATTTAATCTGTAATATTAAGTTTTTTTTAAACGCCGTAAAACCGTAAGTCGAGGTTTCACTGAAATATAAAATGTATCTACTAGTCAATCTTAAATGATTTGCTATACTAATCAAAATATAATTTGATTGAAAAAGTTAAAGTTTGAATAAATATTTATATATATTTTTTGTCATCCGTATATATTAGTCGCAGTTCAGCGATATCGATTCATCGTAAAACAAACTTGATCTTTTGGGACAACCTTGAAAGTGTTATGATAATTTTATTTGCAAAATATAAATACCAACGAATCTTTTGTGACAGCCACGTCTTTCTTCATATTTGTTTAAGTAGTAATTGTAATTATTGGTGCGATAATTAATTACCTAATTTAAATTATGAGATTGAGTAAAGTGAATACGATAAATATTGTTACGATTCACTGAAATTTTGATTATTATTCCCTACAAGAAAAAAATTTCTCTTGTTTTTAGTAATTCGGTGGAGAATCGAAATATATTGATCCATACAAATTCTGGATGGAGCAGTGTTTCCGAAAAATTAAAGCGTGTTTTTTTGAGAGGTTTGTTTTTCAAATTGGCAACACTTTTTCCAGCGACAGCAAATTGACAGCTGATTTGTGCTCAGTTTGGTTTGCCATTTCACCATGAACAAAGCTTGCAAATTGTGCAAATTTATTTCGAAAATCGTGGTTCAGTTCGCGAAACTTACCGTGCGCTACGTCCATTTTACGGTCGACATAATCGTCCACCCGAACAAGTAATTCGAATAACCATGGATCGTTTTCGCACCACGCATACTCTAATTGGTAATACGCATCCGCAGAGATGTTGTACAGTGCACACCGAAGAAACTGTTGCTGCAGTAAAGCGTAGTATTGAAGAGGACCCGAATGATTCGATTCAACGTCGTGCACAACAATAGATCCATGTTTACTGATTTTTCGTTCCCCAATTGAATGACATTAATGTGAAAAAGCTGTGGTTTCAACAAGACGACGCAACAATCCACACATTCCATGAGCGCCTGTGAATTGGCCACCAAAATCGTGTGATTTAACATCTTTGGATTATTTTCTGTTGAGATATGTGATGAAATTGCTAGTCTACGCTGATAAACCAGAGACGATATATAATTTGGAAGCCAACATTCGTCGCGTTATTGCCGATACACATTCCCAGCTGCTACAGAAAGTGGTCGAATATTGGACTTCCAGATTGCGCTTCATTCGAGCCAGCCGCGGCGCCCATATGCGCGAAATCATATTTAAACACTGGTGACATCAAATTATCTTTCCAATAAATGTTATGTATTTTATTCCATTTTAAAGTCCTAGGCAGTGCAGTAAATTAAGGTATAAGATAATATTTTATAAAATTAATTGAACCAGAATCCTGCGTGGAGTGTCAATATTAATATACAAAGTATTCAATTAAAAAAGTAAAATTTTATTTAAAATAGAGTAAAAATTTGTAGTGCATTCTTGTTATTGTAAGTTCAAGATGTAGTTCAATAAGTATTATTTTAGTACTTAGTAGTAACTATGGTCACTTGATATATAATTATATGACACATAATGATATCCGAATTATAAAGGTTTTGGTGTAATTGGTAAACAGTAATTGATTTTACTGTTTTTTTATATTCCTGTTATAGATAAGAAAGTTCTCACTCTTTTATTCATTTTCTATGTAGCGTAAAATTAATTTATTATTATTAAAATCTTGATTAGCTATAAAGCTATAATTTAAATTTAATAATAGTATATTATTATAGCTATAAATTTATTGTCCTACACTGTATCTATAATAATAGTTTATCAATTTTTACTACACTTTTATTATGATTTGTTTACATCGGTTGATTACTGTTCGTTTTCCAAATAAAATATAATAAAATGTTGAGGCTTAAAATCAGGATTGATACAGCACACTCGTCTCATGGCGGATAAAAGTCTACAATCCAATCTTGAACTTTAAGTGATGAAATTATTTTCAAAGAGCTAAATAAATTTGGAAATGTAATTAACCGATCAATATATGCAGTAAAGTATAATATATTACCAAGAATGATAATAACCAACGTCGGAAAAATTATTTTGCATATATTTTAAAAAGTGTACAAAATAAAAGAGGGCAAATTGATTCGAATCTGAGCGGTCGCACAAGAACGTTCCAAATCTGGTTCACACGCGATCCAGTACATCAACTGTGTACAGATGCTGGGACAAGGTTATCTACATACAGCGCCACTGTCACTCTGTGTTCTCACAGTAGTGTCTTGCATACCTGTTTTGATATATATTCGTATACAGGGTGTCCTGTAAATAGTTGTCCAAACGAAAACCATCGATAGCTGAGACCGTGCCTTATTACAATAACCCATCATAGGTCTAATGAATGTCACACGGTTTTGGGAGATATTTGAACATTTATGAATTTTTTAATAATACTCTGTTACTTTTTTTAATGTCACTTCCAAAAATTTTTTTTTTTGATAAGTTTTCTTATGAAATGTGTGACAATGTTTTTTAAAAACAGAAACAGTTTTGCCAGGAAAATGTTTGAAAATGTGAATTTGGACCATTTATTATTTTTTAACAATGTTTAAAAAACTGTGGTGTAAAAATAAATTAAAATGACTTAAGTACCCATTAACTTGAAAACTTCTACGTTTAATGCCAAATTAGTAACAGGAAAAAAAAATATTGCTTCTGGTGAAAACTGGTAATAATGCTCAAATGTGTAGTCACTTAAAAAGTGGTCTTTGTTTTATTAAAATTTTACAAAAAAAAATCAATTTCAAAAATTCATAAAAGTTCAAATATCTCGAAACCCGTTCTGATAGGGCATGGTCTCAGCTGTTAATAGTTTTCGTTTTGACCATTATTTACAGGACACTCTGTATATTATTATTTAATTCCAAATTGTAATATAAAACATCAGACATTTCACACCTTCAGCATTGTTTTATCTTTCGTCTCTCCAGATATTAAACTATCCTTTTTTCCACATTATAGAACTATCCAAATAAATATATTCATAACTTTAAAGAGAACACATTATTATTTGTGAAGTTGTAATTTTTTCGGAACATAGTTCTGTGATATTTAATACAAATTAAATACATCAATAAGAAAGATATACATACAGGTAAACTTAATTGCATTATCTTTTGTGTGGACGTGCAGAAAAAGCAACAATAAGAGAAGGCAAAAAATATTTAATTAAATATCAAATTGTAAAAAATAAGGTTTTATCGAGTCGACGATCAACAATTTGGGAATTACGCAAAAAAGTTTTATACACTTTGGGCTTAAAAACGTTGTCATCATTGGTGGTCGTAGAGAAATCAATTATCTACTACTAGGTAAGCAACATTTTTATTATTGTTATACCACAGACTCTTAATTTAAGATTTCAAATACCAACAACTTCGCAATAGGATATTTAAGTTGTTTTGATATCCATAATGTATTTTAAACGTTGAATATAATTTCCAATTTTTTTGTTCGATGATACACTCATATTTTACCTTTTTCCTACTGTCGTCACTAGTCAACTAACTAGTAAGTGGTAAGATCGCATGTCGGGGATAAACCTCAGAATTGTCATTCTATTTCTTGAGTTTACATAATCAATTTATACTTTTAAAATTAGTAATATTAAATTAGTTAGTTAGGTTAGTTATGACATTCTGAAGAAGAAAATGGTATTTTTCGAAACCGGTAGATGTATTTAAACTCAATTGAGTGGTTAATAAAACAAAGATAATAAATAAAAAAATAATTTAAAAAAATAATTTTAAAAAAATATTCTATTTATATCAATAACAAAAATACATTACAAATCATTTCGCAGCTATCATAAAAAAAATTAGGCACACTAACAAGGTCCTTCCAACCTTTCCAATTATTGGTTTTATTCCACACCACTAAATAAAATCGCTTACATGCTAATTTTAGAATACATATTAGTTAACATGCGCAATTAGTGGAGTAGAAACATGGCCGTTATTGAAATGGATTCGTCGCATTTTAAGAAACATAATCAATCTAAAGAGCAATTATATTCACCAACAACACCAACAATCGCTTTTTATGAAATAACGGGAAATTGGAGGGAAAATAATTAAAATATGTAATTTTTAAATTTCAATTTATTCACATAACATACGTGTCTGCAGTCATTCTCTATAAACACATAGTGATTCCAAACAAAACATTGATTACATTTGAAAAATCACGGAATTAAGAATTGGTAAGTTATTGCAAATATCACACGACGATTGTAAGGGCAAATTAAATCGTGGTGTATGATTCGCAGAACTTCTGTTATTGCAGATCGCAAAAATAAATAGTATACCTTGAGATCTAATATTACTCCGTTCGCACTTCATTCATGCACAGCGGTCCCAGTCGGCTGCGTCCGTTGATTTTTGTCGTGTTCTTTTCAATACTTTCAAAATAATACGATCTGACTAAATTAACCACAAATTATTTGATAGCAAACAAAGCTAATGGAGCGGCCGCTTCTTAGGGCCTGCCGCCCCTGAACGCAGCCTTCATTGGAGAGCCTTATAAATATTACAAGGGTTAGTTAAGAATGTAATGAAATTAAAATTATGTAAATACAATAAAATATATGAGAACTTTATACAATGATAAGATGCGACAGTCGAACGGGGATCGTACGCCGGATGGGTAGTCCCCGCCGGGCGCACTTTCACGGGAGAAGCTTAGGGTGGTGCAACTAAATGATCACTATAAACAAAGCATCGACATGCTCCCCGCTAGGACACTGAAAAAAAGAATCGATCCCCCGATTGAATTAAATGGTGCTTATGATAATAGTAATGGGTGGTGAATAGTAGGCTGCCGGGGTCAATTTAAGAGAAGGTCTTGTTCTTGAGCTTGTTGAGAGCGTTGTTCAAATGAAGGAGCTCTGTGTTGAGCTGTGTGACGAGGGTCTCCAGGCTGGACACGGAGTCTAGGACCTCCACCCTCTCGGTGTGAGGGTTAAATCTCACCTCGAAAGGACGAGACATGGTGGACACCCAGCGCCTGAGAACAAACAGAACCGTCAATTAAAATTAATATTTTATTTTCAATCCCAACTGAATTATTCATAATTTTTGTATCAGATGTTGATCTTTAGAATACTCTCCAAAAATGGATGTTTCGTTTAAAATTCAAACAAAATATACAAATATTGAACTCAAATGCCTACCTGAATTTCTCTTTGGCATCTTCGAAGCTTTCGGCCACATAGTAGATGGGCTGATACTCCTGATCTTGGTAGGGCTGGATTGAAGTACTGGCTGGCTCGAAGGGCCTCAGCTCTGGCTTGTCGCTCAGGGCATGAAGAAGTTCTCCGTACGAAGACAGAAGAGCGGCTCCGTAGGCCTTCACTTGGCTGTTCTCCTTGCAGAGACCAAACTCAACGGTGAACCAGTACACCTGTAGAAAAATCCTGGTAAATCTACTGTGCTTCTTGAAAAATCGATGGATGTTTCCATCCATCAACTGTGAAATGCATGCATGTACATAATTCCTTAATCACTCTAAACAGTGCTAAAGCAATCATATTACAATTATATTAAATTACAGAATATAAAAATGAATACACCAATAACTCACATGCGATATGATTAACGCAAATATGTTCAATACAAATATACGATACATTATATATTTTAAATGTTGCTAGTCGAAATAGAATGGAAAAAGTTATTTTGCTGTTAGACACAGTACTAAGCCGTCATGGCCCAGCGTTTCTTAAAAATCTTCCTTTTCAAGTTGTGCCTTTATAGTGAATATTATCAAAATAGTTGCATTATATGTATGTTTACTCATATTCTATAAATTATAATCCAATACATAATTTTATTGTAAATATATTTATACTTGGCCATAGGTTTAAGCGTCCTTGCAAGCATTGTTATTTTTATTTGAAAACTACATCAGTCGTATAAAACACATTCATATAAAAAATATTAACCAATAATTTTCAGTAACTGGCACATAAATATAGTTCATGTATAAAATTCAACTCTTAAATCAAAATTCGCAAGACATCAATCGCATCATTCGTATATTCCAAAGTATACAAAATAATGTAACATTCGCTAATTTCTTGCAATTATTTTCGGGCCGTGCTTCCAGGGAACACGTTTAAAAGTGAATGTCCAGTCTCAAGTGCCGGTCGGCAAAATGAATTTCTTCAATAACGCAGTTTCGCAAGTAATGGGTTGACCAGATTAGTTGGAATGGAGGGTAACAGCAAAGGACAAGGAAGTGGAACACGCCAAGTAACAATATAATTTATGCAAGGATGTCGGTTTCGCTGTTGCAGTACTCGGGATGACTTACGGTGGAAAGTTTTTCAATCTCAGAGTCGGATGCGCCCAGGGAGGCGAGGCCGATTTCCTGAGAGAACTGGGCGAATCCAGGATCAGCGAGCAGGGGGATGTGACCGAGAAGCTCGTGGATGCAGTCGCTGTAAAGAACAAAATTAATACTATTACTTGTCTGCATTTTCCAAACAACCTTCTTCGTAAACTTTAAATCTTACAAATAAATTGAAGATGTGTTTAGACTTTTCGATAGCATTGCTAAAATAGCCAATGTAAGATGAATATGTGTAATAATGAAAAAAAGTCTTATGCATATTCCAGTTTATAACAAATTTTCTACCGTAATATCGTTAATATCAACAGATTATAAAGCTGTAACTAATCTTAATGAAGCTGTATTACGACCGACATTAAATTATACACTACTAAATGACATGTACGTACTCGTAGAATGTCAGTCTTGCTGATGTAAAAGGGAACTGCAAGGGTGAATGTTCATTAGCGGACATGAAGCCCTATTTAATGTAGAGCTGCTACTTCGTACGCTGCTAGAACTAATGAAGTTACCAACCCATTATGTACCCGCTCTCGGCATTTTAGTAGTCACTTGTAGCCGAGTCTCTGTATCGGATTTATAATTGGCGGCATGGCAGAGTGCGCTCGCAACGAGCAATCAGGGCACTCGAAAAAATATTTCTTTTTGTTCGTCCTTGGAGGTATTTCTCCCTAGGAGGGGAAGGAACAAAGAGGCTTAAGGCTTAACTTCAGATATTCTTGTTCTGATTTCCCAGAAGAGAGGCACTCGCATATCTTTAATTAAGTTATATATTTTATGAATCTAGAATATTGAACACGGGATATCGCGATTTATAATAATACTTATAATATTACACTGAGGCACATTTGTAAATCATTTTTTTATTATTAGATATTTTCGTAATATACGATTATTTTAAAGAGTAATTCTGTATTAAAATATTTATTGATTAAAAATACTATATTCAGCTATCAATTAAAGATACTATTATTTAAATACTACAAAAATTGTTATAAATTAGTAAGTAAAATATAAGAGTGCTCACGGTTCCGGGGTGTGGTAGGGAGAGTTGGCGTGCCTGACGTACTGGGTGGACTGGAATATCCTGAAAGCGAGAGAGGCGAGGAAGTCCCTGGCGGTGAGGAGGCCGGCAGCTGGTCTCAGAGAGAATCCTGTGTTTTTCCTTAGGAAGTCACTGATCTCCTGCAGCTGGGGGATGCGGTGGGCTACAAAGATTTCATCAGCCTGCAGCATGGCGAATACCTTTCTGTACTCCATACATGCGTGCTTAGGCATCAAGTCCAAAACGGTGGTGAACACCCTGCACCAGGTCTGGTTCTCGCTCTCGGTGTATTCAATGTGGGGAATTGAATCTCCATATTTGTAAGCGAAAGCAATCTCAGCAATGGTCTTCCTTCTTTCGCGGTATTCCTTGTCTGCGAAACCGGGATGGTTCATGTCCAATTCTGGCTCGAATTTGGTCATTAAATGATTGCAGCTGTCCAAATCTGAAGCGTGCCTAGGGAACCATGGATCTTTGACGGACATGTTGTTTTCATTGAGTAAATTGACTCCCACGAAGGATGAAGACTGCCTGAGGGCGCGGATTAGTTGCAAGAGGTTGGCGCGGGACATGTCTACAGTTACGAGAACGTCGAATTGGATTCCGTCGCTCTTGGAAGGTCTCGTTTCCAGGTGACTGACGACACCCTTGTAGTTTTCGACAGACTTCAGGATGCGTCCCAGAGATCCCATGCCATCCCGCATGCGCAGGAGGAGTGCGGCGTGCTGAGAGGCTTGCTCCGCTTCCGGAGATTCGCTCACAGCGTTCTGAAGCAGAACTTCTTCCTCTGTCAGACCAGCATCTGTTGTTTGCATAAATGTAAAGAATTAGTATCATCGTAATAATAGTACAGATTAAATTAAATTATGTTTACGTGCCCACAAGAAGTGTATAGATAGTTGTAGTGTAATTGTGCTAAGAATAAAGGCGAGAATGTGCAACGCTGTGAGAGAGGAAGGCGCCAAGAGTTCTTAACTTGACTTGAGGACAAGTACACACACGAGTAGCGAATATTTCTCACGACAAGGCTTGAGTGCAGCCGAGAAGTGGTGTGGAAACGTATTAATCCGGGTTCACATGTAGTGTAATCCAATTATACAACTTTCCAACACGTTTAAGCCAATTCCTTGATTCCTTCGAAACAGGATTTTAAAACTAATTTCCGGTATGATGTTGATTACAAAAAATACGTGAATTCCTTTTTACGGTTTAAGTATTTTACTGGCTGAATCGTGGCTCACTTCTTGACAATTTCTCAGTAGGGCTTAAGGAGCGATCATCGTATGAACAATTTATGAGGCCACAAAGCCTCCACGGCTCCGATGAAAACCGATGATGTATTGGGCTAATTTATCTTCCCGGTTATTTTTCTATAATATATATATATACTATATATTTTGGATTAGTTTAATGCAACCGTAAAATGAAAAAAAACCATGTTAAATTTATAATGTACTTTTTTGTTGAAATAATAAGACTAGATGCAAGATACTGAGTTACGTTCGCTTTTAACATTATGTGTTCGTGACCGAGTAATAATTATTATTACGAGCTTTACGTATAATATTATATTTAGAGAGAATTACAATTTCAAGAATTAATAATTATCGCAAGCACAATCCGTTTACAAAGTAATGTTAGAAGCAATTAAGGACCTCAATGTGGACAACGTGGCGTACGTACAATATAATATAAAATTCTTTGGGTGTAAGGTTGAAACTACCTTCAGTACTTAATTAAGTATATGATTGATAAATTATAATACAAAAAATGTTCTATCGCATATTTGTTGCGATTGATATTCAAGGTAATAGGTAAATCAACCGTAACATTCTTTCGACTGATATTAAAAGTGAATTGCAAGGAATGCCTTATTGAAGTCAATTATGTAAGCCGCTTTATTAAATTTATTCAGTTGTACCTAAATCATTTTAATTATTTTTATGGCGTATTCTTACCTTCAAATTTATGATCTCCAGAATTTCTACTGACGGGTACATCCGCTAAAATACACAAAACAAACATCAAACATGCGTTTTTACAAGTGTCTAAACAAACATGCATTAGAATAAATATGTGCAAATACAAAAAGCCCATCTATATTGCTAACATACCGACTGTACCATTCATTTGAAGGAAAGAAAAATTAAAGTAGTTTTTATTTAACATAAAAGCATTTTTAGGAAATTTATGTTATGACACGTTCAAAGTCTTTGTAAGATATTAACTATTAGTTATGTAAATATAACAAACTATTGTGAATTACAATTAGAAAGATAATGAGTTAGCAAATTTTTTAATTAATTCTTTATAAAATTGAGACTTGAAGCGATATTTTAATATATTGACAAAAAGTTTGTAACTATACCCAGTCCACCACTGCTGACGTCATCTTGGTCTACACAATCTTCGACAGTCGGTGACTCCAATTGTATCTTGTTCTCATTCAGCTCTTGAGCATGTGCATGAATTTCACATTCCAAACTCGAATCTACGTCGGAAATAATAAAAAAAACGCAAACTAAACAACTACGCAAAACACAAAAACATGCTAAAATAAAATATAAAAAAAGAAATCTCCGCTCAAATTAAAATTAACACTGCTACTAAAAAAATGAATTTAATTATCTTGAATTTGGTTAGATATAATAAATAAAAAAACTGACCATTAGCCCTGTGACGGGCCTCTTCGAGGACGCATTGCTTGGTTTGTTTGACAACCAAAGTTTCGAACCTCGCGTCATCCACGAGCGATCGACGGCGTGAAGGATAGCCGTTCTGAAAGAAAAAAAACAACTAAAATGTTGTTAAAGTTTAACGACATCCTTCCTAGGAGAAGATTAATTAGTCCAGATTAACTGCCAGGGTCGTGGGGAAAATACCATATCCGGAAAGCCGAGTGGGTGAGGCTTTTATAAGTGGTAAAAGGACAAAGTATGTCAGCGACACTCAAAGCGACACTAGCCCCGGAGCCTTAATATAATAGTTCAGCACAGAGGCAGATTTTCATTTCAAGTTTAGATAATTTAATCGCGCTCTTGATAATGTGTAAGGGTATGAGACCATATTTCCCTTTGATGAGTTAAAGTTTAAAATCATCCTCAATAAAATATTATATAGCAAAATATTTTGAACATTATTATTTATAAATAAAATTGATTCAAATGATCTTAATTTTAAATTTAAAAGGCAGCTATAACTGTGTTATTAATTTAAAGTGCAAGGCAAAGGGGGAGCACTTAGCTCGTATTGTAAAACCGAACTCCTGCTGGCAACGGAGAATTTTCCTTTGTGTTCTGATTCCTTTCGCTTCGTTTGACATCACTTTAACCTTATATTTCAATTTTTTTTTTTGAGAATTTATTTAGCTTTGATATTTTATTTTTCGATTATATGAGAAAAAATTTCTACTTTTAAAATGTATCTCATGACATTTTCATCCCCTTGAAAGTGTAAATTAATAGTCATATGGATGAGTGCATACATAGCGATTAACCGAGTTAAATTTGCTTCTCATTATAGAATTGCCGTTGTTGAAATATAAATATAATTGACTCAAATATGATGTTACGTACCCACTTAACTTTGATTTCAAAGCTAAGTTTCCGTATTCCGAATTGATTTAGCCCACATAGTTCGAGTCAAGTTCTCAAAGCCGGGATATCATTAAGGTCCTCAACACGTCCGGTTAAGCCATTTCTGTAGGACCAGCTCGGCGCATTGCCACCCTCATTTCATGGTGTAAATCCAGATTTATATTGTCGCTAGGCTACAAGAACAGGGATTAAATAGTCCTTCCCTTTTTACTTCGTAGTTTTGCCAGATGTCACTTGGATGTAGAAGGCTCTACGGAAAGTATTTTAGGCGCAGTTGGCCAAAGTGCTTTCTATTATTCGCTCCATTAACGTCCCACAAAGCTTTAAAAGGTTGGCGACTATATTTCGCAATCCTGACTCCTGATATTTTAAGTACATTTCAAGATAAAAAATATACGTTTTCATAAATCTTGATTCATTTCAAAAATGCTCGTAAATAGAGTCCAGATAATTGAAAATAATATATTATTTTTACAGTTTATTGTATTACTTGAACTTGAAAATAAAGTGGCATTTTCCGTCACGTTCATATGTAACTTAAATGAACTAAATCAATTATTAATAGCAATATAAAGTTGAATTATTTAACTGAATGCAAGCAAATTTGTAATTTAAAATACTGGACCACGGTTTTTACACCATGACCCAGTTTATTTAAACCAGTTATCATATAAATACAAATTATAAATTTATATTAAAAATTAAAAATTGAAGATCTGTCTACGGTTTTAGAGAGTAAATTATTTAGATTTTAATCGACATACATTAAAAATATCTATAACAGTTTGATTTGAACAAATCAAAGTTTTGCAAATATTCGTATTGCATAATGAGAAAAATATAATATATAACAAATTTCCATAATAAATTAGACAATTTAAAGTTTTCCGTTTTATGACGTGTCACATTTTTTTTTCTATTTACATGGTAATTAGCAAACAATCTCAACCATCAACACTTGTCGTTGTGCGAATGATTATAGAACACACAACTGCCTTAAAAATGATCTAACATGCCATTTTTCAATTAGAGGCTTATTAAAAGTATGACAAGTATATTAAATACGATAATTATTATTAAATACCTTTGGTATTCTTATGGTACTTCAACATGTAATAATTATTGGCGTGCATCACGTAGCAGATGCAAGATGAAGTTAGTTGGCTTTTAGTACTACTTCAATGTTATCAAATGTTGCATTGTGAATGTTTTTTGGTTCATGGATGTCACGTATAAGATGACCTAAATAGATTTATTATCACCAGTTGCAATTTGAAAATAGTTTAATTATCAGAGACTGGTATTAAATAAAGTTTTAAAATGACTGTTTTGGATACAACTTTCATCATTTTCACAAAGGACTTCTGAAAATAGAATCGCAAACGACTCTGTAAAGCAATTTCCTTTTCAGTTTAGCATCCTTTCCGTTGTTCCTTACCCTACATCCGTTCTGTGATACCCTATATCGATGACTATTATCTCCCTCTTTCGGATAACAATAAAAAATACATGTTTAGCGTAATCACACGAGATACTTGCATTAATTACAGTTACCGGAGTCTCGATTGTTGTATCGTTATCTTATGATGTGGTTGGAAAGACAGGAATATTTTTTAAGTAAATAAACTTTTAATTTAGCGAAAGTTAAACAGGTTTATAATTGTATTACATTATTGACCTTCAAGTGACACAATAGCTTGACCATTTTTTTTGCGTCAATAATCTATCACGCAAATCAAATATTATTATATACTTCAGATGATATTTTGATTAAAAAATTATAAAAAAAATCAATGTGAATATATATATTTTTAAATTATATCCGGTATTATAAATATGTTTTTTTTTGTTATACTATCTTTTTGTTAAAGTCTTAAAGTAGCATAAATCAACTTTTCGCGGGTCAAAGACCTGACATGGATTCAAATGAACTTCATGTTCATGATTGGAAACCTGCCAAGTAGCAAAATTGCAGAATTAGTGACATTTTCTTAAAAATCCATTTGTTTACTATCACAGACAGACACTAGAGTCGTCAAGCTACTTAACTACACGATCCGCGAGTGAAATATTAAACGCTATAATGACCAGAGCGAGATAGTAATTTTACATCAGATTAGTAGAGTTTTGTATGCTCCGTAAAGTATGGATATAGATTTTCTACGTGAGTCGGATGAACTATTCACGAGAGCATAATAGTTATGAAGTATTCGATAGGTGCGTGTGTAATTTGTGTACTTTGTTCGAATGACGCGCAGCTTTCTTTCGTTATGACCGAATGACGAAGAATATTTTCTTCCATCACTTCTCGATCTCGCTGCAGAATTCATTTTTAATACTCTTGAATCGGCCGTTACGGTCTCCGCGTCACGATGCAAACGCCACGGTAGAATCTGTGTTTTCTCAAGGTCCTTCTTGCGCAGCAATGTCGTTCACCTACACAAACCGCAAACATAAATATTGCGGGGAATTAATTTCTAAGGCGATCGACAGCGGGGTGAATTGGGACTTTTCATGGCGGAAAGTTATGTTTTAAATTATGTGTCAAAGTCATGTAATTATTAGTTTCTTGATTTAGATTAATGCATCACTCGGATTACAGAATAACGCTTTTAAAAAAATATTCGCATTATTGTTAATGTTATTTCTTTGAAAATTTTTCTTATAACGATTGTTGTATTTTGTTAAATTATATAAAAATTGTTTTGTATTATTTAACCTTCAAAGTTAAGACTTCAGGTCAAGGAAGATTAGAAACAGAAAATCAGTTCAGCTACCTTAGAGTGTTACGGTACGACTACTTGACCTCCATACGACATTAGTTTGCTAGTACCTTTTCTTGTAAAGTACCCTTTACGCGATAGAAATAATAGCGTGATCAAATTAGTAAGTTTGTAACGCAAAATCATTCACTACTCGGAGAATTCCAACTCACGCTCTTTAATGAATGGAAAAATATATTTTTTATTATTATTCAACTGAACGCCAACAAAATAAATTAATAAATTATTTAATCATGTCCTTAAATAAATCAGCGATTTCTAATCTCTTGACTGCGTGGCATTTTATTATACGGCAAATATGAGACTTTTTACCTTTTGTCTGACGTATGCGATACCTGAAATATGATTGTAATATTTTGGAAAGGATGTGATCCACGTAGCGATTTGAGGTTTGTTAGAATTTGCGCGTAGCACTACGATAGTCAGTTACAAAGAAACAAAACAACGACCTACAACTATTACTACAACCGGTTAACCTTCGCGGGGTGTTATGCAGTTGTGGTCTGGAGTGATTACAACACAGATTGTTACAGAATTTATTTGCAGAGCTAACACAAAGAGCTATTGGATTGGATAGCTATTAAGAACATAACCTTGTTATGCTCCGATTAAAATTAAAGCGCACACGAACTCGACACTTCTCGACACATGACTTGATCTCAGCGAGACTTTCATTAGACTATTTTTGGAAGCTTTATTTATCGCTTTGTTTTTAAATCTTTGCAGCACTTTTAGTCAAAATATTACAGTAGAGGAATGGTTTCCAGATACAAAATTATTTTTTGCAATATCTACACTATAATCATTGTCACTAATAACACGTTATGTATTTTTACAGTTTATTCCGTCAGTAAGAAATATTATCATCTATCAATTTAATCCATCGTGAGGTTTAATTAATGCGGCTACATAACTGCAGTTTAATTGATTACATTTTTGGAACATGATCGAACACACATTGTGTCATTTACTACATTTTATGATTTTCATTGACCGACTTTAATTGCAAAATACTGGTTTTGTAACGGAGAGATAATAAATACGTCTGAAATTAGTAACAAAAAAGATTTTGCTATTCTCAAGAACCTACCTAACAGTTACCTGAGTTAAATTATTCGCTGTTTTTGAAAAGCGGGTAATAAAAAAAATATATATATATATTGACTGGACTCATCGTCTTAATTAAATCATCTATAAAGCAATCAAATGATATTTCAACTATTTTTTTTTTTCTATTGAAAAACAACGTTCATTGTAGTGATCTTGGGAAGAAAACACTAAACTCCTTTAAAACTCTCGATTTCTCCCAAATCCCTCTTGAATCTGACAGGCCTTGGCCAATATCGGGAACCCCATTCGGGCGAACGTACTCGAAACGCCTATTGGACTCTGGCTGATGAAGTACCATCCATCAAACTGACCGACGTGGTGGTGAAATATCGCCGGTTCGGCAATGGCGACGTAACCCATTGTTCCACTCTTCACAGAAAACTAAAAAATGTGTTTGTAATTCGATCAAGTTCATTTGGAAGTAGAACGTCGAATGGTCGCCAAGGGCGAGGCTGGAGGTACGTTGATGCAACAAAAGTGTAACAATACAAGTGTATTTATTAATCCGTCACTTAGTGCATCATCATATTCGTCGCCGGTTTCATAAAGACAGAACAAATTATTTAACAAATGGCCGTCTTGTTTATTTACTTCTAAGTAAATATTACCAAAGCAAACAAATTTATACAAATAAAATATTTAGATATTTTCTCTTTTAGAATTTCAGAATAACAAGTGATATAAATTTCGGAATAAAAAAAAGGTATTTATAATCTAAATAATATTTTGTGAAATTTTTCATATTATATTTGTTTACTACTTTGCAGATGTGATTATTTAACTAATGAATTCTTCATTTTTATTTAAAGATCAAAAATACTGATTTCATATATCGCGTAGTTAAAATTGTACAATATTTAAATCACTTCCACTGATAGACTTAGTTAATAATTTCAAGAAATTTGATTAAAAAGAAAACATCCCTGAGTATTATCGCTAAGTTCCTGGACTTCGGACAATCGTACTAGTATTTCAGAAGCGACTAGGAAAGATCGACATACCTCAATGCTGTAAGACTTCTTAATGGCGAACATCTCCCGGTTCTTCTGTGCTGCTGCTACGGCCATCATCTTGCTGAATTGCGATCTGTTGAGAACTTTCGCGAAATTAAATCACTGGGGTTGCTACCCTTTGAACTATTGCGATCTTCGGGGATACTGTTAAACCGAGCCTGGGCGCGACGGTTCCACTGCTGGTACAATATCAATTCAGCTAGCAAAGTCTGCGAAAGCTTTTCGAATTTACGACCACGGGCTGACTGTGCCTGTCTGTCGAACTGCGATAAAAGCGAACGGATTACCGATTGCTAACTGATCTTAGAGATCGCAAACAAATCAATGAGTGCATTTGGTTCGAGTGATCAGTTTAAATACTGGCGGGTTTTGGCCCCACCCCCGGGTCGCTCGCCGCCGCGCGCATGCGTCACAGCCTCCCCTCCCCAGCCGATTGGCGAGCCTTAAGCCTTCTCGCGTTGTCAAAAACCGGTAGCAGTACGCGTCGCCACCTAACAAAAAAATTAAAGCGTCACCTCGGTGATGATCGCAAATTCGTGTCACTTCGAACTCGGTGTCGAGATTCCGGTACCGGAACTCTACACGGTCCGAACGGGTTTTAGCCGCCCACTGCTGACGGACGTTTTCAATGAAGGGCGACAATTTTCTGGATATTCCAAGGCGGTAGATTAACTATTTTCAAATACATTTGGTCAAAATTTTTCCTTAGAAATAATTAGTACCTACGCATAATTAACCTCGGATTAACGAGTATATTAATGAAGAAGAACGAGTCATTGAATTTATATCACTAATCTTGTTTATTTAGGTTACATTAATAATAATCTTTAGGTACGTGCAGATTTGTGTGGAAACATTATTGACATTGTCAATGTATCTAATTTCTTAAAATATTAACACAATGTTATGTATGCCAATAATTGTATATGTCCGGTGTACCGCGGAGCTACACGCGAATAGATAATATAAATCATCGTGATATTTAATCAGTAGACCAATAAGCTTCGGAATAAAAATGAATTATTTCCACAAAATCTGTTATTCAAGTTTTTTTTTCATTGGAGTCATTTTTTAACAAGAGTAATTTCAGAGATAACCGAGTTGTTTTTGTTTTGTATTATACTTGTACCGATATTTATTATTTAAAAGATAGGATAGAATACATTATTTGGCTTCATTGGCATGAACTGTTCGAAAACGTTCTAGTGTGCATTGTATAAAAATACGGACCACGTTTACTTGCGGGATTTTTATTTTTATTTTTATTTACAGTGTTCCGAGTGCAACAATGTTTATTAAATTAATTCATGGTCATTCGTTAACCAATTTAAAAATACGTAACTGAGGTATAGTTTTCTGTTTTTTTTTTGTACTTAAAATAAAACTTCATGTCAGGGCCGGACTATGGCCTAGGCGCACGCTTAGCTTATTTCACTATACTTATAATCAAATCAGGTGGTATGTTTAATGCTTTATTAGATTTTTTTATTTTATGTTGCCATGCGACTTTTTGATTTATAGCGACGTTGCTACGCGTGACGGATGGACGTAAGATATTTATTATTATTTATTTTTTAGTTTTCAAACTTTCTGTTTTCTCTGGATGCATCAAAACGTGTGGCGTGATATTTGTTTTTTTATTTATCTATTTTCACGCCATTTTTTTAACTTTATACTTATAATGATAAAATAACTACACACACGTATTCAGCATCACAAGTATATTATATAATATGTAGTCAATTATCGATTCGATCTTGTAGTACTTAAAAATAACACAAAGGAACAATATTAGTCCGCTTTTCCTGGTACCCGAGAATACGAAAAGTATGAATGTGTTTTTAGAATATAGTCTCTAATAATTCCCTGAATGCCGCGCAGTGTGGCCATTGCACGTCAAACAGTAAACTTGTTTACATAATCACATCTTCGTTGTAAAGTTTCATTTTAAGAATATAGTTCTGTGGTATTTTTCCCGGTAGCAATCAAATATTTCGTCTATGGATAATTTTTTTCTGTATACCTTTCTCATTGATTAATTTAATTTGTGTTTTAAGATGATGTTTAATTTTTCAAGTTCACTTGGGATTTTATCCTCTCTTTCTCGTTTTAAAATACTTAGTTCAACATCTATCACTGCATCTGTCTGTTCAATAAATTTAATTGATTGTCATCTAAGTATAGAAAGCGAATCATTCATGGTTCGGATATTTATTTTCTTATTATTATTAATCATTAATGAGTTTTTCAAAACATGGTTCTGTGGTATTTTAATATAAAATAAATGTATCAATCAGAAAGATATTGATATTTATTTTGTATTAATATATTTTTTGTTCGTTACTGTATTTCACTGTGAGATATCTATGACCCTTGTCATTTAGTCAAGATCAATTATTATTGTCCGATTTAACAGCAGACCATATTGTAAGTCTCTTGGCTATATATAACTGATTATATGGATTTTTTAATTTCAAGTAAGCTTTTAAAAATAAGAGAGGTAACACAATAAACAAAATTAATAACTACGGCAGTCTAAGAGCATCACTCTTCTTATTTCTTATGTCATGTCATTTCATGTCATTACATGTCATTTTATGTCATTTCATATTAAAGCAGGTGAGACACGACTCGTAATGCACCCCCAAGTCTGAGTCGAAATCCAGGTATATGTAATGCAATCAACCACCTTTATTCTGCTCTTCTAGATCCTCATTTTTTTTTTCATCGCCATATCGATTCAAATTTGTATCCTTAGATGTCTCGCCTTTCCAATTTGTCTGTCACTTTCCAAACTGTGCGACGGTTGTGGACTACCTACAGAAACATGACAACTGATGCTGACAACAAATCTTCTTGTTAGCATAAATATAAATACCTTGGCCACATTACAATGCGTGAGATAATATGAACAGATTTAAGGTTCAAGGTAAAATGGAAAGATCAAATTGCACAAAATAATTTAATTGTTTTGGGATATTTGAATATCTCGTAAATCTGAGTTGATGCGTATAAACCATCGGCTATTGGCTGGAGCTGGTATTCCGCGGAAAAGGTTTTAAATCAACACATATCATATTAGTTTCACAGTCATGTTGTAGTCCCGGATGATCTATCTGGATAGCTATTTGGATCTGAAAAGTTTCTCTTACGCGAAGTAGGCTGCGTTCACTCAGAGAGTTACAAAGAAAGATTACCCTTTACGGATATATTAGTTCTCATAATTAATTCAAATAAAGAAGTTTAATAAATACAATTTCCTAGACTATTTTGTATATTTGATATAAAGTACAGTATTTCTCAAATAATCGCGATTGATTTGGCATACCGAAATTAAAAATACAAAATACTTACAAATTAATTCAAAGATAAAAAATCTTGAAAACAGGGTTATTCTGATCCTTGAAAACAGGCGAGTGTGAATAATAAGGTTACAACAATGTTCCGAGTCTTAATCAAAGTAAGGCAAGGTGAACAAAACTAATAAGTCTCTCAAAAATATTCAATTTGTTCCAATACTTCTAATCATTTGTAGTCTTGTATAGTTTACCGCAATTTATATTTTGTTTATTTTGCATTTTAAATAATTTATTGTATAAATTGTTCCTTTTATTTATATGTCGTCTATATTTACTATTTAATCGTACTGAGTTATCAGAAATCAAGGAAGGAAGGTAAATAAATTAGGTCTATTTGTCCAGCTTATTCAGTTTATTAATATTATTTTTTTATGAGTTTTCCATGTCTGTTTGATAAATTTCTAAATATTCTATCATTTTTAAATTCTCATGTAAATAATTAAATCCTTTGTGTAAAATTATAGCATTGGATAGTTTGTAATGTGTGTTCGTTATATGTAACTTATTTTTTAAATGTAAATATTATAATTATATATAATAATTAGAACAAGCATTTCCCAAATTTCCTATAAAAATTGAATCAAAAACACCTTGGCTATTACCGACAACCAAGTCAACTGTGATATCTTTGTGTCAAGTAAACAAACATGTTTTATTGATCTATATCAAGTTCCGTCGCGATTGTATTATGTTTGTACTCGAAGTATAATCACCTAATTTACTGATGCATGCACAAGTCACCTCCCCGGCAGATATGCAATGCTTTGTCGAAGGATTGTCAAGGAACATGATCAATAGGAATATGAATAATGTTCATTAATCTGTTAATTCCAACCAAGTCTTCGAAGAGACTCAAGATAAGAAAGAGGAAACACAAAAGCTGACAAATAAACAAGCGATAAAATGATGAAATTCTTGTTTTCTTATCTCTATCCTGATTATTCTGGATTATTATCTACGCCAGTGCCTCGTGACTGAGGATCACGATCTTCATGAACTCTCGCCCTCTTAACTATGCTCCTTCACTTTTCTCGGCATCCTGCAGACCTTAAAGCTGTCACCAGAGAAGTGCATGTTCCTTTTCCACTTGGTCGGTCTTCATCATCTTCCTCTTCGTCCTTTCTCCTACTCGATTTAATAAGATTTAATATATTCTCTTACAAAAAATTTAAATTTTCGTTTATACTGAGTTGATAAGTATTTTCAAAGCAAACAAAGGTTCATAAAAGGTTTTTATACAGAGGTAAGTAGGTTATATAATTATGTGCACTCTCGAAAATATAATCTTGTCGCAACTATTTTTACTCGATATAGTCCGAGATTGAATAAAAGGATGGACTCTTCTTACATGAGTTCAGTAATAAAAACTAAGTCATCGTTCATTTTGAACAAATTCTAGGTAAAACATAATAATAATGAAAGTCGACGTAATTAATGTAATAAAAAATTATGTAAGATTTTCGCAAATACTAATTAAACGCACGTAGGTAAGCACTTATTTCATTAGTTAGATTCGTGAAGCACTTTACGAGGCGTAATGTATTCAAAATAACACTTAAATAATTTTATTATATTAAAATTAATTTATATGTATCTTCAGTAACAAATCAGAAAAGCAGCAGTTTCAATAATAATTACTCAAGAAAATAAACAACGTTTTATTAAGGAGAAAATTTTTTTTGCTGTGAAGTTGCATTTTGAGAACATAAGTTCTTTGGTATTTTAGTACAAAATAAAATACATCAATTAGAAAGACAAACAGAAAAAATCTATCTATCAAAAAAATATTTAGTTGCTACCGAGATTAGAACCTGAAACTCGGACGCGTTCTCTAATTTCGCTATAGCAATCGAATTGTTGATAAATTTTGAACTTATAGTAATAGTAATATTTCAAAATGATACTTCTATTAATTTGTCGACAGTGTGTTTGATTGCTGTAGCGAAATCGGAGATCGCGCTTCCTCGGATGGGAAGAGGACCAGGTTCAAATCCCGGTAACTACTAAATATATTTTCGATAGATAGATTTTTTTTGTATCTCATTAATTGATTATTTTTATTTGTATTAAACAAAGTTTATCAATAATCACCGACTTATGATTTAATCAACTGCCCCGATTAATAATATTTCATGTATTTAATTACTATCTTTAGTTTAAATTAATAATCCTTTACACACTTTTGTACATTGAATATTTTAATGTTTTATGTATATTTTTACAAATTGTTTCATTGTATTTATGTACTTTGATTATTTATTTATAAGCCGATTGCATTGAGACTAGCAGTGTTCCATGGATTAGGATTATTATAAACCAGTTATTAATCCATTAATTTATTCACGTCCGACTATTTATCAATTACAATGGCACCATTGGGAAAATTAAGGGAATAATTTTCACAGGCCAAACATAAAAGCTTACAGAAACGCACGTCAAAATAATATTTTGGCGTAATACGCAATGATTAGAAAATAAATCCTGACATTTAAATAAAAACACAAAATTCCCAAAGCATATCGCTTGGAAGTTAAATGCGTCACTGCCAGTTCGTAAAACCGCGTATTTTATGTTTGAAGAAATCCAAAAACCGGAATTACGAGTTTTGTTTAAAATATGGCCGACATAGGTTTATTAGCTATAACCATAGAGAAGCGCTCAGATTTTTTTACTTGATACATGAAACGCGGTTTTTTATTCTTAATTCTTAGTTTAAAAAATAAATAGAATGTTAAATAAACTTATAAAGTAAGAAGTAAACTTTTTAAATAAATTTCAGCAAATATATTTTATTATACATTACATAATTTATTTTATTAATCAATTACAATTGAATATTAAGTGGGTTTAATATGTCGTAAATTTTGTAGCCTTGAACTAATTTTATTAACAGTTCGTCGATGTTTTCCTGTCACTCTCCCAAGCACTGAGGATTAATAATTAAGTCAGAACATTAAATATATTCCATTTTCATTATCTTACCAAATACATATACGATAAATAAAATGCCTCAGCAAATTATCTGTACGCTTGCTTATTTTGATACATTTTTTTAATAATATCATTGTCATGTACAGAACTTAAGTATAGTGTACAAGTAGTTTATATTTCAAAACATTAATATGTATTTAAAAATTAACAAGTACGTGTCAGTCTTTTTGAATGCTGTAAAACAGTGTGATGAACAATTCGTGAATTATATATACATTAATAATGTATATATAATACACGATAATAACATTAATTCGTATTAATTAAGGATATTAAAATTTTTGGTATTTGTGATGTGGCAGTAAATTGACTTTTTTATGCATTTTACTACTACTACTACTACTACTACGGGGTTAGGCAGAGAGGATAGAGCGCCACACTCTTCTGTCCTGACATACTATTCTCTCCTCATCCACATTCATACATCTTCTCAATCAAGCTCGTCAGTATCTAGTTTACCTGGTCGTGCCAAGTCTTCCGAGGACGTCCTCTACTTCTGGTGCCATCAACATTTGCGTCACATATCTTACTTACCATTCTATCCTCATTCATCCATTCCATATGACCAAATCACCGAAGTGATAATTTCTTAATCTCACTCACTATACTAAGATCAGCTTTACATTCTTTCTTTATTTGCATTATTTTATTTGTTCATTTTAATTGAACTAAATTTTAATAAAATCTAATTTTAATTGAATTTCGATTTCAATATTTAATTAGTAATGTTGTGTAGTTATTGTGATGTATTTTGGAATATCTCGTAGTTTTTTGTTCTTTATGATCTACGTATCAATATTTCATAGTTGTTTTCCTGTTAATTTAGTTTTGTACATTAGACTTAAATTTTGAACTATCCTCGTGCATATTTATACAAGTGCGTTCATGGAGATCGCGATCTTCAGTCATGATGTAATACGAATAATACTCATAGTATTTCTCGCATACGAAAAGAAATCACCATAATCATTATTATCAGCCATTTTATATCCACTGCTGGCTGGAGGCCTCCCCATGTGTCTCCAGCGTTTCTCTGTCCATTGTTATTCGCTGCCACGTATTTTATGATTTTATTAATCTAATAAGTTTAAGGACCACTTGTAGGTCTCCGTATTGGCTATGGATTCCAATGGATGACTGTGTTTGTCCAACGATTGTTCGTCCTCCGAGCGATGTGCCCTGCCATTGGCGTTTCATTTTCTTGGCATATTCATTTATCTGTTCAACAACTCTTATCCGTTCTCATATTCACACATTTCTTTACCTCTTTCGTAAACTGTTAAATTTTTTAGACTTTCCTGATTTTCCTGATTCTGAAGGCTGAATGCAGTCCAGCTTAACTTTGTTCTGCGAATAATTTATTTGGTTATGCCTCCCGATATAATCCAACTTAAATTTGACCAATATTAACTCATTACTTTGATAGTATCATATGATAAATGTGAAATGATTGTTGAAATCAATCTATTTATATTTTATGACTAACATATTGTAAATTTTAATAAATATTTACATCAGGAAACTTGCAAATTGTATACACTGATGGCCCCGAATACTGAACAAAGTGCGCGTACTATAAATGATGTGTCTACAATTAAATAATATATAATACAACATGTAAGCAGTAAGAGACGAAGTTTAAATGGTAAACAAATTAATGTTAAAAAATATCCATTGAAACAAATATGTAAAAGAATAGTTCTTGTGAAGGTATGTTTTTACTTTGTGATGACATAATTATTGAATTAAAGTCAAATATCTTTATTTACATCACTTAATTAGATATATAATCTACATGCTCTCTTCCTCAGGATGAATTGTATATTAAAGATCAAATATTGACATTGGGTGAGAGTTTTGGCGAAGGACGAAGAGGGGGGGAGTTAATTACAGAATTACATGGTCATCAGAAGGGGAAGAATGGTTAAGTGGGTAAATATTCATTAGGGGATTGTTTACAAATTGTATCTGATTATTAATTATATTTGACTTAGGTTTCACTTTTTCTAATCTTTAATATTTCTAAATTATTATTCTTCGAAATCTTATAACATGTATGCAATATTTTTAACCCTGTATTAGATACAGAGGCAAGAAGTTTATATTATTATGTGCACTCTCGAAAATCTTGTCGCAACTATTTTTATTTGATGTAGTCCAAGATCAAATAAAAGGATGGACTTTTAGATGAGTTCAGTAACAAAAATTGACAATTTTATTCAAATGCTATTAATTATAATCCTTTAAAAAAAATTGCTACCTTCACTGCAGTAGAATTAGTGCTCCAAAAAGATTAATTTGTTTTCCATTTGTAGTATTTTATTTGCTTTCCATTTCATTATCTTCTGAACAAAAATGTCAGTCTACCTAATTTGTATATTTTAATGGAAATGATCATTTCAGTCCAATGAAAAATAAATCTGTTTCTCTATATATATATAATATGTAGGTATATCTAATTATTTATAAATAGTTTTTTTAATTTTTTTTTGGATTTTGTTGCCATTGTCGGACTTATACAAACCGTAAACATTTCACTATTTATTTAAAAATCGATTTGGCACATGGTCGCACGATGTAAATTTATAATTATGTATATCTAGCATAATTTTATTAGGATCTTTATATTTTGATATCATTGAAACAGTTAAATTACGTTTTTTTCATTATGCCTTGAATTTTATTTTTAAATAAAAATATTATATAGAGTGATTTTATTTTTAAATAAAAATATTATACATCTGCAAACCATATAAGTAAAATTGTAAAAAAAAATTGATCCCCAGCATAAAGAGTACATATTAAAAAAATACTATGTTTTTCCCAATGAGTATTTATTTTCATAATATATTCTTTGGCTTTCATTAGATTCTTTCTTTTTTTATTTTAGTACTTCTATATATATTGTGTATCTAATACATCTTTATTTCCAAGTTTAGGCACTCGCTAACGAAAACCGCTTTCAGTATACATATTATATTCCGGCAACCTACTTTTTTATACTTTTTACTATTACTTATTATTATATATTACTACCTACTTACTTTATGGATTATCAAAGTAGATGCAATTTATACAAGTTAAATTCATACCTATATATTATTATTGTATTCGATTCCGTTTTTACTTTGAGTAACATGTCAGGCCAACGGACGCGGTTACTTGGAAGCCCACTTGAGATTCCAAGGGTTGGTGTTTAGGCTAACCAGCGGGTTCAAACTGTTGGAACTAAAATCTTCCCTTATAACATAAAATGTTTACATTTACCAAGAACAAAGAATTATAGATTACAAAAGGCCCTAAGCCATAACTAGCAGATCACTGTATTTTGAGTATCGATAGTGGGAAGTTCTTCTTAAATAAATTCATTAATTTCTCTTGCATAGTGTATAAAGGATGTACTTCTACTTTAAATTCGGCACTACACTGGTGCGAGAAATATAATTTACATACCATTTGTAGGAAAAAATTATTCATTCGTATGTACCTGAACCTTGCTAAACAATTTTTCGTAATACCTACGAAAATCTTTATAAATCACTGGTCAGAGTTCAAATCGAGTTCAAAAGTCTATTTTACTCGCCTGACGTAGAAGGCAAAGTTGGCTTTGCAATTGAATAAACAATAATTACGTATGCTGGAGTACAATTTCATTCATAACAATTCAATTTTTAGTCATAAAGCGTACACAATGTCAAGGTTTATATTTATAAAACGTGATATAAACACGTTTTCACCAGAGGTTAACTGGACTTTGATATGTATAACTTAAATTAGGAATTATAATAAACTAAGGCACGACCAGGTGAATCAGATACTGGAACACGGTCCTGTTAGAAACCATAATAACCGGCGAGCTTGTATGAGAAGACGTATGAATGTGGATGAGACGAGAATTGTGTGTCAGGACAGAATAGTGTGGAACTCTATCCTCTATGCCTACACCCTCGGAGAAAGTAAGTATGGTAATGGCAAGTAAGTAAATTAGAAATAGTTTACATTAAAATTTTGCAAACTAATAAAGAACTATAATTAAATGGTTTATAAAGGAAGAGAAAATTGTGAATATTAATAATAATAAACGCAGATTAAGACCTATGTTACCTCGTTAACTTTAATTTATTTAGATAGTCATCGACCCTTATAGTAAGACTTTTATTCAAGTCTCCAAATATTTTTAAACCTTTTTTGACAACATGAAAATATTCTCAAGTTGTCACAAATGGTAGGGTTCCTAAAATAAACGAAAAATTTAATACGTATGTATGATATCTGGTATATAATAACGATAAATGTAAGTAAACAGTATTAATTATAAGTTTATTCAATTTTTTAAATTGAATATGAATATGAAGAATAACATATAAATATTAAATCACTTATTACCAGGATTATAATGAATTAGAAAATAGAGTATGAACATCAATAAAACTGAATGAATTTATTATTTAACTTTTATTAACTTTCTGTTTATTAAATTAGAATAATAGAATTACAGTTAAAATACATATTTAATAATAATTTTTAACTGGTTCGGAAGATTATGGTACCAAATCATTCGGAACTCCAATCAAGAAACAATTTCACACGTGCCGTCTGTGCAAATCAATCTTTTAAAATCAATTGTGTCACATCACCTAAAAATATTCAAGGTTATTTGAATTATATTATTTTGGACAACTTTTAATTTGTGCATGACGCCGGTACGAACTTAAATACGTCTTTAACTCAACCCATACATTTAATTCTTAAAGTGGTAATCCTTTTAGTCTTGTAATTTCAGTCACAAAATGTCGCTATATAATTAATACATTTGTTAACATACTAGAAATACTAGGAATTTGAAGGTACCAAATCACAATAATAAAAAAATCTGGTATCCGATTTGGGCCTGAGGTTAATGGGGAAAAAAGGCCGCATCGAGTTTGAGGTTTAAAAAAAATACATTTTGAACAACCACATATCGATTTTCAAATTAATATGATAGTTACGTCATACAGTAATAGTTTAAAATGTAAGTTAATTAATTATGAAGCACGAAGAGTGAAGTGTTTTTTTTTTTTTTTAAATATCGCAACAAATATACATAACGTACTTTCAATCTGATATCTCCTAAAACCCATACACCCAATTCATAATAAAAACATTGACTCATTCTTATTAGTATTGTATTATATAAGCGACATCAATGATATACCGGTTATTTTGGTTAGTGTTTCATAAGATGGCTGTCGTACTAATTTTTCATTTTTGCTAATACATTTGGTAATATTTGCATTCTTCTCTTATTACAAATGTAGTGCATATTTTCCATAATTCCTTTAATTTATGACAATAATTGCAAAATTTAAAAAATACGTTACGTGACAAAGAATCACGTGCCTACTACTTATTAATTAAAACCATACAAAATTACAATGAATATAATACTTTTATTTTCTATTTTATCAATAAGCTTTATTTTTATAAAATGCCTTATTATCTCCCTGTTTTAAATAGAATTTTAACAATATTATACTCTAAATATATGTATAATTATTTAACTAATTATGTTCATAATTGTAAACGATCTCCCTCTAAGCGCGAGACTTATCTTCTATAGAGAGATATCACGCAAAAATATCACGTCATATTTGTATACATTATGTCAGAGCAATGTAATATTTAATATATTTATTAAAATAATAGAATTTACTCTCTTTTTAATAATAATTTCACTATGATACTGAATCCATAGTCTACTATATATTCCACAGTTCTTAATGAAACTTGAAGATTATGTTAACAAAATTGCTGATGTAAAAATTAAAATATGTATGGTCCCTCATATAACTGAACCTTTATAAATCACGAAGAAATTGGAACGTTTGTTAATTTCCCGTCCGATTTTTCTAGAATCTTTAAGAAAATACATTTCGTAATATAATATAACAGTATTTTGTTAGCAATAATTGAAGTAGCTTTGTAACAAACAGCAAGGTCGTACTGGAATTATTGTCCTTTCTCCTCCTACTCGTTAAGGTTATGAAACCTTCACTTTGATGTGGATATTTTCTCTAAGCGAAATCACTTACCCTTCGAATTAACCTGTTCTAACCGCATTTTTGCAACGTTCCTGCGCAAGGATACGCTCTAAGGATACACTGTAATTCATTTATGTTAACTAATATTGAATTAATATTCATCCATATATGAATATAAGAAAACCCGAATACTTCAATATCTCGGACATGTAATGAGACATCCGGAGAAGTACGAGATCTTGCATCTCATAATGTAGGGAGATTGCAGGGGAACATCATGGGTGCATAACCTAAGGCAATGATTTCCAGTCCAGTGTAAAGCTTTTCCGGGCCGCAGTAAACAAAGTGATTATAATTAAGGCCCATTGAATGGATAAGGTACAACAAGAAGAAGAACATGGGTGAAATTTTTTAATATTTTCCAGAACCTCTTTTCCTTTGAAATGCGCAATTACAATATATTGAAGTACTTTGTTCTCAATCTAACGTATCTCACCGTCTAATTTTATATTAGTGCAATTTCCTTGTGTGTCACGTATAGAAAAATTTGATAGGAAACTGGTGGATTACATTGCAGTAATATGTCAATTTTTCTTTTAAATATACTCATATTTGTTTCAAATTAATAAATCATTCAAATAATTTTGATAGTTCTGAGGGTAGAGAAATATTTTTAATTAAAAAACAAAAACAGTGCACTTATATTGTCAGAAATTTGAATATTAGAATTGGAAAACAATAATATTCGTAGTTTAAGTAAGCGGGCAGGTAATTATTATTTAATACCTACTGATTTAAATGTCCTTCTGTTTCTATCTAACGCTCCAAGACGCTGGTTATTATAATGTGTTTATAGTACTAATTTGTGTAATTCAATTAAAATAAAAAAGATTGAATTCACTTATAAAGCGTGTTTTTTTAGAGGTTTATTTTTCGAATTGCCAACTCTTTTTCCAGCGACACCCAATTTGATAGCTAATAGCTGATTTGTGCTCAGTTTGGTTTGCTACTTTACCATGAATAGACTAACACCGGAACAATGCTTGCAAATTGTGAAAATTTATTTCGATAATTGAAGTTCAGCTAGCGAAACTTACCGTGCGCTACGTCCATTTTACGGTCGATATAATCATCCATCCGAGCAAGTTATTCGAATAACCATGGATTGTTTTCGCACCGCGCATACTCAAATTGATAATACACATCTACATCCGCGTGCGCACCGAAGAAGCTGTTGCTGCAACTGGGGATAGTATTGAGGAGGACCCGAATGAGTCGATTTGCCATCTAGAGCGCTATAGATCCATGATTACTGACTTTTTCGTTCTCCAATTGAATATCATTAATGTGGAAAAACTGTGGTTTCAACAAGACGGCGCAACATGCCACACAGCGCGCGCCACAATTTATTTATCGAAATAAACATTCGATGAACGCATAATTTAGCGTAATGGACCTGTGAATTGGCCACCAAGATCGTGTGATTTACACCTTTGGATTATTTTCTGTGAGAATATGTGAAGTGGCTAGTCTATGCCAATAAACCAGAGACGACTGATGACTTAGAAGCCAACTTTTGTCGCGTTATTGCCGATATACGACCCAACTGCTCCAAAAAGTGGTCGAAAATTGGACTTTCAGATTGCGCTTTATTCGAGCTAGCCGCGGCGTCCATGTGCGCGAAATCGTATTTAAACACTAATGGCATTAAATTACGAGTATCTTTCAAATAAACCAATACCATGGCCATTACTACAATTTGTATATGTTTTATTTCATTTTATAGTTCTATACCTCTAAAAAAAACACTCTTTAGTACTTAGTTTGTGGGGTTCAATTAAAATGAAAGAAGATGTAAATCAATAATGAAAGTGGAATTCATTTATAAATTTAATCGTTTAAACATCGCTGAATTTATTTCACTCAAACGACGTTCAAAGACGGGTTTTAAATATTAATCAAATATTATAATTCTTTAAATGACTTCATTCATATTTAATTTTAATTATTGGTTATGATTTAAAATTTCTTAAAGACATTCCACTGGCTGTGGAAGAGATGGATAAATATGATTGATTGATTCCGGATACATTTTACTCACCTTCACCGCTGGCGGCGTATCACGTAATTGTATATCAACTCGAAAAATTATCAATTGTACATGGGCAGCGTTCTTTTGGTAACTTTAACATAAAATGTTCTAAAAAAATTCCCACTTATAAATATAACCGCTGTCTACCATTCCATGAAATACAAATTGGTATTAGTAAATTTTCTCAACAACAATACGTTTATGATCTTCCACCCTATATTGCATAGGCAAAGCCGTGCTAAGTGGTTGAGTGGGCATGTACAGAAAAATTCTCAAAACAGAGTTTCTCTACCTGGGTGTGTATTATCTTGATATCATTATTTCATTAGTATATTTCACAATGGTGGTCTGTAGTATATTTTGAAAATTTTAATCAAATAAAATCTAATTTAAATACCAATAAATTAATCAGTTTTAAAGATAGACAGAAAAAGTTTATTTATCGAAAAAATATTTGGTTGCTGCCGGGATTTTTTCTATATATCTTTCAAATTGATTAATTTTATTTCTATTAAAAATACAACAAAACTATATTCTGAAATTTTCACATCATAAAAAAATTGTTTTTATTAAGAATATAATCTATCTTTAAATAAAAATACCGAACCACTAAATCAGAAAACACAGTAAACACTGTAACCGAAAAAAATCACCATTCAAATCACGACGATGATGTTGCCTACTTGCATATTGTATGATTCTAATCTGATTATAATCTTTCAATCCGTTTTTCTGGCATGAAAGTTTTCTATAAGCTGATGTTTTGTGCTGTACTATAATAGAATAGGGAAAATTCTTATAAATTCAAAAACAAATATAAAATTTAACAATTCTGGTATTTATTAAAATATTTGTAAAAATTGTATTGCTTTTTAAAAAGAGCATTTGAGATGTTTAAATAATCATCATTTATTATGTAATGTGTGAACATCTCATCTCGCTCCCCTCCTCTCTAAAAAAATCTTACTGGTGTTATCTCTGAAAAATATGTGATAGATATGCTCGATTCTGGGTTTTGTACCGGGTAAACAATGTAATATCACTTACTTAATGTTACTATAATGTTATCAAATAAGTGTTGGTGCAATGCATATTTGTTTACAAAATAACTTTAATTAGGCACATTTTGAGTGATTAAATATGCATATAAATAGTTAGACAAAAAATGAAAACAAAACTATTAAAAATAATGGTTCCAACTCATAACATACCTCAAATAATTTCTAGTTTCTGAAAGATTGGGGTTTATAAACTAAAATATACAAATGTAGGCTCAGCATGTAGGTAGGTACATACATAATATAGGTTTTGTCTATATACTATTTTTATTTATATTTATTGTTTTATTTATATTTAGATATATATATATATATATATACAAATATAACGCAAACAACGTTATACATAGCTCTGTGATATGTTCCGAATAATTACAATTTCACAATATGAATGTGTTCTCCTTAATAATATATAAGTTGTATGAATATGTCCAAAAAAAATAATTATATAAAAATAAATTGTTAATTCTGGCGTCTGCTATAAAGTAAATGGTTTTCAAATGATGGAACAATAGATATATTAATTTGAAAAAGTGTAACATATGTGTTTGAAAATTTGTCGTCAAAAGTACTGTCGCTATAGCATAATTGGATAATGCACCTTACCCAGATTGGAAAGAGATCCAGGTTCGAATCCCGGTAGCGCAACAGCAATATTTTTCGATAAAATTAATTTTATGTGTATATCTTTCTAAATAATACATTTAATTAGTATTATAATTTACTGTTAATATTCCTTGATCAACAGTACATTTTAATAGTCCAGTGTTCAGACAATTAAGAAGAATAATCGAGAAATAATACAATTGTTTGTATCTACTATTCATTATCATTATCAATGGCGCAATAGCTCCGTGAGCCCTGATCTCTTCAGTTAACTCTCCGACTCATGATGGCGACTTCTTGCATATTCCGCGTGACGTTTTCCAATCACCGTAACTCGGAACTCAGAACAATGGATTTTGCTTCAAACGTTGTTTTCACTGGTCGGTCTACCCGTGCATTGGGTATAGCCAATACGTCTCAGCCTCGTTGTTATAACAATCAGGCCTATTCTCAAAATTGCAATATTGAAATGAAGGTGATTGTTACACCAACCCTCAAAAATAGACAGATAGTTTTGACAGATTATGGTACGTTTATCTCCCTCACTCCCTCACTCTCTCTCCCTCTCTCTCATTCAAATATAACACTATTTTTGAGGGTTGGTGTAACAATCACCTTCATTTCAATATTGCAATTTTGAGAATAGGCCTGATTATTGGGTTCACCAAATTTCGTGTATATTTTGTGATTATAGCTTTTATTATTGGCTTCAAGTATTCCCATTAGATCTTAGGTTTGGAGACCAGAAGTATATTATAAATTAATTGTTAAGTACAAAGCATATTATATTATTATGCTGCTGCTTTGTACAAAGCGTATTAGTTATTAGAGAAAATAGAGGTTATGTTGCTGTACTCAAAATCATGAATCCTGTAGTATTTATTGCTGAAAAAAAGAAAAAACGTCATTAGTTTTAAAGCAGTTAACGAGAGTATTTATGCATCTACCATTAATTACCGACATTTTATTAAAATAACTATACCGCCTTATCCTACTTACAAAAGAGATACGTTCCTGATACCGAAGTCTTCCTGCCGTGATATGTTTCATTATTCATTGTTAATTTTCAAGGTCTACGCTACTGGAAGTGTATGACTCGAGTACTTGCGATGAGTTTCCTGAGACTAAAATGGTTATTGAAACGTAACAAGCTTCGCACAAGTTATTTTTAATATCCGGTTTTATCAAACAAAAAAATATATATGTAGCGGTTTTGTCTCTTGGTATTTGGCCTTGTGGCTAATGCGATAAAAATTTTGAACCCGATATTCGCGAGTAATAAATATACAACAGGCGTGCAGTCCATACACTCAAATAAGTAGGGACACAATTCGGAAATAAATTATTAACTCATAATATTCCCAGCGCAATTATTTATATCTTATTATTCAAATACATTCAAAATAATCAAGTTAATGTATTGTACATAAATTTATATTTTTTTCTCAATAAATTACATTATATACAGCTGATGTTGAATGTTTTATTTATCATTTTTAAGTAAATATATTTTTTTACTTTTACATAGTTTCAACTCATTTTCGGACTTGGTTTAACTTAGACCTTAAATTCATTTCACATAAATATATTAACATAATTTATTTTAAAATAACGTAATAATATTTTAAAATATGAAATCCTATCATAGTAGTGTACATTATCTTTTATTTCTAGTGAGAAAAATATATGTTGCTGAAGTTTTATATTTTGTTTCTATATTTATTTCTTTTATCTGTTTTTTATGAAGTACCTACTCATAATCCAATAATTCATTTATTTTAACACATATTACTTTAACTCTAAATTATCCGTATATTTTATTAGTACGATATAAAGGTCCATGTCGATTTAGTTGAGATACATCTCAATACTGTGTATACGTGATAAGATTTTTTTCTGGAGATAAACTCGGAAATCAGCTTGAGAATGTTAGAAAGAGATAAAAACTTAAACCACTGTACACGGCGTACGTTCTGACAGAGAGATTAGAAACGTACACATAAACGTCACCTAAAACTACCATAGATTCCTACAACTATCTAGTCTGAAAGTTAAATCAAAATCATTAAACATTAACATTACCAGAAGGCGTTAAATTTTAAAAAAATATTGCGTTTTAACTGCTACTAGGGAGATTCAAAAACACCCAAATAACAAACCTAACGACAATGGCATTTGACGTTTAACGTCCGAGCGTGAAGTAAGCGAGACGGCGAATCTCTGACACAGTGAATGAATACGAAAGCCGAGAGTTGTCTCCAAAGCATCTCATGGGAGCAAAATCCGTATCTCCGAGATAGTCTCGAGTCGAACATCTTCCAAAAATCTCTTCCGTGGACACGGACCATAAGCATATATAATATTGTAATATGTATTGCAAAAGATTTATAGGTAAATAAATACATAAATATAATTTATAAAACACATTATTATTATTCTAATGGATGAGGTAACATTACGTAAAGCATGTTAATTAATTTATAAGTATTGTACGTACCCAGATAATTGTACGTTGAGTAGCACGTGGCTTGCGGTTTTTTTTAATAATATTTTTTTTATTTAATCCTGCCAAGAATTTGATACGCAGGCTAAAAGAGAGTGTGTTGAATATATCGCTCCTTTATCTAGTCGGATAAAATATAAAATTAAACCAGCCTTTACACATTAAAGTATCGCATAATATATGGAATGGCCTTGATTGAGAAACAGCAAAAAAAGTTTAATTTATGTAATAGCAGCAATGGCTTTAATAGATAGGTACTTGAAGCAGTATATAATAATATTATACATCTAGAAGAAAAGGAGCACTTAACACTATTACAATACTGGTCCAAGAATAAACATATACAGAAAAAAAAATATTATTAATTGATATCTGAACTAATTAAAATCGTAAATTGAATACACAAGTCTACTGACAAATTTAAATACAATAAATATAAAATAGTAATTGGTTTGACAACTAGCTTTGAACTCCGTAGTGGGCAGAGGTGAAGCCTGTAACAAAACGTAATATAGTTTTATATACATTGTTACGTGGCAAAACGTAATATATTGTTATATACATTGTTACGCTGGCCCCAGTGGATCGAACGCCATGGCATCACGTCACCGGCTAGGCTCAGTCTGAGTATGTCTCTAGTGCACTATGTCCGTGTGGATGTCTCGGATGGATGGGAATGGTCTTAAATAAATCAAACACTCAGTTTAGATATGAAACATATAATACAATTTATTTACGATTACAACGAATACCCGACAATGTAATTTGCACGATTTGAATCTTTCTATCCTCTTCATTTATCATTGTTCTTTCCTTCAGGCGAGGACACTAGTTTGTTATGAATTTAATACTAATCTTGTGGTTATTACAAGGTTGAGAGGTTATTTGAATGTTAAATGAATGCCGTGCCAAAATTATCTCTCGCCATCGAGAGACTTCCAGATTGTTGCATGATTCATTTCTCACGTGCTGATTCTCCTCCTGCCTCCAGCCGGGGGAAGGGTCCATGATGCGAATGGATCGGGGACCTCAAACCTCCCGTATCCACCGCATCTCCTTACATCCAAATTTCTCCATATTGTCGGTAGAGCGCCGTTCGGCATACCCCACCCGTCTCGTCAGCTCGAGTCCAGGTCCCTCCTTTTCTTTCCTCCCGCCTTCACTCGGATCGGCAATGTAGCGCTCGGTCTGCCGCACAATTTTTAAATGTCACAACATACTTATATATAATGTATTAATATGATACGTACTTACTGATCGCTGTGTTTCAATACACGCTTTTTTACAATAATATTATGGCAATTTCCGAATTAAAAATAGGCAACCTTACTTATAATCACTCCAAAATGTGCCAAAACGCTATGAATAGAATCCAATAATACTTAACTGCCACAGCTCTGGCAGCTCACCTGTAGAGTGGCTGATGGCCACGTCTTCTACAAAACCAAAAAAAAAGTAAGATTATTTCTCACGTAATATGTTTTAATATTAAGGTGCTCTCAAAACATATAAGGAGCAACGTTCTTAAATATCATATTTAGACTATTTTATAACAGACAACACCATAGTAAACTAAAAATGAGTACTTGTAAGAGTTCTCCCATTCATATGGTATATGCACACGTATCTTCTTACTCTTCTCCCCACCACCACCGCTGTTTTATTAACTAATAAAGTGACATTTAAAAAGTCTCGATCATTTAGTAATTAAAAAAAAGTATCAAATAAAATTTTAAAATTTTTAATGTTGTGTTCGCATCCGAGTTCGATACTTCAAACAAACTTAAAACAAATCCAAAACAACTTGATCGTTGAATACGAGTCAATAAATTCGTATTATATTTGTCAATGTGCATTGTATGTAAAGAAACTAGTATCCGACTGCCTTTTTTATTTACATATTTAATAATTTTACTCATAAAAACTTTCAGCTCTTTTTGCAGACAATAATTATGCACATAAAACCTAGAACAAATTTCGAATACATTAATCTTCAGAAAAAAATTAATATGTTTGAATTTTACATGACTTACGCTCACTTGATCGAGAGACACTATGATATTTTTACAACAATGATTAAAGCGTGATTTCAAAAAAGTGTAGTAACTATTTTTTATACGCCAGAGTGAGAAATTAACCAAATAGGTTCGAAAGCAAAGCTGATACACAAAAATATACATCTACAGGTGAATATTGTGTTCCAGGTCAATTTTTTTGGCAGATATTTGTCAGTTCGCATTTGATATGCATAGAGAGTAGTTGATTACAATTTATTATGGATCATCTAACGTCTCAACAACGTGTTGAAGTCATTAGAATATTTTATCTCAATAATAATGGCAATGCTGTAACCATTAATGGTGCTCGCTATCGTCACATGTTGGAAAACTTCTTGATGGCTGAATTGGGTCCGACAGGTCTGCAACACATGTGGTTTCTACAAAACGTCAACAAGTAGTTCAACAGCACACATAGCCCGAACTACATTTTAAATTTTGCGAGAAATCTTACCCGGCCGCATAATGTCAAAAAGTGGTGATATCGACTAACCTCCTCGATCACCTGATTTGACAGCATCCGACTATTTTTTGTGGGGGTATTTAAAAGGAAAGATCTACGTCAATAAGCTAATAACAATTCCGATGCTACAGGATAATATTCGAAAAGAAATTGCTGAAATAACACGCGAAAAAATTGTGATATATTTCTTAGTTATTCAAAAACAACATCGGTCTGGAACATAATATTTCCCAGTATTTATGTTAAATATGATATATATATATTTGGATCAATTATTTATTTATTATGATTTTATTCAGTTAAGCCTCACGGACCATAATTATAAACCAAACTTTTAGTGGAAACGTCTTCGAGATTATGATGTGCATTGTGAATTATAAATTAATCCAATCATAAAATAGGTATCTGCACTCATAGGTATTCGTTAATGAATAAACAAAGGAAAAGATTTGTTTTAAATATAATAAATAATTAGATTGTATTCGTGTTAAAATTAGTTAATGTATTAGGAATAACATACTAGGAAAGTATTTATCAGTTTTGGTCTTACAATGTGCAATTTTGAAACGTGTATCAAAGTACGTCAATTGTTGTTGTGTCGCTGTTTTTTGTATTGGGGTATGCTTATTTAATTTCTATGATACAAAAGTACAAAAGTAGTTTAAAAATTGATTATCTTCGTCATCAAAAGTTGATTACTTGGTTCCAAGGGCAAGTCCCAAAATCTTCCCCCTAATATTACATAGTAATTATTTTTTACCGTTTGATGACAGATAAAGCTCTTTCATCGTTAAGGAAGTAGGTACGTATTTTGTGCCTAGCTTAGGGTGATTTAAAATAAATATCGATTGTGTAAAATAAGTACTCGCTCCATTTTTTATCAGTATATATTTTTTGAGATTATTCTGGCGCGTAATTTTTGGGGAGGGATGAACTAAGATATAATCTTGTAGGTGTTTTTCACTCCATCAAAACCTTTTGAATTTGTTTGTTTTTTAATGATTTTTGATTTTTTACATTATTCTTGATTGTACAAATAAGAAATGTGTTTAATTATTATTCAAAATTATATTAGGTACTGTAATTATATGAACAGCACTACCGCCTAAGAGAGCTTATTGTACAGATCCAACGGTGGGTGTGGATGACGTTAATATTTACGTGTTGCATTTCATCTCTCAAACAGGCGAGTATTTTATTTAGGTTTTTTTATTGCATTTTTCTATTTTAATTAAATTACAACATATTTAAGTTTTACAGTAATCATCCAACATAATAATCCAAAAATTCAAAGGTTTGTATACCTTACTGACTTTATTATTAAGTAGATTTATATATTAATTTTGGCATTAGAATAGCGAAATATATTTTCCAGCTTAAAAATCAGCTTCAATTAAGTCGACCGAAAACTCAATGCGACTACCTACTTCATTCTAATCTCCGACGCGGACTTTTTTAATGCTTGTTCCGACGCAGCTATAAAAAACTGGCTTTCAATAACGTAAATATAAGTTCCAAAATTCAAAACAAAAAATACGCAAAACATCAAATATTAAACACAGTAAAGCAGACACACAAATATTACTACATAGGAATTATTTTGTTCGGTCAAAGGAATTTTCAATTTCGTGTCACCCACGTGATCACTTTGGTACTACTTACGCAATCAAATAGCTCCGCAACATATTAAAAAATATATGACTCGGTTGATAAACGCTAACAATATATAATAATATGCATTAGTGTAACAAATATGTCTTGTTTACACAAAGATTTATTTTTCGAAAAGAAATACTTTTACTGTTGCATAAATGTGTCATAAACTCTCGGATTTATGTTTCCATAAAGAATGTATGTAAAATGTCCCTCGTCTCGCAACATACGTTTAAAACCCCTCTCCTATGTGTTCACTTTTACTGGTCTGTGGAAACTACCCATAAAAAATATTACAGGAATGAATAACCTGTCTAGTAGAAAGACACTCATTCCAAGTTACTGAGTTAATGAACAGATGTGGGTAGAATATTGGATTAACATGTGCGAATCGTCACTTCATCCAAACACTTTTTTTAAATTCAGTAAAACTAAAGAGTATGAAAGAATATTTTTTTCAAATGCATAAAAATATGTAAATTCTAGAATCAATCACGGCAATTTTTTTTTTCGAAGGAGCCACCATTTGCCACACAGCGTCCACCACGATCCAGTTGATTGCTTTCTGCTAGTGTTACTTCAATTCATACTAGCAACAAATATTTTTCAGGTGCAAATCCGGTCAAAATTATAATTATTCAGTGCTTAAAGTTACCTAAATATTGATTGTATTATTTTAAAGTAACATCAAATTGTAGGCATAATAATTTCCACCACCAATTTGATTTAGACTAAAATATTTTTCTGTTTCTCATTATCAATATTGAGATAAACATTTTGGGAACATCTTAAATCTATCTAATAGCATTGTGGTATGTATAGCAATTTATCATAAGTACTTTTGTACTATACCCAAAGGCAAAATGTTATAAAATTCTATTAATTCTATTAATGATTATAACAAATTACGAGCATTACATATAATTACATTCTAATTAGTTAATATTATACAGTATACATAATTTTCAGAAGAGTAATGAATAGGTATAGGAAAATGCTTGGATCTACAAAGAAAAAAAATATATGTAATATATAATAATAGCAAAATAAATTCAAAATATACCCATCTGAAAGTAAGAATAATAATGAGTATTTATGGAAGAATCTTCATAAGTTTTTAATTGACAATGTACATGTTGCTAATAGTATTGATTAATGACTTATTGAAAAAAATGATATAAAAGTATGTAATCGAGAAATATAAAATTTCAACAAATTCATATTTAATTTAAAATTTATAAAAGGTACGTGTATTATTGTTATCGTAATATCCCTATGAAACGAAACAAATATTTGAAATAGTATATATTAATAATATTATCCGCACATATGTGCTTATACAGGTTGTAATATACCTAGTTCACAATATTTCCTGGCTAAATTACGAGTCGGAAATATTAAAAGAATATGTGTAATTTCTGCTCTGTTACGGAAAATATTATTGTTTGTAGTTTTTACAAAATCGTGTATAGCTCTAAGTCTACGTACTTTGAAATAAATATTTGAAAAATGTATCCATTATAACTTTCCTTCAGGCTCTATATCATGTAACATAAAATAGTCTAGCTGCTCGAAATTCAATGGCCTTTATTTTTTTATTCCAAATATAATTTGGAATTTATTCGTCAATTTTAATTTAACTCATGGCTGCACAATATTTTTTTCATGCGGAAGAATATCTCTCGAGCTTACAATTCGACAATTATTAAATTTCAAAAGAAAGGTCCCAGTTTTAATTAGATCTGCATCCCGTGTAATCCATTTTCTCTACTTTTTTAAAAATGTACACAGTTCGGAACTATATATATTTCACTATAATCGATTTCTTATTATCACTATTTAGTTATATGTGCATATAGTTTAAGACGAACCACTCTAATAAATAGAACATAGAGATTTTATTATGTTTCTTACCAGGTTTACCAGCTTTCTTCACGCCTCAGATATTTTTTCTGGATAGAAATTGTGGAGCATTGGTGAAGTTAAGGATTCAATAATTTATTTACTAAACAATAATTTAAGTATGCCATATAAAAGGAACCTAATATTCATGAAAATAGAAAAAGTTGAAATATAATAAGAATCATAAGATAAGAATTTAAATGTAATAGAAATAAATACTTAATCGAATTGAAGATTAGAAAAACTTCATATTTTTTAAATAAAAACTGAAGGAGAGAATAGTGATCCGAAAAAAGCCTACAATTAAATCTTTAATACAATAATGAATAATAAATAATAATAATGAAATAAATAAATAATAATAATGAAAGAGAAATTATCAATATTAACATTGATGAAAATGTCGAAGAAATTGATAAATATTGTTTTTTATTTATTTAGACATATATGAAATTAAGCATTGTACAGCTACAAAAAAAATACAGTTTGTTAGGTATGCATTACCCAACTAGGCAAGCTTATTTTAGGTCAAATTGGCAAACAAATTATATTTCACAAAACCAAATAACTCATTGAAGGCAAAACACAGTCAAATAGAATACGAAAAAGCTAGAAAACGTGAAAATGTATAAAAATATAGAAAAAAATACCAATGTGCAATACAATATTTAAAAGAATATAAGCACTATATATAAGATAAAGGAAAAAATGCAAGATCAAAACACAAAATGCAGTTATAAGAATTATTGCATTCATTAATTTAAACAAGTTACATGAGATGAATTAAAATCAATACTATTTATAACCAAATCTGTCGATTTTCCAAGTGCAGATGGAATTATATTACATTAGAGCAATTGTATTATATACGCCTGTACATTTATGTACCTAATATTTAAAAAAAAAAAAAAAAAAATCGGATATGCATATTGTCAATCCCGGCAGATTTCACAATTTGTGTTGAACCTTGTTAAATGCTTTTAAAAAATAATAAAGTAAGCGTATTTTTTTTATTAATATCTCCATATAGCTGTATTGGTGCTTGAATATTGAATAGCGTCTCGCAAGATTCAAGACCACGCTGAAAACCGAACTGAGTCTCTTTTATCTGTGATATTACCGTAAAATATTCGTAAGAAGACCTTCAAAATATGACTCACCCAGCTGATTGTGCGGTACTCAGAAAATTTGTTATCGTTCGGTTTTAAACAATTATTATATAATACATTAAATTATTAAGGAAAACACATTCTTATTGTGAAGTTGTAATTATTCAGAACATAGGTCTGTGATGTTTTAAATGTTGAGATCCAGGTTCGAATCCCGGTAGCGCAAAAACAATATTTTTCGACAAAATTGATTTTATATGTATATATTTATAATTAATACATTAAATTAGCATTTAAAACATTCATACATTCGTGCACTATACAATTATGATAAATCTCCGACAAATATTTAAAAAAAATATAGTATTATTACGCGTTTTATGTAATTTTAATTTATTTGACTAGTAGATGCTGTAGCGTAAATTGTTGTAAAATCAGGAAAATATATATAAAATATAATTATACTAATCCGTCAGCAAAAATTATAAACTAAAACATTTGTAGATTTTACGCTTTTTAAAGAGTAAAATCAGTTCCTTGTGAATCGTTGAGAGTAAAAAAGGTATGTGAAAGTTCTGTATGTACTGGATTTGATAATTAATATTAGTGAAACAATTTAATACAGCATACATTTGACTTATTAATAGCTATTTCGGTACATTGGAAACTACTGGAATATTTCAATATTTTACTACTCGATACTCGAGTAGTCGATAATGTCTCTAGCCAGGCACCCGCCCATCCCTTGCAGGGCTGTCTTGACATTATCCGCCAATCTGCGTCTTGGCCTTCCCCTCGGTCTCGATCTAAATCAAAATAATTTCCTCTGTATATCTGGGGCGGTATACTATTCCAAAATGTTCAGGTTCTTTAATCATTAAAAAGGTTTATTTATTAAGTGAGCCGTAAATCTTGAGCGAGACTTTATTTTCAGATTCATACTTTAAACTTCAGTTTCAAATTCACACCCTTATAAAACGATCGGTGATATTAATGCTGTACACAATTGGATCTTTAAGTTTTGTAACAACATCCTCGATAACAACAATTTCAGTAAAGCAAGATAACAACCGTTTCCTAATTTTACCCTCGTATTTATTTCTTATTGGATATTATTATTGTCACATTTGTTTCCAGATATTTAAGCTATTTTAACCGATTGGGAAACGATACTATCTTACGATGAATGGCAATAAAGATTATGGTGTATGTAGATGATAGATGTTAAAATAAATAAATAATAATAAAAAAGTTTTTTTAATTTCTTATTTACTATTTTTCACAAAGCTCACAATTTGTGTAAATTCATTATGCAAGTGTCCAGTGAAACTAAGGTGCTGCTCCCCGATTGCCATACAACGTTTGAGGAAAACGAGTATATTATTTCATTTACCCTGTACCGAAATCTCTGAGAATAAGTCCTAAGTACTTTTAAATTATTATCGTGGTTTGAATGCTTAGCAACTAAGAATATGAATACGTCGAAATAGCTCGTTTGGTGTGCCTAGTTACCAAATAGTTAGATCTTCGCGGGAATTCAGAAAGTTATTTTTTTTTATAACATATATATGTAAATATAGTATTTTTTTTAGCACTATTATAATTTGTTTATTTTAAAAATGTATCTCCTAAAATATTTTTCGCTTTAATTTTATCTCACATTTTTTTAGTTTTCCTGGACCACCAAATAAACTTAAGGCAAATAAAATATATATGTACTCGAAGTTTGTACTCGTTATCCTAGTAAGGCAAATAGGAAAAAATAAAGCTAAGTGAGACAGAGAGCCATGAAATTCAAGAAAGGGGAGGCCTAAATTCAACACTGGACGCAGATCGGCAGAAGATTTAAAAGTGAAAATGTTGTTCATAACTAGCCAGATTTAATTTGACCACCATAAAGCTTCAATCACTGCCCTAAGACGGGTTCAGGTTAATATTGACAGACAGGCTAAGAGAAGCGGTAACGGTCGACCACGACGGTTCTTCCATACGAAATGCTATAATAATGTCTAAATTAATGAATCTGTAATGACTGCATACAATTATTTAATATCGCTTTCTGCGTGTATTGTTTTCCAAAAAAACATCTACTCTTTCGACGGATAATCTGTTTTCTTAGCATTAATTGTATTATATTATAGCACGTATGCGCTAGTCTTGGAAAAATATTGTATTGATAATCATACGAAGGTGAGAAAATCAATAAGAAATAAGTAACAGGAAGAAAGTAATTAACTTATTTAATGCCTCTCTCATCAGTATGTACTTATCATGACTGAGCATGTATTTTGTATTGGTATTTTGCTTCCACGATGCCATTCTATTATTCACGATCTTGGGCCTTGTTTAGAATTTAGTCTGTCCATTTTATTAGATATTGACCTCTCGCCCTCCGTCCTTGTCCATTCTCCACCACAGCCTAAACATCTTCTAGCTACATGCCCAAAGTATGAAATAATTATTTTCCTGCACGTTGTGGAGAATTAATGTGGAGTTTCAGAATACGCTACCATATTTCGAAGGCGTCGAGCGTGTTTCTTTACTTCCATGTTTCGTAGCTATGGAGAATGCCAGGGGTTTTATCGCACTTTAATGCATCTTGAAATAAATCGATTCATCCAAATTTTAGTCAACTTCGACACCAGACTTGGCCATACCAACTCTTCTTCGAACTCGGCCTCGCACTCTCCATTTCTCGTGACAAACGATTCCGGGTAGATAAAATCATTAATCTCATTGTAGTTATTAATAACATTAGTTAAACATTTGGTCAAAGCCATCTACTATTTATCATTTTAGTATTAGACCCAGTTCTAAGCTCTGCCTCTTTTTTTAAAACACCTCCTTTCCATCCGTCTAATGCCTTCCTCATTATATATTCCTCGTCCATATTGAAGAGATCCGGAGACAACAAACAACTTTGTCGGACCCCTTTGTAAACTTTGAGCGGTTGCTATGAGAAGTTATTAACCCTTACGACCGCGGTACTGTGTACATATAGGTTTTGCATTTGAACTATCAGCTGCGAAGAAACTTCCATTTCCTGTAGGATTTGTCAAAGGCATCGCCATTTTATTTAATATTACATGTACTTTTATATCTACATCAGTAATTTAATTTGCAGAAAAAAATAAAAATAAATTATATATTCTTTTTAATATCGTCGAATCAAATATGGCAATGCGTAATAAATATTTTTAATTGCTCTGTTCAAAAGCCATTACGAAAAAATGCACAAATACAATTTTAAATAGTAAACAATAATTTAACAAATACAATTTATATTATAGAACAAAATAATACATTTTAATTTGATTTAATTTAAAAAAATAAAAAAATATTGCGTTTGTTTATTTATTGTTAGGCTGGTGCTCTCACTAGTTCATATTTATATTTGCAGTCATTCATTCACGAAACGTGTGAATTTGCAATTTTATTTACTTCGAAATTTGTTTCAAATCAAACCAGTTTTCAATGTGTCCATTATATTCGACGAAGGCAATTGCCTTTTTGTAGAGAGGTTTTACTCACCGCTAATATGCATTCGGGGCATGGGTAGGCGATTCAAACATGACGTGTGTTTGAATCGCCTACATCACATTATGTACGGGTTTATATGCTGCGGGAATCCCAGGTGAGCGGGTAAAAGTTTTCTGCGTTTCAAGCCACTACTCATGTTACCTGTCTTAGTGAAAAAGGAAAGATTGAATACATAATTACATTCCGACCAGTCCGCGAGAATAACAAAACTAATGAAAAGGGTTACAGCAATCTTACCTTTTTAATAACTAAAATAGAGTTTATTTTTAACTGCAACATGGAATAGTTATTAATTACTAATACACAAAATAAAACTATTTAATACAAATTAAATTAATCAACTAGAAAGATGTGCATAAAAAATGTATGCATTGGAAAGTATTTAGTTGCTACCGGAATTCGAACCTGGTTCTCTTCTTATCCGAGTAAACGTGATAACCATTCCACTACAGCAACTGATTACAACAAATTAAGAACTTATACTTTACATTTGATACATTTATTATTCCATTTTTAAAACCAATCAATTTTATATTGCGTTGAATCTCAAATACCTTTGAGTGAATTACGCTAAGAGACGCTAGAATTAAATTAATTAATCAATTTTATTAAATTTTGATATACTTTGATATAACTCATATATTTTTAAGTAGAACACATTTCCCCAAATAGAAAGAGATCCAGGTTCGACTCCCGATAGTCACTAAAATTTTTGTCTGTATATCTTTCTGGTTGATTAATTAAATTTATATTAAAAATTCCACAGAACTGTGATCTGAAAATATAACTTTACAACAAAAATGTGTTCTTAAAAACAATTTATATTGATGTTTAATTAATTTAATTTTTCATACAAAAATACCATTAAACAATACACACGCGTATACAAAGTATTTATTCTGCATATTTTTGAGTATTTTAACTAATAATATACATAAATCAGTATATATTTTTTTGTGAATATGCTTAATATATTTATTCAGAAACTATTGAATTATTTAAAAAATAATGGTGATATTAAACTAAAACAAATTAATGTAACTCCTTTTAAATTCACGGTAATTTTTTTTTAAATCGTAGTTTAATTCTACAGAGAGAGAAAAATGTATCTGGAGCGTACATATTTATAACAAAGGTTATGCATGATAAACTTAGAAAATGTAATTTATATAATTATAAGACCATAAATGATTAATTAACAGGTGTATCTGTGTACCTATAAGTCACGTGATTTCATTGAATAAGGTCAGATATTTCACATACTTTACTGCCTTGAAGAATTCGTTCAAGGGTACAATTACGTACATTAAGATTAAATGTGCTATTTTTTGATATTTGAACGTGTATTGACCATTTTACGAAATGGGAAAATGTATTAGACACTATGTTATATGTTAAGGTCTCTATTAAACTCATTTAAACGATAAATTGACTATTATAATGTAGAAATATTTCATCCATAAAATATATGTTTATAAGTATGTATTTATAAAAATATATTCGGTAAAAGATTCAGATTCAGATTCACAATCACAAACTATTTTATTTTTCTAACATTTCAATCACATACATTTTGGTGAGATATTTAAAAAGTTTAACACATCAAAGCTGGATGCGATTTTTTTTTTAATTGAACATAATTTTTTGAATTGTCTTAACATTATGTCTGACAAATCTGTATTGTTTACTATATACATATAAACGAAGACTGTTGTATTAAATAGATACACTTACGTAGAATATATGCACTTAGTTGTCACATCAATATTCTCATTAGTTTTAAAACTATGCTAAGTTCTTGTGTAATGAAAAATATAAAAAACTTGGTTGTCCCAAGAAAAGGCTCGAATCCTCGACCACTTATTTATTAGACGAGTGCCTTAGCACTAATCCAAACAAGCACGTTAATAGTTTTTTAATTAAATAATATGGCTACTTATATAGAATTGCTATTTACAATTAAAGGCCATAATAAATATTATAAAAAAAACAATCTTCTCTGATCCTTGGCCCGTTCACCGCCATCTTATCATTAGAAGATATAGTTTATTTTTTACCATCACATTTAAAAAAATAATATATCAATGTTAAAAATGTAGTTATGTAATAAAAATTTTGAGTTTTAATAAACAGTAGTTTTATTTCTGACGTCAGATTTCTTCTGAATTGAGACAAATCTGTAGCATTTGAGAGGCTTGTAGAACCGAATTAGAATTATAGAAACAAAATATAACTTTAATATTGTATTTTATGAATAACTTTATAACACTATTTATAGTCATAAATAACCAGCATGGCTAGTTTACCGTTTCCTAATAATAATAATAATAATCACTATTGACTTAGTGGCGTGCTGTGTTGCTAGAAATGGGGCAGTCAATTAACATCGATAAAATATTACAAAATAAAATTATAGAATGTTTGAAATCGTGAATTGGATTATTTTCTTTTTCTTACAAATAAAACTTTCAATATATATTTTAATTTGTTTGTAATGTTTTCATTTAAATAAAACACGTTTTCCCTCATATCAAGAAATTATTATATTCAGTCAAATTCCACAACGTTGCGTATTTTATATGTATTGTAACAACTGTAGAAATGTTTAACGAAATTTTAAAAAAGTACGTTAAAAATTTTTGAAATATTTTGTCAGAGGTTCGCAAGTTAGGGTGTTATACGAGGCACGTTTTTTAAGTAATACCGTTGTCGGATATTCACGGTGTAGCGCTGCGATTGCGATGTTGCGAATGCGCAATGGTTTCCTTCATCTGTTGACTCACCGCATGCAACGTTAGAGACATTCACACAGAGTGGCAATCTTGTAATGAGTAGTTGAAATGTTCAAGACAGTATACCAGCCCACCGACTTTGAGATACTGTTCGTGATTCGTTTCTTGAATGCACGAAACATTAAACCAGCTGACATTCAACGCCAAGTGTGTTCCGATTTTGCGCCAAGTGATTTCCATATTTTCCTTCATCTGAAGCGATTCCTCGGTGGCGAGCGTTTTCATCCCAGGCGGCGTCGTTCTATGACGTAGATATACAAAAATTAGTGCCCCGTTATGACAAGTGCCTTAATAATAGTAGCGACTATGTTAAGAAGTAGTTTAAGGTGTGGTAGCGTCCGAAGAAAGTAGTGTTATAAAAATGATGTGTTTCTTAAAAAAAAAAATTCGGCACTTGCTTAAAAAATTCGCCTCGTATATGTGTAATGATGTTATTATGGATATTCAGTATCTTTGTTGAAACAATTGTGGATATATATTCAATGCAGAGATGTTATGATATAAATGTCAAACGTGTGACACATTTTTTTAATCTTAATTTAGCAAATTGCATTTTTCTCCTTTTTTCGAAATCATTTAATTTTTTAATATGACTTTTATATTGAAGAGAACGGTGATTACTGACTGAGCCAATACACCTCTCAACTAATTGTGACTACAGAAATAAAAAAAGGGAGTACAATATGGCGGTTGCTTTGCTAGTGACGTCACCGTTAAGTGCCAAGTTTGAATATTAAGTAAGCAAATATTACAGATAATATTTGTTCGATCTTGATAACTTATTTATGGATCGCCGGTCGCCTAGCGCGCGTATGTGACATGCCATACGTAAATCAGTATTTCTTGTCTATTATTGATTCACTATCTCCTTGCCTTTATAACCAGAACACGATCTTTTCTATGGTTTTGAGTTAAAGTTGTACCTTCGAACTGAAAGTAGCGCTTACCATTTTGGGTGCATTAACTGCTGCTAAATTCATCTTGCCATGTGGAAACAAAGTGTTGGCTTGTAAATTATAGTCCTTCTGTGTGGAGCAGATATTTGGTAGTGTGTAATCGGTTTCTCGCTACCGTGCGAACCGATTTAACGCTGTACATCTTGCTATTGTGCATGGTGTTGTTTGACACTTTCGCGCTATCGCTGAAAGTACATGTCCAAGTTAACTTCGTGCCGAACAATATGTCTTAAAGCCAAAAAACCTGTTAATTCAGTAGAAGAAGATCCAGATACCGAATGGAGCGTTTCACAGGTGGGTCGGGTTTTCTGGTTCTGAGTGTTCTTTCATCCACCCCCCTGTTCCCTATTTATGTCCCTCTCCTGAATTCCATCCACCCTTACTGCATCCAATATTTCCCCACCCCCTTATTCATACAATATTCCTAAACACTAGTGATGGTGGACGAGAATTCGAAGACGCATTCAATTAGCTAAAGTTACAATAAACAATAAAAAAGAAGAATATGAAATGTAGAAATGACAGTGACATCAAATAAACAACAAAAATTATCTTAATTCACACTCCAGCATTTCCAAACTTCACTTATCATAAATGCGGCAGAGACTCGGACAGTCCACAATAGCGACAACCGTAAAATTGATGCCTTCCAAATATAGTGCTGAAGACGGTTGTTACGTATCCCACATGGATAGCACGACGCACGAATGCCTCCAACGTAAGTAGAGCTGATTTAGAAGTTAGGATTTTACAAGGCCCGTCTCACTGAATATTTTGGAGGCTCCTTGTCTTGAGACCCGCCCAGATATATTTACTAAAACAAGTGGTCATATCTGTAGACCCTACCTAAAATAAAGAGTGAATATAACATAATGCATTTCAAACAGTTTTTGTATTTTATTTGCTCCATATTTAAAAGTACTTTTCTCTGACTTTAATATTACCAAATATTCGAGGGCCTTCTGGAAAGCGGAGACTCACAAATGCGATACAGCAATACTGTAAATCCGCCACTGGTTGCTATAGACGCAATCCTGCAATATATCCAACCACTGTCTACGGTAAAAAAACAAAAGTAGTAAATATGACAACCTAAAAAAGAAAAATTCTCTCGGGAATTATTTCAGCATGATGGAAGAATGCCACGAATATAGATGCAGAATACTCCGCACCTAGCTGGAGAAACCCTGGAGTCAGCTGTGGGGGTGATCCAGTTCCGAGACATAATGGAGGTACAGGTGAATATTATGTTCCAGGCCGATTTTGTTTGGCCGCTATTTTGGTTTGGGAGATATTTGTCAGTTTGCATTTGGTAGTCCTAGAGTAGTTGATTACAATTTATTATGGAGCATCTAATGCCTCAACAACGACTTTTACTAAAGAAATTATCGACGAAGCAAATTTTGACTTGCTTTAGTGCCCCAAAATAACTGTTATTAAGGCACTAAAAATCTTCAATTGATACACCCACGTAGAGTTACAGTATGGTGCACCATGTGAGCCAGCAGAATCTTTGAGCCCTATTTCTTTCACAATGCAAAAGGCAATGCTGTAAAAACTTCATAGTGGCCGAATTGGGTTGATTAGGTTGACAAATGTGGTTTCTACAAGACGGTGCCACTTCATACTCAATCCGAGCTACGCTTAAAATTTTGATGAATGAAACAACATCGGTCTGGAACATAATATTACGAGCCGTGTTTCATCTGATTGAGCCCACTATATGTTAATACTGACAAAAAGGAAAAAGATGTTTCCTAAACTCTGCGACATACCAGTTTTTAAATTTCTTTCCAGCTGTACGAAAACTTAAGTAAGTACCTATTTTTAAAAACATCGCTATTTAGTATTGGATATCAATTTTTATTTCTTCTGGTTTTCTTGACATTCAGCTTCAAAAAAGAACACAATTTTTTTATGCATTTTGTACGACAAACGGGGTGAAACTTTGCGACAATGGCTTCACAATCCTAATGTATTTAGTATCATCAGCGAATAGCAAATTCACACTTTGAACTAGATAAAATTCTTGCTCAAATAAAATCATTGAAATATTATTCAATTGCTTTTTGGATCATTAAAAATTATTATAATGGCTTTACGACACGCCACTGATGCAGGTTTTCCCTTCCTAAAGCAATTTTAATACCGCTTGTGAATCAGCGCCATTTAAACCCGTTACTTGTTCGGTTATTCCCAGAGCTGTGCTCAATATACTACACATAAGGTACGTTCAAACATAAATAAATCAATTGCGATAAACTGGATAAAATGGTTGTCACTATTCAAATTTAGTACATACTCGTATATGTAAGTCCTACTACTGTTATATTTTAAATGTTTCACAATTTCGTCATTATAAATCCACTTGTATGCAGGTTAATAGATTCGCTTAACATACGTAAAATTAATTTTTGAAAATCAACCTATTGTAATTCCCCTTGAATATTAGGAATAATAGTAACCCATGGACGGGAAGAATTTTGATGAATAAAAGTAATATTATAACATTTTACCAGAGGCTTCACCACCCTGGAATTTTCAAAAAATGCATTTTTTTATTACAAATTCCGAAGGATCAATGATTTTACTTCAATGTTAGCATACTCGCTTGATTTTTTTTTTTTAAATTGACCGAGATATTAAGAATCAAAGAGGACGCAGCAGGTGTTCGGCCACGCGTCAAATTTTTATTCTACCGCATTTTTCTCGAAACTATGTTATTCATACTGGCCTGCAATATTGCAACGACAATTTAGTTCTGAATGACTTTAATTTTTTAACAAATATTTAAGATAATATTGTCTATAATGTAGTATACGAATTTTTTAATCTAATGAACTATTTATTAATAAAAATCGTTTAAAAAAAAATTGTGAATTTTGAAATCGGGGAAAGTTGCAGGGAAGTCACGAGCGCAACGGCGGAGGAGCTCCACGGAATGGACATGACGCGGACATTTTTTTTTTTTTAAATATAATAATGGCTTAATATGTACATTAATATTTTTGTATTTCCTATATAAATATTTTGGATCTGCATTATATTTAAGATGCATGAGAGAAGCCACTACCAGATGCCATTATCCGTATCTGTAATGTGGACTTGCCTACCAAAAATTCCGAGAATAAGCAGGTTTCGTTTAAAATTGTTATTAATAATTAAACTAAGGTTTTGTATGACACTTAGTATAATGTACATGAGTAAGAGGTGACGTCATTTGTTGATATTTATAGCGTTTAAAAATGGGGAATTACAATGTTGAATCCAGAAGCATTAGAAAAAAATCAATTACGGTTGTTGATAATTGAGATTTTAACATTAAACAAAACTTGATAGTTATTTGTTAGTATATTTTAATACAATAACTTGTGTTATTGATATTCTCAGTAAATTTTTCATTATTTATTTGAAATTTAAATATTAAGGAGAACACATTCTTATTGCGAAGTTGTAATTATTCAGAACATAGGTCTGTGATGTTTTAAATACTAATTTAATGTATATATTTATAATTAATACATTTATAAATAATTCATCTATAAATTTAGATCTTTAAGAAGGATGATAATGAATTGAACTCCTCGATTGGAGAAATGGGATGTACTAGTGTTCAGTTTAGGTATCGTAATATTTCAGACTGATCCTATAAGTAACAATGTCTGGAGATGTGTGTATGGAAACGCCAATGTGCCAACAATTGAAATTGGCTTTGAAACTTCACCGGCTATAATCAGAAGAATGCACAGATCGAACCTGAAAAAATCAATATTGAGTAAATTTTTCAGCCAGAGATAAGAAGGAGGGAAAGAAAATTGTTCGCTTACGAATCAGAAGATGAGCCGATCAGAGTAAAATACCGTTTTCCAATATTGGACACGTCAATTAGTTTTGTAAAAGAACAGTTCACACAGTTAAATGAAATTGCAAGATTATTTGGTTTTCTATACAATATAAGTGACCTCAAGATGAAGATTGTAGGAGATTGACGCTGCAGCTCTCTGCTTTGAACTTTAAGGTATAAGTCATCAAATATAAAGAAATGACAATCCCAAATATGTGCTGAACTATCTGTGTTAAAACAAGCTATAAAATTATTTTTGTAATTTGTTTGTAGCTCTTCGTATCCTTTTGACTTTACCGATATCAGTGGCGAGTACGGAGAGGAGTTCATCAAAACTGAAATTAATAAAAACCTATCTGCGCAGTTAAATGAGCCAGGAGAGACTCGTGAGACTAGCCACGGCTTCAGCAGAAAAGACATGCCTTACCAGCTTGACATTAGAAATCTTATTTCTAAAATAAAGGCAAGGAAGGTACAATTGGATAAAGAGGAAAAATTAGAAGAGAGAAATTTAAAAACAAAATAAAATATAATAAACAGTTTAATGTTTTATGTGTTTTATTGTTTAGTTTTAAATGCAAGTTATTTTATATTTGATAATGTATTAATTATTTTAGTCTGGATGACAGGAGAGAATGATGGTAGTAAAAAAGAGGGGGCGAAATTTTTAAATTCTCGCCTAGGGCGGCAAAATGCCTAGAAACGGCCCTGACGATGATAATATTTGATGTTAGTCCGTAGAAATCATTTACTATAAACCTTTTGGATAATTCTGAATTTTCAAGGATTTAAAAAACAAAACAGCAACATACTCAGAAAAACTGTTACGCATTCAAGGACAACAGATAATAATGTTGTTTTCGTGGTCTACCCCGCTCTGGAATGTCGTTAAGGCAAAAACTGATGTAACATTGTATATGTAGTGCTATATATATTATATAATGTGATTAGGTGTCAGAATACAGAAAGATGACATAAAAAAGCGGCTAGTGCAGGTTGTGAATGTTGCTAGATTTCTGCAACATTCATGGCCATCACAAAACTTAACTCAGTTCCAGCAATACTTTTGGTCTTAACAATCTGCAGGCTTATTCCGGGTTACGCACTAGCGAGGCAGATCGCTAACGTACGCGGTCCAAGCGCTTTAATAAATATTGTATTACATACGCGACGTTGGCCATGAAGATGACGTAAAATCCATATACTTATGTCGTTAATCAAAGCCGTGACGCTCGCGCCAGCAGCTCAGACACAGCTACCTGAATGGGACAGTCACCCTAGAGCAGGAGCCAACAAATTGCGGCTCCCGAACCGCATGCGGTTCTTTAGGTGCGTGCACGCGTATGATTCTCTGAAAAGAGAGCCTAAAAAGTTTAAAAAAAATGTATTTGTACTTAATATACTCGCATAACATTTTTATGCGAACAATCATTTTCAAGCATATACCTTATAAAGAGTAAAAGAAGAAGTCAAATAACTAATGAAAATTTTTAGTCATGTCTAAAATTAAATACTACCTACTACGCACCGAACATTTTCTGAAGTGCAAGGTCATACTTCACATTAGTTTTATGTTAATATGTATGTTTACTTGAACATGGTTGGATTTTTAATTTGCCAATGTTGATTTTTAACACATTAATATGATAAAGAATAAATAGAATTTAATCAAAAAATGGCTTTTGTTCTTTTTTTTCTTCTTTGTATTTAACATTGTTGTAGACACCAACATGGTAAGGAGGAAAAAATATACTCTAATTAAAGGTGATATAATTGATACATGTGATATTTGACGAGTTTTTTTTAAAGACGTACTGTAGATAAATATTTTTTAATCTTGATCGACGTCAAGCGTATCTGTTGGTACAGTTGTCATAATTTACACTGAAAATAGACTTTGGACTTTCGATCGGTGCTCGACCGTGACGTGAATACTGCCTACAAAAAATGTATCCACGCACGTTTTAGTGTTTGAGACATTTTTTTATGAAATTACCCTGGAGTGCTTTGGGAACCATCATATTATCTATAAAAGAGAGCGGGTAAGCGAGCATGCTTACACATGGTGTCACGTGTGTAAAATGGTAAAAAATTTGTACCTACGTCACAACGTACGTCATGAATATAACATTCTTTAATAAAATTGGTGGTTCAGCGAACGAACTAATGAAGTCGCTACAGATTTCGAAAAGTGAAAATAATGATAATATGCCGGGAATACGAACCTCTGATGACAACTCAAGTACCCCGATCGAGTTTATTGCCTCTTATCATAAAACTACATGTAAATGTGTCACTGAATTTCAAAATACGCCATAACACTTTTTAACAAATTTGAGTTATATACATATATATCATTGGATTTGGAATTAATTTTTTTATTTTAAAATGTATGTTTCATTTTAAAAATAAGCTTTGCTAGCTAGAAATATTAAGTATAATGTTAGGGTGAGCAAAACCAAGTATAACGCAATGTGATATTAAAAATCTGCCATATTTTTAAAATCACAATGAAATACATATATACTGGTTAAATAGTAATTAAATGTGTTATCGAAAAATATTGTCGTTGGGCTAACGGGATCGAACCTGGATCTCTTTCCAAACCATGGTGAACTATTCAATTATGCTACAGCGACAAATTTTCGAACCCATATGTTACACTTTTTCAAATTAATAAATCTATCGTTCCATTATTGGAAAGAGATCCAGGTTCGAATCCCGGTAGCGCAATAATATTTTTCGAAAAAATTAATTTTATATGTATAAAATACTAATTAATACATTCTGAATAATTATAACTTCACAATAAGAATGTGTTTTCCTTAATAATACAAAGATTAACTTAAATATATAATTATTTTATTTAACATGTAAATAATTAGGTACTAAACTTTCTATAAAACTAATATTACATCATTAAAGTGTGCAGTTTTGCTTTATTTTCTTGAAATTATGAAAACGTGTTTTAGCGGGTATCGAAAGTCAGCGACTCGACTCTCATATATTATATAGCTTTTTATTTGTCAATTGTTTCATTATTTAGGCTTTTTTTTTGACAGAATACCTGACCTCATAGAATTAAACGTTATATGAACTTATTTATATGATCTGAATTTTTTTTTAACTGAAGATCTAAACAATTACAATTATTATTTCTCTTACGTGACTCAAAAAGTCTTGAATTTTTTAATTTAAAATAACAATCAACATATACTCAGAGATTTGCTACCTCGCGCCTTACTTTACGCTCATCTCGTACGTTAAAGATCAAATATCATTGTCGTTCGTCAGTTAAAACTGAATAAATGTTTGTAAATTAATATTTTATATTAGTGTTTGTTTAATGATTTATTCTATCTTTCAGTATATATGGTTTTACGGATATATGATAATTTTAGGTAACATTCTTGTACACGTATCAAATTTCCCTATTCGATTCAACGTCGTGTTCACTGGTTTGTGTTTTTATTTATTTCTACCAATCTCAAGCTGATCTTCGATCTCTAGATCAAAATCTCAACACGTGTCTATGGTATGGAAATGTATCTCAATTAAACTTCTGAAATTATCTCATCGTGTCTCCATCCGTGGACACGAGCCTTTATGGAACAACTTAGGAAGGACATCAAGAATTTTATTACAATATATATGTTTTTAATTAATATTTCGTAGGATATTAATTTGATCTCATGGCATAGATTTTGAATTTTATTAGTCATTTATTTTTCATCCTGAGCGGATAATTTAGATTTTGGAAACACATTACTTATATATATATATATTACCATCGTGATTGACAATTTAGACGGTCACCTACATAATCGTGTATGCATTATATATGATTTTATTTAATTAAATTTTCTTGGCTCAATGCTTTAAGCCCAATACATTATTTGATTCTGAGAAACGAGGCCAGATATTGGCAATACGTAAAATAAATTCTAGATTTTTTGCATTAATAAACTTTTGATTGTTCTTTTCAAATATTATTGCACACCCCACTTAATCAAGCTGGAATGTAAAAACGAACTAGCTCGTTTTTTCCCCTCACTCTTCTATTACCCCTCCCTCTATGCCCTAATAGCCAAAGATTTCGTATTGAATTAATCTATGAAAACATTGTGTTGAAAATTATAACTTGTTTGTGAATTCCGTACCTGCAAGCTAACTACTAAAAAATTTGGATTAAAAAAATAATAAATATGAATTAAATATATTAATTATAAAGATATACATATAAAATCAATTTTATCGAAAAATATTGTTGTTGCGCTACCGGGATTCGAACCTGGATCTCTTCCCTAACCGGGGGAGGTGCTTTATCCAACTAAGCTACAGCGGCATTATATTCATATTTAAAATATCACAGACCTATGTTCTGAATAATTACAACTTCACAATAAGAATGCGTTCTCCTAAAATATATATTAACAAAAGGCTTATATGACGCATAGATATTGTTTTCTTGGGGTGAAGAAAGAGAGGTTCGTTTTTATCATTATCTCTATAAATGGAAACAATATATATGAAACATCGGCCCGTTTAAGCAATGCTATATTATCCTCTAGACACTTGATTAAGATTATTTTATTATATGCACCCGCAATAAATGAAATATTTAACTAAGATTATTAAAAAGACGAAATGTTATAAACATTTTTAAAACATCAACATGCGAACTGATGTCGATTTGACGGAGTTCGCGCCTTCCCGAGCCCGGTCCAACCCACACACACTAGTGGGCGTGGTGTGTTCGGGATTGTTCCGAACACTAAAATGTCATCGCTACAGCTCAGTACCCAAATTGTGAATATACAGGCACGGTGATAATGATTAATCAGAAGAAATGAGATCCAATCTAATTTGTAAATTATATAATAATTTATATCGGATGTCTATTTCGAAACTATTTTGTTAATTTGACGTTTGTTTTTGACATGTCACATTAGCGCCAACTCACAAATTACACGCAACTTATTTGACCTACTTTTATGATTATTTTGTTGCAAAATAAGCATTAATGCAAAATGAAAAATGCCTCTGTTTTAGGATTTGATGAATGTTTTGCAAAAATAAAATATGGAAAGCTTGGAGAATATAAAAACAATTATGAAAAATTAAACAAAAGTAAAATATGTGATGTCACATTGACAATACAAAAACAAAGTTAGTAGTCAGATGTCTGAAATAGTTAATAGTCAAAAAGATACCATTAAAAATTTAATTTTAAATGTGTCTTGTTTGGAGTTTGACATTTAGAATTTTTCAAAAATTGACACATAACAAATTTAATTTTTCTGTCGTTGCGTGATCTTTAATACAAAGCCAGTCTGCATACACACAGTAGTATAAATGGTCTGCGCCTACTGTTATTCGTATTTCCAATCTGATTAACTTTTTTGTTCATTATGTATTTTCCACGTGCGCAGAATGTGTTAATTTACTTTTAGAAGTTTATGAAATATTTAGATTTTTGTAGAAGTTACACGTATATCATTATATAAGTCATAAAATAAACGTATAATTATTTCGCTTTATATTACAATTGAAAATGGCAATGGATATGTGCGTCTACACATATACACGTCTAAGGCTTACAATATGTTTTTTTACAGTATGCAGTGGATATGTGTATCCCTGTTGAATATTGCTGAGATATTCAGGTTTCATTTAGGTTATGCTAAGTTTTATTTTAATCGTTTGGTTTAAACCGGTTTCCCATTTATCCAGACGTAGCTTTAATCCTAACACAATAATTTATTGTAGTCCACGGTACTCAAAGCAAGATTTTTCTATTCGTATTTTTTTAAATTTATATGTAATAAAAATTATAACTTCATTTCTTTCGATGGCAAATCTTTTATGGTCTGTGATGTGAAATGTTTTGCATTGCATGTCCAATGTTAATACTGAATTGAAGATTAACAGTAAATTCGTCGGTTATATCAACAAAATAGCTGCAGTATTTTATTATTAATAATTCAATTGTAATGTTTATTAAATGTTATAATTAATTAATACTTTAAATTTAATGTTACCGTTAAAGTGTTATATTTAAATAATGTATACATTAACTAGTCAACGTATACACTAACTATGAGTTTATTTTACAGCTTACATTGCTGCATGTCGTGTAGACTTTCACTAGATAATGTATGATTTAACTAGTGAGTTTATGAACTCGCCGACGCGAGCTGATCATATCGTGATCAAACAAGATCTGTCAGACGAGCGTGTTTGACAACTAACCACACATTAATAATTCGAATTAAACATTAAGAATAAAATAAATTGTAAGCGTAATTGTAAGCACAATGTATTTTTACATACCTTATAGTTGAATAACAGAAAATAAATGTGATTTAAGTTTAAACTTTGAGGTTACGTCGGATAACAACAATAACACGCACGCACTCCACAGCCGGAAATAATGTTGCTAATGTAAAATATTGCTAGCAATATTCCTAGGAATTGCAATGTTGTCACTCGAAACAATTAGACGTGTTAAAAAACGATTATATTATTATATTCGTAGGCACATTTCTATTAAAAAATATATTTTATATTCACTGAAAATAATTTCGGTTTTTATGTTAGATTTTCCCAAAAATAAGTAAACAAATTGCGTATTTTTTAATATGGCGTCTTCAGTGTACCATACGTTAGGTGAACATTGTGAATACTTTAACAGACACCGAACAATGAATGCATACAACAACTAGTTAGAGTGTTCATAAATCATTTTGTGTATACTGTGACTATGTGACTAAAACTCATTGTTGGTGCATACATTGACTAGTTAATGTATATATTTTCGAAGTTTACACTTTGTAACATTTTCATTATATTTGTGGTTTTTTAGGATGATGCGAAAAGAAGATCACAAGATTGATGAGATAGAAGACCGCGAGCAACATGGATAGCTTCAGTCAGTAGCGATTTTATAGATTTAAACAAGATCATGAATGCAGCCCGTGATAGAACAGAGTGAAGAAAAATGTTCAGAATCACTAGATAATGGCTAGTTTAAAGTAAATTTTAATGCTTTCTATATCAAACAGATATATTTTATTTGTTATTATATATAACACATATATTAATATAAATATATATGTTAATGTTGTGTTTTACTGAGTGTTGTTTTCTGAGGGTTTAATATTTGGTATAGAATTGTATTGTTGGCTAATGAAGAAGAAATGCAACAATTATCAGTACTTACTACAAAATTTGAGAATAATACTCAGAAAAAATGGATATACTCGGATCAGTGCAATGCTTAAAAATCTGAATATGACAAACTTTAAGCAGATAATATATTTCGATGATACGATATTTATTTTTAAAATCTTCACTAAGAAAATATCGGCAGAATTTATAATAAAAATTGATGCAAATTAACATGAGCACGAACATCGTACAAAAGGAAAAGATAGACTGAGACTGCCATTCAGGAAGAAGACTTAATCTCAGAAATCGATGATGCACAGTGCGATGAAGATATTTAATGAAATGCCAGAAGATGTTGGGTGTTCAGAGGAAAAATTTCAAGATTAAATAGTAATTGCTCGTAACTCATCAGGGTGAGGTAAGTGGAAGGGGTATTATTCGACGCGCGTGATTTGCGGATTTGCTGTTGGGTTCAAAAGTTCAAACAAAAAGGTTAACCAAACTCCTCCGGGACCATCAACGTCAGCAGCAACGCCAGAACATGTGGCTCAAGTTCGACGTGAAATTATGCGCAATCCGCGTAAAACGATAATGAAGATTGCAGCCTGTACTGGAATTTTGAATTTGTTATTTTGAAAAATAAACTACAGCTTGTTGATCTATACAAACTGCAAATCGTGCAGTTTCTCAACAAAAATGACTATTATTCAAGTGAAACCTTAGCGAGAACGATCCTGGAACTTTTTGGAACAGCACGGACGCTTGAAAACATATTGATTTCATATCGATGGCTATGTTGTGTTAATAAACAGAACATGAGATACTGGTGCCCCGACAATCCAAGGGAACTCCATCAAAAACATTTGCATTGTCGAAAAACAATAGTGTGGTGTGCAGAGACAGTCATTGCTGACGTGTATTGCCGAATGATCGACGAGTTTTTGGTACCGCAACTGCAGCTGTTTCCCGAGTTCAACAACAAAACACAATTTCTGCAAGACGGAGTCACTTCATAATAGAGAAGCTGAGGGGAATTTTTCCCCTAGAGAGCTAGTTTCAATAGAAAAGGTGAGGGGAATTTTTCCCAATAAATTAATCAGCAAGTACGGAGATATACCCTGGGTACCTCGGTCACCGGACCTTACACCGTGCAACTTTTTTTTGCGGGGATACCTTAAGTCGAGAGTTTACAGCAACAATCCTTGAACAATTCAAGCCTTACAAGAAAATATCCGCCGTGAAGTTGCTGCCTTTGGATCAACGCTTGCTCTCGCGTGTTCGCAAATTTAAGAGTCCTATTGCAAGTGTGTTAAGAGAAATGCTCAGCATTTAGACAATAATGTTTATAAAACGTAAAATTCACATCGTTAAACTCCATTATAAAATAAATAAAATATGAGAATAACATTGTTGAGATATTGCTATGTCAGTGATACGGGTTGACTACACTTCCAACGATAAGGTACTGAAGGCCTGTTGTGTGATCAGTAAATAACCTTTTACTATAGTAAAAAAAGTTACTAAAGTAAAAAACTTTACGAAAACGGGTTGTTTGATCGTTAGTAAAATAATATTTACATCTCGAAAGTACACCCGTAGTGAACTCATTTTACTCTGCGATACCCGATAGTAAAAACGAGAATCGATAGTTAAATATGGCAGACTTTTTACAGCTGTTCCAAAAGTCATCTGACACATTGAAATTTTGAAAGTTGCTGTATACGACAATTAATCAATCAATATCCCGTTATTTTACTGATGAGAGTTCGTCCGAGGATAATCTCGTTGTTTAATAATATACATTACTTACTACACATAATACGAAAAAATTTTACCACCAAAGTGATGACATATGCCTAGGCGAAAAAATCGATAGATAATCCATAAAATAAAGCATATCTATGATTATTCGTCACACCTATAGACATGTCCGTCTATGTTTTGACAATAGTAAATTTGATGAATCATCAACTTTTTACCACGGGCGTTTGTAAAAAGTTACCATGATAAAAAGTTATGTTTGTAAAAAGTTACTTAGTTACAAGCAGCTCTAAGAGTATAAATAAGTCAATAAATTAATAACTACTGTTCCAAATTTTTAAACACACTTTTGGCGCGTCTTTTCGAATCAGCCGCGACCACTATTATTGACACATTCCGCAACCAAATTCCTATCCATACATTTCCTCATGCTCGTCTTTTCAGTGTGAATTGTGACCTTGACACCAGCAGACGTCAACTTAACCGATATTTGTTAAATCTCGGCTTCGCGATAGTATTCGCGGTGCGGACCTTTCAGCTCCACTGCGCCAGCACTGCATTATTTGTGATCCTGTGCTTTGTGTGCAGTGATATTGTTTGTTTGTGCCGTGAATGAACTTGTGACATCTCCATATTTACTTGGGAGCGGAGGTCGGCTCATTCGCGTGCGATTTATTGTGTGATCTCGGCAACGACTGCAGAGATTACGAAGGCTTCATATACAAGGTATGGCGAGCAGTTCTTCTGAATCTCGGTTCCTGAGATTACAAGTCCTTCGACTAGAAAACTCTATCCCCTCACCGACCTCATCCTGTACCAAGTTTCCCTACTTCCCTCCCCTACCCTGCAGTAATTTTGATTTATGAACGGAATTGTCGTAATCCGTTACGCGAGATTGCATAACTCAACTACTATTAAACGAAGGAAAGAAAACTTACTTTGAACTCATTCTCTATAATGAGAAATATGATCTCTACTTGATACTGCTACTTGATCACCAACCTTACGTGAAAGACATGAAGAAGAAGACATTAATATTAAAAAAACAGTATGTGTGTACAAATTATTACATACATTATTTATTACTTGTCTCGAGTTGGACCAAACGTTATAAAAACACAACATTTGTGTTTTCGCAAGCGGCTTTTAATATGTTGGTGTACTTTTTTAAATTGCGTAATTTAATACCAGTTTCAAATAAAACAGCACACATTTTAAAGCTTTATTACCTGCCGATGACGTCATGAACAAAGAGAAGGGAAAGAGAGACTGTGTATGTAGACAGGTAAAGGATAAACGGAGCGTTTCTTACTGACTATTAAAATCATTACCCAATACAAAATATATTAAATATAAGTGGGTGAAGAATATTATCTACATAAAAATATATCTAACTTATTGATATATCATTAATTAGTTGATTTTTTTCATTATTTTAGATTGTTCACATTGTTTTATTAATATGTTGTATTGTTTATTTAACAGAATCTATTTAAAAAAAATAATAACTAAAATTTTTAGTTGATGATAAAAAATTCTATATTAAATGACATCCATAAGAAAAAAAAAGATATTTTTCGAAACCGGTAGATGTATTTAATTCATTAAGTGGTTAATAAAATATATAAAATCTATTTTAACAACAAACATGATTTTGCTATACCTAAAAAAAAATATTTTTAACACTAAACGTTACTTAAAGTAATTACTTAATATGATAATGTATAATATATCAGTTTTCATTTATATATAGAAAAATATGCTTTTTAATCTGACGATTCATGTTCTATATTTTGGGATGCATTTACTATGTACGTTAGTAGAAAAATATACAAAATTAAATATTTACGGTAAAAAATTAATATACTCCATTTAAAAAAATGTAAAATTACAATATATATATTATTTATTTTAATGAACATATTTATGTTGCGAAGTTGCAATTTCAGAATATTGTTGAACAAATTTCAGAACATGGTTCTGTGGTAATTTATATAAAAATTAAACGAATCAACTAGAAAGATATACAGCTAAAATCTATTTATCGAAAAAGTATTTGATACATGTTGATTTGTGTCATTTGTATTTAAAATAAATTAATAATTGTAATGTAATTAAAATAATTAATTAAATTAAAAATTAAGATAATCAATTCGATCACTTTGCAGAGTGTAACCCTGCATATACTCTGATCTATACGGTATAATATTATGTACTTTTTTCCCCATGTTCTGATGGGTTATTACATTTAATTAATATTTCAGCGTAGAACATGGCCACCGCAATACTCTACTTAACTTCCACTATGTTAACCACACAACCAAATCTGTCAAATAATTACACATGTATATTACTTACAAACTAGTAGTGTGTGCCAATCGGTCAATACAAACGTCCATAGCACAAATTATAATTATGCATGCATCACCGACATGTTATTTAATGATGTAATACTAGAAATCATATTGAGAAACTCAATACGATTTGCCGTATGTGGGAGATTACTAGACAACCCGGAGTAACCCTAGGGCGACGCGTTGTGCCCGATGCTGTCTGCTTCATTTTGGAATACTAAAAATGATTTAAGGCATCCCCTGAACTGCCAATAATATAAAGCCCGCTTCGTAACTGACCGCGAGAGGAAAACAAATTCGGCACCTCCACAGCAAGCGGTGCGATGCATTCCAACAAGGGCAAATTAAACTCACGGATCTTTCAATGATTTCACACCTCTCCAATGTGACAACTTGTGCGGCCAGGATATTTCAAAATGGACACAAAGTACGCTGATAAAGAAGTGTACACTGTACACGGATGAAACTGCTCTCGGAACTCCTATGAAGCTCAGTTCAGTGCTGAGCGTAGGTATTTAGTCGTTTCTTATCTATTGTATTATGATACATGTGTTCTTTACCGCTATATCATATAGATTCAAAAATAAAAATTTTGGAAAATATCATCCTTTTAAATTCACCAAAAGGCCGTTTAATATTATACGTCATTTTTTATTCACAGAGTTCGTTAAACTCAACATGTTTGGTTTAGCGGTAAGACACTCGCCTAGCGCTGGGTGTGTCATGTGGCTGAGGACTTGATCCTCGTCCCGGAAGTTAATCCAATCTTCATAGTTATTTTGAAAATATTAAGAATGTAACGTAATCCATTCTATAAAATGGAATGAGGTAGGCTTCAAACGATCGAATTTCTATATTATTTATATATTACATATGTGTCCGTGCCTATTATGAAAGTGGTCTGTCATGTTTCTTTCGTTTCGAGATATTTAAAAGTTTGTGTTTGAATTGATTTATATTACACAACATAATGTTTCAAAATGTATTAAGTCTACTTGATTTATAATTTATTCCGACATATAAATGTTACATGTAGCTTGTAAGGAAATAACATTTTTTATGTTTAAATGACTTACTCTATTATCAAAATAAAAACTAGCGAATAACCGTTGAATGTTGTAATAATACACTGATTATAACACTTCAATTTTTTTATAATTGTTACAATTTCCATAATATTATATTAATTTAAAACAATGTGACACGAAATAATTGATAAACTCATTTTTTTCAATTTTTTGACTTAAACCATTTTCATAATAATAGGCATATATACATCATTTTAATATTTGTAAATTGCACTTTGTAGTTAACTACGTTTATTTTTTATAGATTGTTTAACTTTGTTTATTAAAACCACTTAATGAGTAATCTAAAACGTCAAGTGGTTTTAATAAACAATGTTAAGTAATCTATAATTTTTTTGTTTGAGGCAACGCATTAACAATGTCAAGTATTACTGTGCCAAAACGTCGACCTAGGTTTCTTTAAGGAAACCATACCCAAAGAGCGCGATCTAACAGAGAACAGACGCCAGTAGCATATATCAGTTGTGAGATATTAGCAGTTTTTCAAAATTATAGTACCCCCAGCTTAAAAAAAATGATGTACTGATCAGGGTGGCGTTTTCATTTCTGGATACAGGCCTGGAATTCATTTTGGAATACCGTTAAGTACCTGCCTTCTATTCTGTTAAGTGATATCAGTTATATTAGAAAAAATTTATCACTCCAGCATAGTTTTTATTTTGGAAAAATAAATATCGCAGCTGAGAAAGCAGGATGATCTAATTGGATAATTGTTTTTTTACCCAGAAAGTATCCCACAGTGCAATATTCCAAAGTATTTACACATATATGTCACCTTCCCAAAAGCCAACTAATAACTAGTTCAAACATGTTCAAACACGAACGCTCGCGTGATTTCGATTCAGTTAGTAAAATGTGAATTTATAGAAGGAAACCTCTATGGTAGCCACCCTATCCCGGTACTATTATGGGAGTTGAGCATTTCCACTTCAATTCCACTCAGCAAAGCAAAGCATGCATTTAATTATTAAAAGCTTCTAAGCATAAATTAGAAGACAAATAAAAACATAGTAAAAAGAAAGGTATTCTTGATCACGAGCTGTTATACAATTCGTATATTGATATACAATTTTAGAGTTGTCGATCAAAATTAGTTCTTACCCGCTTACTAGAGGCCCGGGCGCGTGTAAAACCACTGACCAGTTGACGGCCGAAGCATGGACTAGATTTCAACCTTAACCTTATTGGACGGTTGCTCCGTGAAACGAGAAAGTACTTTTGCAATGTGGTCGGCGCGGCGGTCGCACTCACGTAATGCACACATGCTAAGGTCGCAGCACAATTCGTATTATATAAGTACCTACCTCTCTGACGTTGTTTCTTGATCCGATCTAAATTGTCGAAAATATCTGGAGCACAACCTCACTTGGCCGTCTCGACATTTTATTGTGAATTCGTTTTTTGAATATAATGGAATACGCGGAAAACGAATCACATAAATATTAAATAAAACTAACAAACTGGCAGATTTCACAGTCGACATATATATATATATAATTTCTCGGTTAGTTGTTTGTAGTGCCCGACGTTCCCCTTGGCCCGGATACCATAAAAATAGAAAATTGAAAGAATAAATGTATTATTATATTGACGAGTCGTTCTAATCCCCCGGTGACAATTTTATACTATCGATATATTTGTGTACAATTTATCGTTGCGCTTCATTTTATTGATAAAATATATGCAATATTTATTTTGTCATGTACCTATGACAGGTATTTGTGTGGGTGTGTATCTGCTTTGACGAGTTAAAATAAATACCTAAATAAATCGAATGAGAGTATGTTTGTGTAGTTTTATAATATGTCTATATGCTGCATATGTTTCGTGGATTTATAAATAACGATAATTTAAAAAATTATGTTTTATGTCTATCTGATAATTTATAACGATTAATTCACCCGATAAGCCGTGCATAAAGAAACGAATAATGTACAGATACAGTAGCTGCAAGACTACTAGCAATGAGCTCAAAATCACCAACTGTGTATTTTCTATTTCTTATTTCTAAATCACTAATAGAGATGGAGTATCTGAAAATGTCGCGATTCGAGATTCTTGCAAATTTCATTAATTTAAAAAAATACTTTGTTGTTTGCCATATTTTGATTTAATTTAATTTTTTATGCTATCGATAACTTTGGATCATACTTACACGTTCATTTACAGCGGCAATATCTGCACTCTGGGAATTTCTTAATCTTACCGGTGATCTCACATCATGTAACTAATAATTATGAACCTTTTCACAATTCACACTCAGATTGATGATTATGTCGACCATAAAATTCACGATGTTCACATTCGGTTTGCCAAGTCGACTGAATAGATTGATAAGTATTAACAACTTGTGAACTTTGTTTCAATGTGAAACACTCCATGGTAAAATGGAAGACTATATTGGATAAAAATATCAATGACAACTGTCAAAATTTAACGTACATACAAAAATCTGTTTATCGACGTAATATTTGGTTATCTCCCGGATATGAATCCAAAAGTCCTTTTCCTTGTCGGGGAACAACATATTTCTTATTTATTTATCTACTCAATTTGTTATTCATATCATAGAACAATGTTTGTTCTAAAAATTCCTACTTCACAATAAAATGTAATTTTCATTAATATCATGAATCACCCAATACCAATCACACTCACATCAATCAAAAGTAGTATGTAATTGATCTTTTAACTAAAGACTAAGCTGATAGAATCTATATAAATCATAACTATATTTAATACATGTAGGTACCTAATATAAATATTAATATTATTTATTTATACTTTGCTTGTCTCACAAAAATAAAATTAAACACTTCCTTAATGATATTTTTTTATAAAACTATACTAAACGATCTATTTGGAAATATTGAGTACCTATTGAACGTATGGTGAAGGATTTGAAAAAAGAGGAGATGAAAGATGTGGAAATACGGGTAGGGACATTATTACTACACTAGATCTGATAACAATAATAATATAACACCAAGGCGACAAAGAAGAGGCAGTGAAGTACTGAAGACGTGACCACATATCTAAATGCTGTTGTCTGCGTGATGTTGATTAACTTGATATACTTACCATACAATTAATTACACATAAAAGTGTAAAAAAATATTGAATAAAACATATAATTTTCTATTGTAATTTATTTAATTTCATTTAGTATTCAATGTAAACATTCCGTATATGTGTTATGTATGCAGTTCACTGAGAAAGAAAAAAAATAATTTTTACTTTATTTTTGACATTTAAAATTTCATTAGATAGTGATTCGAATTCGCGTGGGTAGGTACTGAATATGTATTATTTTTTAATGTAGGTAGATTTTGAATTAACAAATAAGTTCTTGTGTAACGGGAGGTATATACACATATTTTATTTTTTAAACCCATGAATGTTGTGTCTTTTCAAACATAGATTGACGTTTATAGATAAATAAAATATGTAGTCACCATGGTAACTAGTATGACATTTTTTATCACTTTGTCACACATTTTTCTCGCATTACATAGTACGAAATTTTTTGGAGGTGGCGAGAGCTAAGATGTTTATATATCAATAATATATTACAAAATGTCAAAATATATTTTTTTAAATATGAAAATAGACAGTAGATTCATTTAATTATGATACTATTAGGGTAGAATTAAAATGTATTATTAAGGGAAAACGTATTTTATGAGTTTTTAAATTTTTAATCGAAAAATATTTATTTTATTGATTTTTATTTCATGTTTCTGAATTATACAATTTTTATATGCACATGTTTTGTAGAAAATCACAGTGAGGATAATGCAGCATTTATTCTCGTAGCAAGAGATTTGGACTAGCGCCTATACCTTCTGCATATTAACCAATCTCCGCTCGCGCGACGGACGTCATCAACCCGACGATGATGCTGTTGGCCGCGATACTTTCCTCTCCTGCGTGCAACAGAAGAAATCAATGACGCAAGTAATCTGGCCAATTCCCATGAAAATGTTTTCAATCGGAACACACCTGTGAATCTGATTTTGTAGGTTTTTTACTTGTTATTTAGGTACCAAATTGCGTTTTTACCATATATAATTATTTATGTTTAATTCCAAGACTATTTTTAACAAACTAACTCACTAACTTATCACGCCAACTTTGTCAGATTTTTCGTCTACATTCTTATAGGAATACTAAATCTTCTGCGGACGTCCTTAATTTTTAGTGTTATATATTTTATATTTATCTTACCCTCATCTGCTCATTCATATATTCTCCACATTCAAACCACCTTATCTAATCATTTGTTATTCAGTATTATAATTTAAAAATATATATAAATACTAATTAAATGTATTAATTAGAAAGATATACATATCACAGACCATGTTCTGAATACTTACAACTTCACAGTGAGAATGTGTTCTCCTAATAAAAAAATTGTACTATTTTATTTTAAATATAACTGTATACATAACACACAAGTGTTAGGCTAATATTTTCGTTTCATAATATTTGTACAGTGCTCGCTAAAAGCTTATTTTATTCAAATCATGTCATTTAAACGGTATGTGACAATTTTATCACACGTAAATGTCAGTTTTAAATATACATAATAATGGAACGAGTGATATTATACAAATAATCTCTATGGTTGCACCAATATAATTTTTAAATCAAACCTTAGCTGGATTCCACTTAAATTAAATACATCAATATCAAATACAGTTCAATAATGAGATAGTTCTTGCAGCAGCTACATCCGTAGGCAGATTGAATCTGTAGACTGGAAATGAAATAAACTCTTTCACTGCTACCTCAGGTAATTACCAGGAACGTGCAAGCCAACATTATATTCTCCAGATCTGTACATTGAGTTGACTCCAGGCGTGTAGTTATTTATTAATTCAAATAATTAACACTTTTATGTAAAAAAAAATTTTTTAGTGTGATAGTCAATGTGATTAATTACAAATGCTCACCACATACATGAATCACAACATCACAAGACATTGTGCAATAATTCTAATTATATACCAAAAGAAAAAATTAGGCTATGAATATGAAGAAAAATAAAAATTATGGATATAGAAAACATGGAATATTAAATTAGAGATATTTTTTAATATTTTTAAAATGATTTTATATATTAAAAAATGCTTATCTACAGTGGCGTAGATACTGTCTGGGCAGCCCGGGCAACCGCCAGAGAGCCCGGGCTCCAGTATGGGTTGCAATCGCTGAACAAGTTCAACAACAAATTCATCATTGCCCTAAAAAACTTGGTAACGACTGAATGGTGATATACCTAGGTATTCCTTAAATATTAATATTAAATATTTTCATGGTAACATAGAGGAGTAGGTAACTTTAACCTTATATTGAACATCCAACCAACATCTACCGATTTATATATTTTATTTGTACCTTGCTACCTAAAAATAAAATATGAATAAACATACAAAAATACTTAATTATTTTTATTAAAAAATGTAAAACGAGATGTGCTATTTGTGGGAGGGAGGTAGGAGTCCGGTGTATGTATTTGCCCGGAAGCCAGGTAATTTGTTGCTACGCCACTGCTTTCGTGTATAAGAAGTAAGTATATAAATATTGAATAAGTCATATATAATTAAAATTCGCTTTGTATGTGACCATTGTTGTTTTATCTTTTAACGCCAACCGGTTTCAGAACGTATGTTCTGATTAGAAAATCTATTGACGCGACCATACGCAAAGTTAAAGGCATGATTAAATTTGTTTTATAGTACCTAGATAATTGAACTCGCGTTTTGAAAGCGGTTGGCGTTAAAATGTAAAACTACACTACTAATTTTATTCTAGTTCAATACCTAAATTTTTATCTACAAAGACACTGCTTTAAATATTTAAAATGAAGAGAAAAAATGACTACATAAAAATAAAATAATCTCAGGATAGCCGCTGCATTGTTTGAAACTAGTGTACAAGATTATACAAATTTCTTGAGTCTATTGTCTACAGTTTACAATAATACACTAATTTATTTATTCGTCAACAACTTTCTACGCGTATTTGTATTTAATAGTTAGATTCAATCGACAGTCAAATATATTCTGTTCGTGATCAGAGCTCACCAGATCAGAGTATCTTTACCAGATTTTAAAAAATTAGAAAATAATTTTAATACACGAATAACATTCAGAGCACGAAGAAAAGAAAAAGAAAAGAAGAGTAAAAAAAAAATAAAAAATAAAAAAAATAAAAAATAAAAAAAAAATAAAAAAATAAAAAAAAAATAATAATAAAAAAGAGTCGTATCTTCTAAAATTCAATTCAATGTATGTGTGATTGTATCATAATAATATTATTATTTTAATAATTCCTGGCACCATTGAATGAAAAATATGTGGATGACGTGCATTTACTAAATATTTTCGCAATTTCTTGTATTACAGATGCGAAATTTTGAAACTCGTTTATTTTCCGTAACGCAAATGTAACTCTTTTAGGAAATTGACGTCATAATGCGACGCCAATTTCCCAAAAGCGTGCATTAATTCGGTTATAACTGGTTACGACGATACTTACTTTAGTTACCATTATTTTTATAAACAAACCAGTTTTTGCTTCATTCTAAGAATACCCCACCAAGTCCAAACGGGGATAACCATACAATTGTAAAATTACGCGTTTCTTTGAACAATTTCTGGTTTTATATGATTTTTATGATAGCTAAAAAATTTGACCTCGAGATAAATTTAATTTGTTGCAATGAATGATTATAATTCCACGAATTAAAAGCCCGGTTAATACATTTTTGTAATTTTCCTATAAATTATTTTTGTTTTGGTGTGTTACAGAAGGGGGTTATTCCAGCATGTGTATTCAATATCAATTATGTTATTAGGGTTATTCCAATACACATCAATATATTATTAGAGATACCAAAGTCATCAAAATAACGGAATATGTTTTTGAAATTATTCTGCGAAATATATAACAATACGGTACACGATATCTAACATATTATATAATTATTATAATATTTCTGGAAAGAATAGGATATGTCACCTAATAGTCAATAATTGTATATTTGTAGTAATAATATCTAATTACAAAACGTGTTTCAAAATTATTATTTTTTTGAGTGAGTATTTATGATTCATGATTAATAATAATCTCAATTATTAACTGCAAAAAATATTCAATTTATTTATATGGTAAAAATGTTTTGATCAGTATTTTGACAGTTTATTAACATTATTATATATACATACTCCAAAGATTATTTAAGTCAAATCAATTTATGACTTTATGCCATAATAGACCTAATTAAATCAATATAATGTTTTCTAAAATTTATAGATTTATAGTTCATTTACAAATGTTTATATATAATAATAAAATAAAATAAACAATATTGTTAATTGTTATTTGTTAAGAGATTTTGACAGTGTAAACATAATAGAACTAATATAATAAGTATTTAACATGTGATACTATTTATGAAAATCCACAGAAATGTTTAGATATGTACATAAGTATTTAGGATAACACATTCTTATTGTGAAGTTGTAATTATTCAGAACAGACGGTCTGTGATATTTTAAATGTGAATTTAATATATTAATTAGAAATATATACATATAAAATCAATTTAATCGAAAAATATTATTGTTGCGCCACCGGGATACGAACCTGGATCTCTTTCCTAACCGGGGAAGGTGCATTATCCAACTATGCTACAGCGACAATATTTTTAGCGACAATTTTCGAACCTATATGTGACCTTTTTGATATTAATACATTTAATCTTTCCATTATTTGACAGAGCCATCTACCTTATTTTTACAGAATCTCAAATACCTTTGAGTAAACTGATAGCAGACGCCAGAATTATCAATTCATTCGTATTATTATTTATCCCGGTGGCGCAACAATAATATTTTTCGATCAAATTGATTTTATATGTATATCTTTCTAATTAATATATTTAATTCATATTTATTTTACATAAGTATGTTTAGGTGCAGAAGATAAAGTAAATAAAAAAGACGAGAGGATGGGTGGGGGGGAGGTTGCAACTATTGTTGCGATAAAGGGAGAGCAAGATGTGTTCATAGGTTGAATGATTGGTCAAAATTGAGATTGTGGTGGTTCATAAACAGAACTCTTTAAGCGTAGTAAGGCTAATGTTGAAAAGGTCAATTTCTGTAAATTTCTCATTATGGTATTTGCATGACCGGTGAATGAATAAATTTCGTATGTAAGATGTTCTAGTTCTGAGAATGTGGAAGAGTGCGGACTGCCGGGTCGATCTAGATGGTATGTGGAAAGATATTAATTCTAATTGGCTGGAACTATCAATATGGCCTTGCAGAAGTTTAAAGAGAAATATTTGGTCAGGACGTGTTCTTCGATATTCTAGGGTTTTCATATTGTGGAAGTTTGCTGCATCTAAATGAATGATAATAATAGATCGTTGATTAACCACATCGGTCCCTTATGGCTCAGGATCGTGATATCTTTGAATTCACGCCATCTTGATTGTGATCCTCCATTTTTCTCGGCATCCCGAAAACCTGAAGACTTTCACCAGGATTTTTTCACAATTAAATGCACCAGAGACTGTACAAGTCTTACCTTTGTTATTTTGGATATACCACTATCTTTCTATATCTTATCAAGCCTGGACATGGAACCTACTCATGTGTCGTTTGATTTCTGGTTCTCGGATACCGTCGTTAATAATCTTATAGACCCCCTGATAATTAATTAATTCTAAAAAAACATATTGTATTTTTAAAAAACTATAAATTGCAATTCTACATTCATCCTTATTTTCAACCAAGTTACAACGTATGCAGGAGTACCTATTATCGTGATTATATTACATTGCTTTGTGTACAAGTTTCTGTTGAACACCTTGGGAAATACCTTTTATCATTATGGGGTATTTTTTACAAACATCGGACGCGAATTCATAAGAATCTTTTTTGTTCAGATTGTTGAACTCAAAACCTGATTTGTCCGCTAGCGAGATGATTAACTCAGGGCGACACTATACGAGCGGGCGGCGCGCAGCGTGCCGTGCGCAAGTAAGGAAGCTTCAGTGCTACAGGTAGACACAGACAGCGCCAACACATTATCCCTTCGATTAGCTTGTTGTTTTTTAAATTGATAAAAAATATGAGAATCGGTACGTCACGTCAATAGTCCACGTGTGGTGACATTCGGTTAAAAAATATACCAATGGCAGAATGTTTGCGTTTCATTCAATTGGGTAAAGTAAAGGTATTGAAATAAAAGTTACTTCTGACAATATACTTATGTATTATGATAATATATGATATATAATGAAATAGAAGCAAAAGTGTTAACGGGTCGTTAATATACAGAACGTTCCGTTTACACTTTTCGCTTCTTCTTTGGCTCATTCCATCATTCTATGTAGTCATCTAGGGTCGGTTACTCTTATCATTCTGCTTCTACTTATTGTTTTACCCATTTCTATCTTAAGGTACATCATTGGTCACGATCGCGACTTACTGAAGCCATTCATGTTCAGGGCCGGTCTGACGAAGTGTAAACGCATGCGTGATACGCGACGTAAAGGGACGCCCTAGACATCCTAATGTTTTACAAAAATTGAATGACAAATTCTCAATTTAATAATAATTTTAGGTAATTATACAACGTTTTTCAAGTAAAATAATTTTTTATCTATATTAAGAGCGGATATTTTTGTATTTTCAAAAAAAATATTTTAATAGAATAAAGGGGCGATGAAAAATGGTTATGACTCGCACTATCTACGAGTATGTTGCTCGTGGTTGATCAGTATCGATACTTATAGTTTTATTCTCTTCGCATCACATGTTCATACCATGTGAGTTGGTCTATTTTTAGCCCACCCTAAATATAAAAACTTACCAGCCGATCCCCACCCAAAATTCTCGACTCAAAGAGCTCTGCTAAATATTATGTTAGGTAATTTCTTCTTTCTGCCTCGGCTTCATGTTCAGGGGGGGATTATCTAGCCTATAACTGGTTCTTTTTTTAAATATTGACAAGTCAAATGGTTATGAAATGAAAGAATATTTTTTTTATAAGAAAATTTATAATCTATATCTTATGATATTTGCATGTGTTAAAAGTGTAAAATGAGCATTTTTCTTTAATACTTATTGATAAGGCTATTCAAAAATAATTACAATTAAATTAACATTAAACATTTGTGTTCATCATTCCAGCATTAAGTTCTCTACCAAATTGTCCATGTTGACGCTTGTCTGATGTAGTTATGCAGGTCTCTCACGTAAGGGATTACCTCTTAGGATGGTCCTGGATCCTGGACGTGAAGTGCGGCCAACTGCTGGTGGTGCCAGCGTAGGGTGACGGAGTTCAGGCTTGTAGTTGATTGAGCACCAGACGATGCCCAATTATCCAGGCAAATCGGGACTCTGGACGCGATGTTCTTATGTAATAGCGACAGTCTGTTCTCGCTACTCCAAATTATATTGATCAACTTTTTATAGATCCAGCGGGACCCTTTTTGATACTTTCACATTTACGATTAAACGCAGAGGACATTACAGTCTAAGGTTAAACTCGAGGCGCACAGTTTGTTTGCTTGCTTGCTTAATACTTTTAGAGACGACATTGATTCTATTTTCTAATTGAAACTAAAATCTCGTCTTTATGGAGCCAGTTCTCCCGGCCGAGAATATGGGAAGACTGCTCGCCTATGGTGATGCATCCATTAAGGTGCATTTGCCTACGTGACTTTAGTCACGTTCGCCGCATTTCTTTATTGCTGTATCCAAGCTGTGTCGGTCCACCTGCGTCTAACAATACTTGGTTTTATTAGCCTCCGTCCCTTACTTCGACTAAGTGTTTTTGTATCCTTCAATAAAATATTATTTTGGGTAATTTCGCATTCTAACAATTAAGAGACTTAATTTTAGAGTGTCAGGTGTAAATTATGAACAAATTACATAACGGTATAGGTACTATAATTTAAATATTAGAGAGGTTATAAAAACAGTTTATTAGATGTTCATTAGTGTTACCTACGCACTTTTAAGTGAATAATAAAAAAAAAAACGATATAATTATCGCCCACCGAATAATTAAAAATATCGTGACAGTTGTTTTTTCAAACACATCTATATTCAACTTTCGGTTTTGGCCCGTACGAATGTTGAAATGTTTATAAGAGCAAAAAGTAGCAATAGTTAGTAGAAAAAATCAGTCGGCATTAAAATAATTCCAAGCTTTCAAAATCTATTATTTATAATAATAATAAAAGTAGATTTGTTTGTTTTTGTGCAATTATTTGCAAGAGTTTCTGTCTGTGGAAATCATGAGATATAATGGAAGTGGATTTTTTTGTATTTGTATGGTTATCAGCAAGCATTTCTCTTGTGGAAGCCATAAGATTAAATATAAGTGGAGATGGCTGTTTTCGTATACAAGTGTTTCTGTCTGTGGAAATCATAAGATAATGTTTTAAAACGTAAAAATTGAAAACTATGATGCATACAGATTAATTTATACTTTATTTCTTTATAAATTATCATGTATGTATCGCGACGTTTGGATTGCTCACGTTAACAATACGCGACGTCAGCGCGATGTCCGGATTAAGATCAGGTGATTATAAATTATATTCCTGGCCCAAAATAATTTCCTTTCCTAGACTATTGTCATAGTGATACTAAGTATCCGAAAACCTTCATTGTTGTAAATTGACGGAAAAAATTCACATGGGTGGAGTGCAAAATTAATTCATAATAATCCTTTATTACAGAAATGACTTTTACAGAACTAAATATTTTTACAATTTTATGGGTGCATTATTAAAGTAAACATTGTCAAGAGATTCAAAATTAAAATTCTGAATCTAAACTACTACTTCTGCTTAACTACCTGTTTGGAACTCTTACAAAAAAATAATTTTGTGTACTTTTTTTTATTTTAATTCAATAGCCCAATTTTTTAGAAAAATTATTAATAAAGCCAAAGTTATTGCCTAAAAACAGACAGAAAAATGTACTTTAAAATAATATTTAGCATAAATACGATGAAATAAGTCTTACATTGAAAAAAAAACGATTAATTTAAATTAATACATTTTACTTCTTCAATATTAGTAAAATTATTAGTACATTTGTTGTAGTAATTAGTAGTGTGGGGTTTACAGTTAGATAAATTTTAAATTTTAGAAATAAGTAAAAGTGTTAATAGCAAGCTAAATATTATAAATAACCAAATCCCTTTTGCAAATAGACACCTTTTTAATTTGTTTTCATCGTAGTTACCCACCACTCATACTTTATAGTTTTGTTTTTATGTATGTTTGTATTTTTAATTTTAGTATACATTGTTTCCTGGAGTAGATACCATAGGTATCGAAACATGTTGATTTATCAATAAATAGTGGTTTAAACAAAGTGTTTTATCTTATTATTTATTTAATTAATTTTACTTTACAAATTTTTTTCCAAAAATATACGTAAATTTAATTTGTACTTTATCATTGCAGGAATATGAATGTACGTACGCCTTGTAGGTAAACGTACCATTAGATATTCTTTATAAAGACTACGGAAGTTAAAGAGTTGCCTTTTTTAAATAATGTAATGCAAACTTATAATTATTTCACAAACTGTTCACACGTGTTGCTAGATCATGGCCAAGTGATCTAACTCAGAATTTAAATTCAATGGACTTATGAGAACTTCCTTCCAGAAATGCTATACTAAATATCACGTCACAAAAATAAAAGACTTTTCTTAGGGCTAAAAGAATCAGGGTCTTAAAATTGTAGAAACTCGGAGACTCTTTTGATGAGAGTAATCAAGCGAACAATAAATCAAGAAGTGTTGAAGGAGTTGTCTTTTTGGTCCCCCGATATACAAGATCAACTAAAAATATATACAGAAAAAAATATTTTAGTTGCTACCGGGATTCTATGTTCTGAATTTGCAACTTCATCAGAAATATGTGATCTTAAAAAATATATAAATGAACATATTTTTATTACTTCCTCTATTGTATTTTTGGGACATGCGATCCATACATATCACACGTTTTTTATTTTTTCATCGATTTTTAAGATAACAGACTGAAAATTCCCCTGGTTTTACTGTATTCATTTTTATTTCTTTAAAATATTTAAAATCTTATAAATGTTAATACCCTCATGGTCAATAAACCATAATAAAATCCAGTTCTCTTACGAAATAATGATATCTTTTGTGTGTAATTCCTAAAAAAGGTTATAGTTGATATATCGATTTTGTGATTCTTATAATTTAATAAAGTTTATTTTAAAAATATGACAGTATAAACAGTGATATAAACAATTATGTGAAGAATTTTCAGTTATCCTCTTAAGATTTCTGACTATTTATGTGCACAAACAATAGTCAGTAGATTTATATTTACTTGATATTTTTTTATTTCTGGTATGTGTGGTCGCTTGAAAAATCATGTCGTATATTTTCCGAAATATTCTCTCTTCACCTATTGTTTTGCATAATTAAACCATCTTAAAAAAAACATTCTTAAGCCTGTTCACTGTGCTATGTAATTAAACTTTTATTTATTTTCTATTCGGCTTCACTCTCCCTTGTATATTAATTTCCTTCTCCTTCGTCCTTCGTCATCTCTCCCTACTAATTTATTAATTATTTTTTTTAACTTTCACTACTAAAATTTTCCCTTATCCTCTTGATTATGAAAATATCTACCTATTAAATATAATGCCCAATTCTATTTCAAGTTATACAATACTATACAATATTATACTAATACTAATACTATACAATATAACAATCATATTTTATCTATTTCAAACGGGTATTTTTAATTAGTAATTTCATTTAAAGCCTTGAGAAATCCCAATCTTTATATTTTCAGTAGCGAATAGAGCCACCTGATCTGTCTACTGACGTCATGTAATATTGACAGGCTAATACTGAGGTCTACGCTAGTATCGGATGTTTACGGATTTAATATAGTTCCGGTAGTGAAGCCGTGACTTACGTTAAAGACCCGGATACGAGCCACTATCGAGACATCAACCAAATAATGAAATTATTTTCGACAACGAATTGTATCGATTTGTCAACAAAGTACGAGTATAAGGAACTAAATGCAGATTAATAATAATGTCATGATTTTATCTAGTTGTGCATACCAACAGTGAGGTTCCAAATAAATTTACCGGTATTATTGTAATTTCATTTCCATAAATATTATAAACAGAAGATGATAAAGGAAATAGAAAATCATTTAAAAATTATTAACACCAAATTATCATACAGAAAGATTACTGCATGCTTGGGAATATCTCTTATTTTTTTAATTTTGCGTGCCGTGTTTAGGTAGATTTTGATAGAAATACTATCTATTACAGACGCAACTTGTGAAAAATTGCACTCTCCTCGATTATACATATACAAGAAAGGGACAAACTTATTTGATTTCAATTAAACTTTTCTGAAAAAATTATCTGGTAGATATCTCAACTATGTTTGTAAACTAACCTGATCCGCCACCTTATTTTAAAATGGCTGCAGTTCAAAAACATTAAAAATCGTTACTCCGTTAATATATATAAATAGATAGAGATAATAAAGTAAAAATCTCACAGAGAGAAGCCCCAACTGATTCTTCGGCCAGTACCGATATTTTTAATTGTAATATATATTTCCTGATCATTTATCTTAAAATGAAAATGATTTTAGAAAATCTAATTAAAAAATTGTATAATAAATATAATCACTTTAGCAAATTATCTGTGCACAGTACTGTGAGTCCGCCTAATTTCTATTCAAATTGAAATTGTTCAATACTTAATCCCGCTTCCTTCCAACGCGATAAAGCGTATAATATATCTGGTTGCATAAACGATCATAAACACCAATTCAGTTCAAACGGAACACAGCAAGGACGTATCGGCTTTTATCTGTCGATCTCTAGACAGCTGAGCAGGAGCCTTGCGATAAACCTCACCGCACTGAGTTCGATGTAAAACTCGGTACAATGACTCACGTTTTGCTAGTTCACTCGTCTCTATAAACTCATTACGGATTAATTGTACATTGTCTTTTATTCAACATAAATACAGAAAATATATAATCAAAGTTACTCAACTTTTTTATTTCGTAAATATTATGTCACTAGCGATTAAACAAAACATAAATAAATTAATAAGTATACTGATTTGATTTATTGTCGTATAGTTAGTGAAAGTTGATCGTTTTGCGGTTTCAATTAAATTATGTTGTACATGACTTAGATACTCGAAATTATGTATATAACGTAATTATAATAATTTATCATTTTATATTGTATGTACATATCAGTCAATAATAATAATTTGAACATTTGAATTTGAATTTTAATTGCAATATTAAATTTATTTCAATATAAACTCTGATTAGACATGTGCGTCAGAAACCTGGACTCTTCGACATGGCCAGCCCATCGCAGCTTTAAGAACCTGTACATAATCTTAGTATTTTTTCTTGCTCAATTATATTTTCGTACTCGCGGTTGCATTTTTATTCTTGCGTAGTTTAAATATATTTATTAGATTCGCGGTCAAAAACTGCTCAAATGTTTTCTTCATTTTGGGTTGACCGCCACGTTTCACAACTAGAAATGACCAGTGGTCTTATAATTGTTTATATATTAGCAGTTTGCGTCGTCAATGCACGTCAGTATTTTCGACCCCGGCAGTCATTTTTAGGCACAGAGCATATGTTTCCAGCTAAAAGGAGAACGCATTCTTATTGTGAGTTGTAATTATTCAGCACATAAGTCTGTGATATTTTTTAAAATACTTATTAAATGTATTAATTAGAAAAATATACATATATAATTAATTTTATCGAAAAATATATTGTTGTTGCTACCGGGTTGGTATATATTGTTGTATTTAAATAAAATAAAAATATTTTTTTATAGTTCAATTTAAAAACAATAGGTGTACCAAAAAAGATTATCGTTTTTTTCCGCCGCCCTTACACGGCGTGTTTTGTATTATTCTCGTGACTATACATACCAAGAATGAATTGTAATTTATAAAATTGAAATTCAACAACCCTATTTAAAATGAACCAATTTGTACCAAACGAAGAATTTATTCAAAATTTGATGTTATATCATTTATTGAAGGAAGAGACAGCAACAAGTGCCACTTAAAACATTGGCGATGTACTGGGATATGTTTTGGATGTTCGCAAGTGTCAAATATGGTTCACGAACTTTCGATCAGGAAATTTTGATTTAAAAAATACTCCTAGAAGTTGAAGACCTATGAAAATGTATGACGTCATACTGGTTGCCAAAATCTATTTACAAAATTGGATACTCAACTGTATCTTTAAAATATCGGCATAGTGTAGAAACAATGAAAATATATACCGCACGAACTAAACGAAGAACACCTGGGCGATCGAATAGACGCATGTGAACAACTTTTGGAAATGGAATCAGAAACGCCATTTTTACAACATCTGATAACTAGAAACGAGAAATGGGTGCTATACTCGAACCAATAATGCAAAACAATGGCTTTCGAAATGTCAGGTAGCGAAACCCACCGCTGAGCCCGGCCTCACAATGTAATCAAACATTCTGTCTTTTTGGTGATACTGCAAGAGCATTATTCACTTAGAAGCTCTCAAACCTGGATAAACGATAAATACACAATTATATTGTATATATTGGCGGCGAAAATTCAAAAAATGTATAAGTATTCAAATATTTTATTTAAAAAACTATATTCCTTTTTGGTAGGTGCCGTAATATTAAAAAAAAAAAAAATAAGCTTTCCATTGTCGTGATTGGCTTGTTTAGTTAGAGCCCAGGAAGGAAAAAATAGTAGTATTATTGTTTTCTTTATGTGTTTTTGACAATTATTAGAGATTAAAAAGTAAGGCAGTAGCAATAAGTATCTGGCATATCGTTAGCATTGGAAACGCTTGACATCTATAAGAACGAATCAACACGTTGACTTGTTAATGCAATTTGCAAATTTTATAATTTAATGCTTTGTTCGAACGTATATTTATTTAAAATCACAATAATCAGAAACAACAGATTGGGTGATGAATACTAAAATATTATTAATATTACTAAAGTATTTATAATCTGATAAAAAAATGGTATTGCGTAAGGTGCACTAAAAACAACCTCAAAATAATCTATATTAATTAAACCACGGTGAATTACAAATTAGTGACCTCAGCGCTCTCGCGTTAATTTGTTTCTGTTTTTATTTAAATTAATTATACACTTTTATATGTAAGGGATATATAATTTTTTTATAAAAATAGTTGAAATAGAGAGAGGTAATCTTTTAGTAAATTTAATCTTTTTTTTACAATTTCTCTGATGAGCGACTCACTAATTGGAAAAATTAATCAATAATTTTTTTAGATGGGATATTGAAGATTGAAAGGTTAAATCATAGGTAATACTTTTCAGAAATAATACAAATTAAATGAGTAGTATTCCTAAAAACATATCACTTGCACCTTTAGATTTTATCGAACATAGGTTATTACTCCCTCCACTCCAAATCACTTTCATAAATTAATTTTGAAGACATTTCATATGACAAAAGAGAAGCTTAAAAATTTTACTTCCTAACATCACATATTTTGTACTAAGCAGCCGGTATTAAATAATTGGTTGAACTCATAAATAACCGGAGCAGACCGAATAAATTATTTATCTGTAAACCCCCTCAGCAACACGTGCCATTAACATATCACAATAACCTATGCTCCTTGGATTTTCCATTCAATGGCCTTGGGCAGGATAACTTTTTACAAATGCGTTCAAAAGTGCCACAGTATATGTTTACCAAAATGGCTAACACCAAGGACGTGGTTAGACACGTAAAATTTTAGTAAGGAATGACGTTTATTTTGAAACATAAAAAATATTTATAATATATACAACTGTCATATCCTAGCTGTAAACTTTATTAAAGACGAAATTTTATAGATATTATTATAAGTCAACATCCACACATCATTAAAATCACTATGTATAATCCAGTTATGTATACATATGATTTCTGTGATAAAATAATAGTGTATGTGAATAATAGTTTTTATTTCCACTGTCAATAACTTGTAATATACCTCCTGTTCCTAATATTCAATTCATTCAGCAAAATAACAAAATTATTATAAATTATAAGGGAAAACTATGTTTTAAGCCGATATAATTAATGTTAATTATGGTCATTATAAAACGACAAATAATTCCTACCAGTTAGCATATGTAAATATCTGATGACGGCTTAAAGAAAACTTTGAAAGAAGTCAAATAAAAATTTTTTTTTTATGAGGATCATTGTATATTATGACTGAATTAAATTTAGAATAAAAATCACCCTATTTACATCTGAGCAAGTTTTAAAAAAAACTATAATAGAATACAAAGAAATAGTGTTATTATTTTATATATATTGATAAAAATTAGAATCAATGCAAAAAATATCTAAACAAAACCAGAATCAAACAGAAATACTTATACATGATGATGACACCATCATTCGCAAACAATTTTTTTCTAACATATTCTGACGAAATAAATGTAATTTCGTGAGCATAATAATAGATTTAAAGTTTTATGTATAATATTATTTAAATTTCTTTAATTAATTTATAAACAAATGTTAGCTTCACTGAATTATTAGCTAATTTAACATATAGCGTTGAAATCTCCTGATCAATATAATGAAGTAAAATGCTTAAATGTTTTTAGATACCTAGTTCCTATGTACTTTTAATAGCTGCAGTACAGGGCGTGGTGTTTATTATGAAACATCAATAGCAACTGATTTGTAAATACTACAATATATTTTATTAATTTTTATATTCATAGTTATTAGAACAAAATTGCCAGATAATTCATTTAATTTTTTTAGTTCAAAAATAAAATAACGCATAGTATTAATGAACATTATTTTTCCCACCACCGATAAAACTTTGCTAGCTACATTTAATTGCTAAATCAAAATAGAAGAATAGAGAATTAAAAAACATGTTAACAAATTTTTTAATTGTCCTTTCTCTTGTACTGACAAGTTTTTTTTATGATGTTATTTGGGATTTTTATCATAAACAATCAATCATTTATAATAACAATATTTGAATATGTTCAAGAACACACAATTACTGGATTTTTACTTCCAACATTGTTAATATAATATACTGGTCTAAACAAGAAATATATAAAATTGAAAATTGACTTTTCAGGCGTATTCTAGTATAATATGTTAATCATTCGTCATATATATAGATAAAGAATATAGCTTTCATTTTTATAAAAAATAAGATTCTCATTACTGACATCTATGCTGTTTCAGGGAAATGAATATCGAATTTCAAATCATCGATGGCGACAGCGAAGTTGTAGTAAAATAATTTAAATGTTTCTACATGGTAGCATATCTATATATATAACTTCCAATAATTTGATAGATGTGGAGGTGGTTGATTGTGGGTAGAATTGATGAACTGTGTAAAATGATCACTTAAGCCAGCTGAAGACATTTCGTAAGCCCTGTAATACCCATACTTCCATACTTCCTATACAATATAATATAAAAAGTTTCGTCTCTATCAGATATCTATAACTTGTTTTAATCATTTATAAATTTCTCCATGTTTAATAATATTAATAACAAGAGGAGCTAATTTCTAATAAAATTTGCATTCAAAGTAAAAACAAAGTGACTTTTACTCAAATTTGACTAATGTTTTATTTCATTCGCACCTGTTTACAATATGTGTGAGTATAAATCTGTATGCTTCTAGTTAATATCGAGAAAAGTGATTTAGCATCAGTAACAAAAGAATTGAATCAATCTAAATAAGAACTTTCATTGTGCAGCAACATTCTGCTATCTGATTTCATTTAGGTGGTATTATCTGCTAACAAAAACCAGTGCATATCCTAACAATAACATATTTGTTACCGATATCAACGTTCCAATTTGCGTACTTAAATATCCCTTCTCTTTCTTAATTTATCACGTAGCTCAGAGTTGGTGAATATTTGCATAAGTCGTCATTGGACTCTAAATTAAGAAACGCTCTTAGGATTATATATAATAATAAATATATATATCAATTTCTTATTTCAAATCGTAATTAATTTAAGTCATTTTTTATTATTATGCTATCACTGTTTGATGTAGATATTTATGTCAACTTCAAACCAGAAGTGTCACAAATGAGTATAAATATTTTTTTAATAGATGACTTTATTATGACGTCACAATGTGACTTTGTGATAAATTTGGTTTCATAATATTAACAAAGCAAATGACATAAAACGCCTTTCTCAAATAGACATAATTTTAAAATATGAATTAAATATATTAATTAGAAAGATATACATATAAAATCAATTTTATCGAAAAATATTGTTGTTGCGCCACAGGGAATCAAAACTGGATCTCTTTCCATCCTTTCGATCTTGGATTTTGACAGAGAAAATGCAAACGCTGTAGTTAATATACGCTGCACGACGTATGAACTGCGAAATCAAATGGTTTTGGGATGTTGCCATAACAATTCACAGTAGTTCAGCTCATTGGAAAGGTATAAACACTCAGATTTTTGACTAAATAATGTGACTACAATAAATTAACTACTTTGTGAATCCTGTTAATTTGCACAATTAATTGTTTTTCGTTATATTATTATGTATTGATATATCGATTATCCTAGAGTATTGATATCGGCTTATCCTTTTAAGATCATATGATTTAATAGTCAAAATGTCAGGTATAATCATTTATTGTAGCTGCAGCACCTGGACCTCTATTCCCTGGATATGAAAAGGTCCAGTTTCGAATACCGGTAGCATCAAAATATTTTTTCAATAAATAGATTTTTCTGTATATCTTTCTACTTGATTAATTTAATTTGTATCCAAAATACCAGGAAACTACGATTTGAAATTGCAACTTCTTTAGTATTTTTACTTCTTCAATATTTCCATAATACATCGACAAGTTTCAAGACCAATAGTCCCTTCTTCAGGAAACAATGTATACTAAAATTAAAAACACCAGCATAGATAAAAAACATGATGAAAGTTCGTCCGATGATGATATCGTTGTTTATACATTAGCAGATAGACCGAAAAAATTTCGCCAGCAAACAGATTTCGTACGCGAGGGTGAATAAAATCATAGGTAAAGGATAAAATAAAGCGTATTTCGTGATTATTCTCCTTGCCACACTGTGAGGTAAGATTATTTTTGACGGTAGTAAATTTGACGTACAAATAATTTTTACCACGGGCGGCTTTAAAAAGTTTATATAGTAAAATTAACAATGGTCAGAATCTACTATTGATCACAAAACTCGCCCTAAGTCCATTTCTTTTAATACGGGATTCAAGTCATTTGTAATATTTGTATTATTGAGAAGTAAATCAATTATACAAAACTAAACATTAAATTGAATCTGGTAAATAAATTGTTAAAGTTTTTCGTTTGATCATTTTTCGAAATTCAAACAACCCGATTTTATTCCGCAAATTCAAAGATCTGTGTTTACTAAGAGAGATTTACCTAAATGATTTCAAAGTATTAACAATGATTCACAATAACATAATAAAAAAGTACAGTTATTTCAAATATTATTTTTTTGTGATGAAAATAAATTTAATTTATTCTTCGCGATCATTTTTATGTGAAAATACTATTTAATTTTTAAAATTATTTATCAAGTTTAAGCAAGTTTATTTAAATAAGTGTTTTTTTTCAATAATCTGCAATGTGTCAAACTATATATATATGAAGATATACATTTATTATAATATATCTTTAATAAGATTGTAGGATCATAACAACAATTTCGCAAAATAATCACATCATATATATAACTAAAGTTTAAATTAAAAAAACTACGAAAAAACTTGATAGAATTTCTTCGGTGTTCTTTTAGTTATTTCAGAGTGGGTCATTTTATGTCAGCCGAAATTTGGTGCCGTAATTCGGTGGCTACCTGGTGTAATATCTTATAGTATGATAATGACTAATGAATAAATTAATAAAGTGTGGCCCTAAATGGTATAACAACTCAAAAGTAATTGTGCTTTAAGCAGCCCGCGATATAGTGAAAACATATGCATTAATCATTTTTATTGTTTATTAGGAATATTTCTAAGATCACGTGCTTCGTATAAAAAAATATTTAAAACATAGTATTATGGTAAAATGGACACAGTGTGACACCTATCGGATAAATTCCCAACCAGCACCACGAATCCGCTGCGCGCCGCTATAGGCAGTATACCAAGATGACTGATAACACGCTCCACCGTGCTCCACCTGGACGATATATTTCATTCTAACTGTCCATCTCATCAAAATATGAGAACATAATTTTATTCGTACATTTCATTGTAATCTCAGTTCATACCAATCTTCTTTGTAATTCGTGTAATTCCACTGCATTCAGTTTACTTTCAATCTTTTTTATACCAATTCAAGATTTTACTTTCACTTTCACTTTGCCAAATCCATGTTTGGTTACAATTATCACAAATTCATGTATCAACATATGAATTTGTTACACTAGGATGTTTTCTGAAAACCAGTGTTAATTATATGTTTTTTGCTTGCATCATCTTTTATGTCGACGTGCAGAAAAGGCAACAATAAGAGAGGGCAAAAAATATTTAATTAAATATCAAATTGTAAAAAATAAGGTTTTATCGAGTCGACGATCAACAGTTTGGGAATTACACAAAAAAGTTTTATAGACTTTGGGTTTAAAAACGTTGTCATCATTGGTGGTCGTAGAGAAATCAATTATCTACTAGCAGGTAAGCAACATTTTTATTATTTTTAAGATTTCAAATACCAACATATCGCACAACACTTACTAATTAAGTGACTAGTGAAGACAACAGGAAAAAATGTTAAATATGGATGTGTCATCGATCAAACAAATTGTAAATTATATTCAACGTTTAAAATACATTATGGATATCAAAATAACTTAAATAACCTATCGCGAAGTTGTTCAATTATTCATAATATACGGATTAATTATTGTAGTTGGTGATGTGTATGTGATAAAATCCCATCGATATACGTTAAGTATTATACTCAATCTAACAATTATTTTACGATGAAAATCTCCTCAATCGTACCATAATTAATAATATGTTATAGTGAGTGTGAACCAGTAAAAATATAATTTCACTAACTCAATAATTGATTTACAATTTCTTTGCTCAATATCAGTGAAACTGGATTTATTAATAATTATACAAAATACCTCGTTTAAACCTCAATATATTAATGATTCTACATGTTTCAAAATCCATGGTATCTTCTTCAGGAAATAATGCATACTGAAATTAAAAATACAAGCATAGATAGAAACAAAACTATAAAACGGTGAATAAGTAAGAACTAATATGAAAACAAATTTAAAAGGTTTCTATTTGCAAAGAGGATTTGGTTATTTATAATATTAAGCTTGCTATTAACACTTTTTCTTATTACTAAAATTTCAAATTTATTTAACTGTAAACCCCTAGTATTTGTATATATAATTTCTAAACCCTTATTAATATCAAAGAAATGGTTTGTTTTCAAAAGGTGATTGGAAAATTCTAATATCAAAATTTCTGTAAGTTTTACCTATATAAAAATAATTGCAATCATTGCAAATTAATTTGTAGACCCCCAACTTTTTTTAAATATCGTCCTTATCCTTGTTATTAAATATATAATTCTTTAATTTGTTATTAGTGTAAAAAGCTGGCTGCATAGAAATTGGGATATTTTTTATAATTGAATTAGAAGTAATATTATTTAAAAACACAATTTTTCAATAATAAGTGGGTTAACATATGATCTGATAAACTTTTTCTTGTACTGTTTGCTTAACAAATTATCTATTCATTTAATATTATAACCATTATTAATAGCAATTTGTTTAATAATATTTAATTCTATGTTGAAGTCATTTATGGATAAAGAAACATTAACTAATCTACTAAGCATGGAATGAAAAGCTGATAATTTTTGAGAAAACGGATGATTAGAAGTATTATGTATTACTATGTCAGTGTAAGTATCTTTACAAAAAATGTTAAATTCTAGTTTATTTTTAATTATAGAAATGTTTAAATCCAAAAAATTTATGCTGAAAATTTAACCCATTTCTATTTGTTCAAAAAACTGACAATCTGGAATAATTAGTTATGTAATTTATATAATATTACTATTGTTTATATTATGCCATTTTAATTACTTTCATTTTAAAGTATGTCAGTAAAATTGAAATAATATTGAAAAATAAAAATACAATTTTGTCGAAAATAAGCACTCTTTTCATAACTAGACGACAAAATAACTCGGATTGAATACTTTTTCGTATATCTTATTATTATAAAAATTAATTATTAATTCTGGCGTCTCCTATCGGGTTACTCAAAAGTATTTGAGATTCCGTAAAAATAAAAAAAATGGCTTTCAAATAATGGAACGATAGATGTATTAATTTGAAAAGTGTAACATATAGATTCGAAAATTTGTCGTCAAAGACATGTGTTGATAATGCATAATCGATTAATGCACTTTCCCCGGATTGTAAGAGATCCAGTTTCGAATCCCGGTAGCAACTACAATATTTTTCGATAAAATTGATTTTATATGTATATCTTTCTAATTAATACATTTAATGTGTTATATAATATGATAAGAATTCATTCAATGGAATTTTTGTTATTGTATACCGAAGCCAAGCTTAACTACATTTATCAGTTGGTTGACTTATTTATAATTAATACATTTAATTTGTATTAGAAATATATATCTTCCGGTAAAAATGTATTTAGATAAGATTTCACTAAAACACCATAATATACAGTCACTACAACATATACATTAAATAATATAGTAAAATGCATACATACACATATATAGGAACATACTTCGAGACACGAGACCCCCAAAATGTCCAGCGAGACCGGCCCCTGCATCATAAATGGTGTTTATGAATACTGATGGTGGTATTGATAGTGACTTATTTTTCATCACGTAAGCCATGATGACGTCCATCTATATGTGGCCGGAAACGTAAGCTACGAAAAAAACAGGGCAGATAGAAAGAACTTTACATCTGTTATAACGGATGTCTCAACGGGAGGTGTTATTTTGAATTTAATTACATTTTTTTTCTGAAGATTTTTGACAGCTGTTATTAATTATTACAGAACACATAGTGAATACGATTAAAAAATGAAATCTTAGATGGTTTGATCATATGGAACGGATGAATGAGGAGAGAAAGATATATGACTTAATTGTTGATGATACCAGAAATAAAGGACGTCCGCAGAAGATTTGTCACAACGTAAATCAGATGCTGGAAAATGGTCCTAGTAGATGCCTCAATAAGAATAATACGATAGTATAAGAAGATGTATGAATGTGGATGAGGCGAGAACAGAAGAGTGTGACTATTCTCTCTGTTTAAGAAACGGCGTGATGGTAAGTTAGTTCGAGTGAAAAAGCGAAATACACTTTTCTGGTGAAGGCTCTCAGATATGCGAGATACCGAGTAAAGTGGAAGAACAAAGTACAGGAGTTCTTGAAAATCGTGATCTTTAGTATCGATAATGAAAAAGAGAAAAATAATATATACCATTTTTTAAATTAGTTTGGTTAAAAATTTATTTTAATCATTACAATAAAAAGGCATATGAAAAAAAATCAGAGATATTTTATCAAACTTAATAAAATAAACAATCTCAAAACGGAAATACAAGGTTTATCAACACTTGGGATTACTTTCATATCGTTAATTAATTTATGAGCTTATAAACTGAGCCAATTAATTATTATTTTAAAGAGAACACATTATTATTTGTGAAGTTGTAATTTTTTTCAGAACATAGTTCTGTGATATTTTAATACAAATTAAATTAATCAATTAGGATGATATACATACAGATAAACTAAATTTACCGAAAAAATATTTTAGTTGTATTAAAGTATATCGAATAATTTAATAAAAATTAAATTGAAAAATCTCTGGCGTCTCCTAGCGATTATTTCTCAAAGTAGGTATTCGCAATAAAAAAGATGATAGCTTTCAAATAAATGAAACATTTGATATATCAATTTAAAATAACTGCAACATATAAATTCGAAAATTTATGGACTATTAACAAAGCTGACGTAGTGTAATTGGATAATACACTTCCCCGGACATGAAGAGATCCTGGTTCAAATTCCGGTGGCAGTTAAAATATATTTTCGGTGAATTGAGTTTATCTTTCAAATTGATGCATTTAATTTGTATCAATTATTTATTAAATTTGTATTATAATTAGTGATATACATATTATTATGTATATTTTTTATAAATAGGGAGAATATTAAATCAAAACAAAATTAACTCGGTAATATTACATTTATGAAAGTACATAAGGACAAAAAATTTTAAAAATTCAAACACAAACTCATAATATTCTGATAAAAAAATTGATATCTTTTTTTTTGTATAGGTTTGTTACATTGAGGTTCTAATAAGAATTCACTGCAAATATCTTATGTATATATAACACATTTTTTATATAACATTTTTTTTTTCTAATTAAACAATTAAAATGTTTTACAACACGGGTGTTTAAATATAGGACATCCGTATTGCCACGCCCATGATAAAGTATGTAGGTAATGCTTTAACCAGATTCGCATTTAAAACGTGAATCATTTAGTTAATTTAATTTATAATGCTTTGTGTTATTTTTAATTTAATGTAATAAACTGTGTATTACAAAGTCAAGTATTTTATTACATCTTATCTAAATATTATGTTTTCATCGCACGGCGGAGAAAATAATTTATACTATTCGACATTGACACACTGTCTCAATGTTGATAATTAGAATTGTGTAAATAATTTGATTTATGGTCGTTACCTATGCATACATCACTTATGACATTCGGTTATTGATTTTACAAATTAAGAACAGCTGCATAAAATGAAGAACAAAAACTAGGTTTGTCACGTGATCACGCGCGTTCTAATTTAAAAAAATTCTACGCTCTCTTGTTTTACATTGATAGGTACCTTCGTCATTCTTATAAGAACGTTGTATTTTGATTTTTATTAATCAATTCTGAGGGTATCCTTTTTATCTGTTTATTTTTTTTAATGTATTTACAGGGTGTTTTTTTGCGCGTATAATATTCGCGCTCGAATAAAGCGCAATTTGGAAGTCCAATTTTCGACCACTTTTTGGAGCAGCTGGAGACGTATATCGGCAATAACGCGACAAATTTTGGCTTCCAAGTCATCAGTCGTCTCTAGTTTATTGGCATAGACTAGCCACTTCACATATTCTCACAAAAAATAATTCAAAGGTGTTAAATCACACGATCTTGGAGGCCAATTCACAGGTCCATTACGCTAAATTATGCGCTTATTGAATGTTTCCTTCAAAAAGTTGATTGTGGCACGCGCTGTGTGGCATGTTGCGCCGTCTTGTTGAAACCACTGAAACTTTCTAGAACTGAACCACGATTTTAGAAATAAATTTGCACAATTTGCAAGTGTTGTTCTGGCGAAAATCTATGCATGGTGAAATGACAAACCAAACTGAACACAAATCAGCTGTCAGCTGTCAAATTGGCTGTTGCTGGAAAAAGTGTTGCCAATTCGAAAAACAATCCTTTAAAAAAACATCCTTCATATATAAATATAAAATAATATTTAGGTTAATATAAAAATTGACAAGGAACAATTCTTTAAGAGACTGTGAAGAGGTTAAAGAGTTTATATACTGCGAGTTTATATTTCATCAGCGATGATCGGTCTGACATGGATAGACGGATAAATTGATCAATCCTAAAATCTCTGATATTCTCCATAGCACTATATGGAATGAATACATTAAGGAAGAAGGAAACAAATATGCTAGGTGCATGAAGGAACAAGGCATCATCTAGGAGTTAAGAATTATCGATAGGCATTCGTCAACATGCAGGAGATTTCTTTAATACTTTGGACAGGTTACTAGGGTGCAACGACGTTTGATCCTCCGACAGTTGATTCTTCCGATATTTGATCCCTCTAACAGTTATTTCCTCTGCCAATTGATCTCCCAAAGCTTCTTCAAATACCTATTTATATTCATAAATATCGGCATCCGCGAATATTATAAATAGAGTGGAGCCAATGTATACGAAAAATATTGCTCTCGTACGAAATTACATATAATTCCAGATAATTGAGAATGTTTTCAAATTCACATTAAATCATTATTATGTTAAATATTATTACTTTTACAAATTGTGATTAACCATTTTTAATTAATGCTCTATGGCGAATCGGGTTAAAAAAAACCTGTTCACGCTGGAATAAACACATTATTATTATTAATTGATTGTTCTAACATTTTAGTCGGGGGATCAAATGTCAGAGAACCGTTGCCAGAAGCAACGATGAGAGCCTGGAGAAAAGAATGAACATATTCAAGTTCAGCAAGATGAATAGGTCAAATAACAGCTGCCATCAACACCGCTCAAGACCGGAAGCATCAAATACACGATGATGAAAAAGAAGAAGAAATTTTTTTAGGAGAACACATCCTTATTGTGAAGTTGTAATTATTCAGAACATAGGTCTGTGATATTTTAAATATGAATTAAATATATTAATTAGAAAGATATACATATAAAATCAATTTAATTGAAAAATATTATTGTTGCGCCACCGGGATTCGAACCTGGATCTCTTTCCTAACCGGGGAAGGTGCTTTATCCAACTGAAAAATATTGTCGCGGTAGTTTAATTGGATAAAGCACCTTCCCCGGTTAGGAAAGAGATCCAGGTTCGAATCCCGGTGGCGCAACAATAATATTTTTCGATTAAATTGATTTTATATGTATATCTTTCTAATTAATATATTTAATTCATATTTATAAGAAGAAATATTTATTAAAAATAGCATAGAAAACATTTTTGCCGGTGTTGTTTTTTTGGAGACTTCGAGTATAATTCCCGCTAGCTCTGACAATGGGATCATGCCTCACGATGATGATCATAGATCACGGTGACATGGTGGATCGTGGTTCAGTTTTTCGGAGATTTTTATATTATTCATTTAACAAAATTTATGAATAAAAATTTTTTTTTCGAACTAGCAAATCATCTATTAATGAATGGCATAATACATGCAACTAAGATTTTTTCTGTTAATGAAACAATACAAAATATATTTTTGATTAGTTAATGACATCCTGAAGAAGAAAATAATATTTTTCGAAACCGGTAGATGTATTTAATTAATTAAGTCGTTAATAAAACAAGGTTAATAATCTAAAATAAATAAAAAATATTAGTTCATATTAGCGCTAGGAAAACTATTTCACCCATATGTATTCTAAACTTTCGGACCTTTTAGACTCCTAACCAATGTGGGCCCTAATGCACCGCATTGGATGCATTGGTGTAGTTATGTCCCTGCGTATGACACAATTAGGTACTTCGGTCTTACATTTTCGTCACTACTAATGTATTTTAATCGTGACAGAATTTAATGTAGGTGCCGTAAAAGTTATTTTGTTTAAAAAATTATTATCGGTTAAAATTAGGAAGAATCAAACACGTTGAATATGTCAACGGATGAATTTAAAATTCCCCTCCTGTCTGGAAATAGAAGCTTTAAATATATGACAATAGTATGAAATTATTTTTATTATATAATTTGAATATTTTATGTGTGAGAGCATAGTATATATTTGCACAATTTTCTTAATAAATTAAATTAATACCTGTATATGAATTGAAATCTTACATGGTTTTTTTTTAATTTTAGTAATATTTTTTTGAATTTAACAACATTTGTCATTTATATATTTTTTACTTTCAAATTTAAATTTTCTACTTACTTATGTTATATAATGTATGTAAAAATTAAAGGAAAAAGAAAAGTCAATGTGTGTTAACGTGTTAATTAGATTTCAAATACCAAACAATTGTATTAATATTCCTATGGTTATTTTATTTATGTTAATTGTTTATATATTTAAAATATTATATTATTTCATTTGAATGTACTTGTAATGGGTAATTACGTCAAATTGGCGAAGGTCACAATAAAGAGAAAATATATATATACATTTCATATTACACTTAAGTACATCAAAATTTATAATAAAACGAGCTAATTTAGCATAAACTGTTTTTATATATTGTATATATATTGTAGTTTTAAAAGTATATATTTTAAGAATAATAACACATTGAACGTTTCGTATTTTAAATATGTTTTCATCATCGCTGCAGTTGAAATTACCCGCTCAATGTCGGTTAACGTTGGCTTAATCGTTAAAAGTTTTTTAAATAGTAGATCTAACGTTTCTGTCATTTTTTGTAATTGTTTAAATAGGTATCTAAAATCTTTTTATAAATTATTTGAACAAACATTTGTAGTTTCTACAAGGGATAAAATGGTGCTTCTTAATTCAGTCTGTAATTTGGACGTCGATGAACTCTTCGAACAAGCAACAGGTATCTCTTTCACGTCCGAATTAGAATTGTTTAATATTCCATCATTAGAAATGAGTAGGAATACTATTCAATTAGCTGCACAAATATTCGAGTATCGAATAATAGAAAAAGGCCGAATAATTCGAATATTGAATATTCAAATATTCGGATTGAAATCTCTATACCCAACCCAAATCAAAGGAATCGAAATTTACAGAATAAAAATGAATCATTAGCTCAAAAATGTAATTGAGTAAGAAACAGTCATGAGATTCTGTAGGTATCAAAGATTGCGATGGGCTGCCCATGTTGAAAGAATGCCAGATGATGGGACACCAAAGATTATGTGGATACCCTAGTGAAAGTGACTTAGAGGCAGACCATGGAAGATGTAGACACCACCTTTTATTGGGAAAATCTTAAATACCTTCGAGTAATATTCGCTAGGAGACGCCAAAAATTAAATAAGTTTATTTTTATTAAATTTTGGATAAACTTTGATACAACTAAATAATATTAAGGAGAACACAATATTATTGTGAAGTTACAGTTTTTTCAGAACATAGTTCTGTGATATTTCAAAACAAATTAAATATATCAATTAGAATAAATAAACATTTTGAAATAAAGATGTATCAATTTGAAAAAACTGTAGCGTACAAGATCGAAAATTTATCGTTAACTTACTATGTTGGTATAGTGTAATCGGTTAACGCATTTCCCCAGATAGGAAAGGATTCAGGTTCGAATCCCGGTAGCAATAACAATATTTTTTCGATAAATTATTAACATATATATTTTCCTAACTGTACGCCTACGTATAATAACTATTCGCCTATAACTACGCCACTGCCTTGTACATAGTATTGAAGTCATGAAATATAGACTCACGGATATCCTATTTATATATTATATATAAGATTTCACTACGAAGTATAGACTTACTACTTACAAATTGAATTAATAACGCGGAAAACTTTATTTAAGGCAATATTACAAACGAAGATTATGCACGCTTCCAATTATCAATAAACAATATGCATTAATATTGATGAATGACTTCAATACTACAATTACTCAAGGTGCACAAATTTAATAAAAAGTCAGTGGCGTAGTTATAGGTAGTATAAATAAATGACGAGTTCTCTATTATAACTAAATAAATTTCAAAAGCTGTAAGCAAATAAATAATTAACAGCTATATAGCCAGTAAAATGTTGGTCGATCGAGTTGGATATCACAATTTTATTCTTTGGCCGTTCACCACCAGCTTATTCAGATTTTCACCCTCTTTGTGGGCGATGTGTTAAAAAAATTAGAGAAGACGTCTCAGGTGGATCGTGAAAAATATATATTGAATTAGGTGCGATGTACATAAATATTAGTGACGCGGTCAAAATCACGAACCGTGAATCAATCACTGATATTTTGAGTCGCACTCACTATCAGAGAGTGAATATCTAGGAATATCCTGATTCGTGATTGAATTTTTTTTTCTGACGCCACCCTTTAAACCGATTATCACTTGAATCAGCGCCGTCTATCGGATTTTCCGTAATTCGATCAGTGCCATCTAGTAGATTCTGCCAAAACGTTTTACGCATATTTGCTGAGAAATACATATTTTTAGGGATTTTGATTATCTTTGTTATTATTTATATTAAATTAGATTTACATCAATTATTTATGCCAGAATAGGTTTTTTACGTAAATTAGGTTTTAATAATATAAATAAATACGCTAAAAATAATGTTTTCGTGTATTGTGACATTGTACGACGCACGCGCATTAATAATGAAACTGTGATCACAGTCACAGTTTTCAGTTACTGATATTATCAAATACTATCACACCAGTGACTCGAGAGTAGCATTTTTTCTCATCACTTATAAATATTAAACATTATTTTTTTGGCGGAATGGTAACACGTTTCCCCGAATTTTCTATTCATGTACCGAATTCGTATCCCAATATTTTTCCGAAACATAGATTTTTCTGTATATCATTCTAATTGTATAATTTCTACTATTATTTATTTACTGTACATCGAATCTAATCGAAAATATAGTCACCACAAGGAAAAATGAAAAATTGTTACTTCACAAATAATATGTAAATTCTTAAAATTAATATCTTTATTAAATAATACATCTGACTTTTGCGTACACCACTGTGTTCCAGGACATTGAAAATGTTAATAAGTCCACGTATCGGTCGACGTTTAATTGCACAATCAATCTAGTTCATTTGCTTAGTAGTAATTTAGCATTAATTATGAATTATTACAGTTTTTTAATGAAAGTTCTACACAATGATAATAATTATTATCATTAATTATAATTGAAGCCATTATTATTTTCCGTGGCGGTGACTGTTACCAAGAATAATTAAGTCCCATTTTTTTATGTATTTTAACAGTCTCCGAATTGTTTCAAACATCACTTAAAGGACATTTTTTGTGGTTGACAAACTATTGAAATATTTCATTAATTTATTTATTTTTCATGTACAGATATCAACATTTCGTCAATAGTCCCGATAGATAGTCCTACTATGACATTAAGTTACAACCTATAAACAATTTAAGACAATTAGGGGTAAAATTGACCAAACAAATACATCAAACTCGTTACTATGGTGAATACATATTTTATTCAGTACTCATAAACGTCAAAATTTTAAAATAAATACAATAAAATATAATTTCTTCTTTGATACCTACACATACATAACATACATTAACGATGTTTACACATAATCATGAGGTACTGATTGAGCTCATACATTTTTTTAAATCAAGGCATTATAGAGAAGAAATTATAAATAGGACTAAATAAATTGTAATAATTACACATTTGTTAACTTTTCTGTCCCAATACGTATCAGTCTAGTGAGACAAACATTTTAGTACGAATGGTACTGCATAGATATAATATAAAATAAAACAATTTTGTATATTTTATGTATGATACATAGTTACGTAATTGTTCAATTATGATTCGAGGACACCGGTTTAATTTGTTTATTTGCTCAATGTAATAAAATACTATGTGCACAGCTTGTACTCCAAATTAAATAAATTTTGAAATGGATTGCGAATTGATTTTGAATCAATGATCAAGTTAAAATTAAAGAGAAATGAGAGACCTGGGCAATTATTTTCATTGCGGTAGACTTTACTTAAAAGTTTATAGAATAATAATGTAATATAAGTAATAAGATAAAACACTTAGTTTAAACCACTATTTATTGATAAATCAACATGTTTCGATACATATGGTATCTTTTTCATGAAACAATGTATACTAAAATTAAAAATAGATAAACCTAAACTATTATATTATATAAGTGGTAGGTAATTAATTAAGAATTACTGTGAAAACAAATTTTAATATCGCAAATTCTTTATAACCAGCTTTTAACATTAATAACAAATTGATGAATTATATATTAAATAATAAGCATGAATGAACTATGTAATGAATGAATAAAAACTAGATATACTGTGTATTAGCGAGAGTATAAAGAAAGAAAGTGGAGAGATGGAGCACAATGATACGCTGGTGCTATGGTCCCAGAGGAGGACCACGGCACCAGCGTGTCAGGGTGTTAAGCGTTGCTCTCGAGAAGAATGATAGAATGTATGAGAGAATATGAGTTTGTCAGTGACAGTTTCATGTGGATCCGTTTTAAGTTAGAATTACGGGAGTATTTTTAGTCGTAGGTTATGCCCACGTAAATTCAGAAAACGATTAAGTTAATGATAAATTTTAGACAAATATAACGGATGCAAAAAATGTGAAACGAAATAATAAAATAATATTTTTCACAGGCGATTTGAATCAGCCATTGGTGCGTACGGAGACAAATGGATAAATGGGAATGGAAATAGTCTTACTTGAGGTATGCCTAGAATAGAACAATTTTGTTTCAAATACCTTTTTTAATCAGAAAGAAAGCCCATCAGAACACATAGGAGAGAGGGAATGAAAGGCCAATGATTGACTTTATGGTGGTTGAGTCTAGACTGAGATCCGCTACTCTTGATATATCGGGTGTTTCGGGGAGCCGAGGTGAAAACTGACCATTTCCTTGTCGTCTCAAGGTCGTACATTTATTTCAAGGATGGCAGTCCATGAAACAAACAATGTCGGCGCCATGTGTAATCAAAATTGAGAATCTGCAAAAAGATGGTGTCAGAGAAAATTTTTAAATAAAATTGTGTGAAAATCTGAGTGCGGAAAGCGCTACTGAACTGAATAAACACGATGCATGGGAATATATTATGGTAACTCTATGCAAATCAGCAAAATAAACCTGATGAATACTTGAAAGCAAAAGATCGGTACAATGCTTGTAAGAAAAAACGAAAGGAATGAGCGGCTGAAAAGAAAGGAAGGGGTAAAAATGTCCGAGAATTTCCAGGATAACATAAAATTCTTCTGGATAGCGGACAAAAAATCCCAATGTGATGCTGAAAACAGTAGTATTAGTTATTAAGTCAGTAAATTGAGAAATGATAATGAATGAGAACAAAATAAAATATATGTAGATGGATGAAATATTTCCAGGAAACGTATGAGAGTGAAGAAAATGCAAATGACGAATCCCTTGAGAGGCTCTCTGGGGTAAGTATGAATGACGAAAACGATTTGAATGGAATAAGTATGAAAGAAATAAAGTGTGCAATAAAGCATATGCAGAATGGTAAGGCTATGGGGTATGATAACGTTGCTGCAGAGTATATGAAGGGTTGTGGCCCATTAGTAGTCTCGTTTATGCTCTCGTCAATCAGTGTTTAGCGAAGAGTCACACCCCGTTAGATTGTAGGAGAGCCCCTCTACAAAGGTAAAGGGTCACAAATAGAATTCGGTAACTATAGGGCAATTAGTTTACTAAACTCAGTTGGCAAAGTATATGGAAGAATTTTAATAGAAAGTGTAAGAACGGTGACAAAAAAAAGTACGGGATGTACAAGGGGCCTTTGTGGATGAAAAAGGATGACAAAAAAGTTTTAATCGAAAAATCAAAAACTTTTTTGTGCCTTTGTAGATCTGCAAAAAGCGTGTGATAGAGTTATAAGAGAAAGGTTATGGAAGATACTTTCTGATTACAAGATGAATAGCAAACTTATACACGCAATCGCATCCCTATGTGAAGGAAGTTCTGCGTGTGTAAGGATCCAATCGATCATGGTTTAATATTACAAAGGGTGTCAAGCAGGGTTGTGTAATCTCTCCATGGCTGTTCAACTTGTATATGGATAATTGTGATAAAGAGCTAGAATATATGAATGTAGAAACGAAAATGGGTTATTTGATTGAACGCTGTTTATTGTATGCCGATGATGCAGTATTAATGGCGAATAATGAATAAGAAATGCTGAATCTAGTGTATAATGTACGATGATGCATGCCAACGTGCAAAATACTTGTAGGTAATGAATATTTGGAACAAGTAAATGGTAGATAGACTGAGAAAGATATCGAAAAGAGGGTAACTGCAGAGAATAAAGTGAACGGCGCATTGAATGGATTTATGGCTAATGGAACTTATCAACCAAGGCAAGATTAATGGTTCACAATGGAGTCCTGGTACCGACACTGATGTATCAAAGTGAGGCCTGGAGCTGGCAGAAGAGGAACGGTAGTGGACTGAATGCAGTGGAAATGAGATCACATAGGCGTATGTGTGAAAAATCAATTTATGACAGAGTAAAAAATGAAGAAATGAGAAAATAATGTAAAGCTAATCTTAGAATAGTGAGTAAGATTAAGAAAGGATCACTAAGGTGGTTTGATCATATGGAACGGGTGAATGAGGAGAGAATGGTAAGGAAGATATATGACGCAAGTGGTGATGGCACCATAAATAAAGGACAACCGCGGAAGACTTGGCACGACCAAGTAAACCAGATACTGTAGGATAGTCCTGTTAGAAGCCTCAATAATCGGCGAGCTTGTATGAGAAGATGTATAAATGTGGATGAGGCGAGAACTTATGTTAGGACAGAAGTGTGTGGTTTTCTAACCTCTCGGGAAACGGCGTGATGGTAAGTTAGTTAGTTAGTTACATATATTGTGGAATCTGTGGAAGAACCTCCAGATTACCTTGGGGTTCTATCCTCTCTTTTTACTCTCAAGTTGCTTTGGAGTGAAACTCAGTAGAGTCGTGTAACAATGTTCATTTATTACAATAACGTATTTACAGTAGTTGACAATTATATAACTTAGATATTGATTAATACTATTTTCAAGTGGCGATGGAAAAGAGACCCGTTCTCCCAGTAACGTACTCTTATAACTATTGTCCCCCACTACTCATATAACACACACACACACACACCTACATTTCTAAAGTGATGTATATATATGTATGTATTCCTACCTTCTGTAAAAATTATATCCGATTTATCACGTGTACTATACGACGAATAATTTATTGTCCCTAAAAGTTAAAGAAAATATGTAAGAATAATTTTAAGTCAAACGGTTTTGATAGCTACTTACAGATGAAGCCTGGGGAAATCCTAAAACTAATTTTCTGTGAATTTCAATATTTCATATAGAATTAAACGTTTTTGTGGTAATTATTGCGTGACAAATAGATGCCAGAGGCCTCGGGAGAATTTGAAATGAAATATAAAAATAATGTTTTATACAATGAACTTTATTAAACCAGTGAAGCTAAATCAACTAACTGATAAATGTAGTTAAGCATGGTTTCGGTATACAATAACAAAAATCTCATTGAATGAATCCTTATCAGACAGTACTTTTGACGACAAATTTTTGAACCTATATGTTACACTTTTCAAATTAATACATCTATCGTTCCATTATTTGAAAGCCATCTACTTTGTATTCACGGAATCTCAAATACCTTTGAGTAAACCGATAACAGGCCTATATTCTGAATAATTAATAAGAATGTGTTCTCCTTAATAATAAATTAATTAGTTTTTTATATGACACACGGTACTGAAAATAGAAATATGTTATGTTTGCATGTGAGCTGAAAAAGTTTGGTTAACCATTGCCCCTTCTTGTCTGAACTTTTGAACCCAACACCAGATAAGTTGCGTGCTCGGCCCATCACTTACTTGTCGAATATTAAAGTAAGTGCAAAAAGCGCGACGCGCACAAAGCAATAAATCAACGCACTTTAAATATTTCTCAACCGCAAACGCGCGGTGCGCTCCCGACCAGTGACTTATTGCAACTGACGAATCCGCAAATTACGCGCATCGAACAATATCCCTCCCTATTACCTCACCCTGATGGTTTACGAGCAAATACATTTGAATCTTGAAATTTTTCCGCTGAACACCCTATGCTATTAAGTGTTTATCTCATATTTTATTGGATCTCAGCTATATTAAAAAACTGTAATCTTTCCAATTGATACAATTATGATAAAAAAATTCAATAATGTATTCGATAGCTAAAGCGAAATGGTGAATGCGCTTTCCCATATATGAAGAGGTCGTGGTTTGAATCCCGGTAGCAACTAAATATATTTTCCATGAATTGATTTTTTCTGTATATCTTTCTAGTTGGTTAATTTAATTTGTATTAAAATAATACAGAACGATTCAATAGGATTTTCAGAAAACTTTAAATCATGAATCCGGGATATTCGAAAACACTAGATTGTAGATTGTACTTGTGAACCACATACGTAGTAATACTATATGTTCTATTCCGGTACAATTATTCAATCAACTTGAACTTCGAACGTGTAATTATATAACGACTTGAAAGTCAAGCAGGAATATTTTAGAATATACTTATAAAAACGAGATACCCACAAACAGCGCTCAGCATAACATGTTGTCAATGATTGGGTTCACTAAGGCCGCAAATAATCAATTTGTAACATATTCTTAGTGTCTACTGCTTTTCAAATTTAGATTTATTCTAAATCGCCACATTCCCATCATTTTTTTATCTCAATCATACTGACTATGCAGGATCGGTGAACAAATCTACATTTGCTACTAATTGGTTTTTGAAATTAGGAAGAGTAGATACTGAGAGTACACTGTTTTATATAATGAAATAATTATTATATCTACTTTTGTGTATTTTGATCTTGAATATTTTATTTTAAATTATATGTGCTTACATTCTATATATATTGTTAGGAGAACACATTCTTATTGTGAAGTTGTAATTATTCAGAACAGACGGTCTGTGATATTTTAAATATGAATTAAATATATGAAGAAGATATACATATGAATTAAATATATGAGAAAGATATACATACAACATCAATTTTATCGAAAAATATTGTTGTTGCGCCACCGGGATTCGAACTTGTATCTTTCCAAACCGTGGAAGGTGCATTATCCAACTATGCTACAGCGACAATATTTTTAGTGACACATTTTCAAACCTATATGTTACCTTTTTTGATATTAATACATTTAATCGTTGCATTATTTGAAAGAGCCATCTACCTTATTTTTACGGAATCTCTAATATCTTTGAGTAATCTGTTAGATTACTCAAAGATATTTGAGATTCAGACTGGCAGACGCAGAGATTCAGAACATAGGTCTGTGATATTTTTAATATGAATTAAATATATGAATTAGAAAGATATACATATAACATCAATTTTATCGAAAAATATTGCTGTTGCGCCACCGGGATTCGAACCTGTGTCTTTCCAAACTGGGGAAGGTGCATTATAAGGCAGATGGCTCTTTCAAATAATGGAACGATTAAATGTATTAATATCAAAAGGGTAACATATAGGTTCGAAAATTGTCGCTAAAAATATTGTTGCTGTAGTATAGTTGGATAATGCACCTTCCCCGATTTGAATAGAGATCCAGGTTTGTATCCCGGTGGCGCAACAACAATATTTTTCGATAAAATTTATTTTATATGTATGTCTTTCTAATTAATATATTTAATTCATATTTAATATATATATTGTATTGCATTTTTTTTCTGTCTTTTTATATATATCTTATTAAATATTTTGGTTTTGTGAAATGTAATTTATTTACCAATTTGCCCTAAAGCAGGCTTGCCTAGATGGGTAATGCATTTTAAAATGAGTGTAAAATATATGTGACAAACTGTATTTATACACAATATTGTACGCATGAGCTTTCTTTTTTCTTCGTTCGCTAATTGTAGACTTAATTTCCGTGCATTAGTGTTGGCACTAGAACTCCATTATCTAACACAAATCCTGCAGTACACCCATAAAATACTGTGGACTAGGTCTGTTACACTTGTGAAAATTGTATATTTTTTGGAAAGATTGATTTTTTTTTTGTTGTAGCATAGTTATGATTATTTAGAATCCCGGTGGCGCAACAAAAATATTTTTCGATAAAATCGTTTTGATATGTATATCTTTTTAATTAATACATTTAATTAGTATTTAAAGAAGAAATAAAAGATCTGTAATTAACTATTGATCGTGTTTCCATTTTAATATCTTTTAAAATGCAAAAGACATCCATTTATTTGACGGATTAAAAAAACCTAGCCGTAGAAAATCAACAATTAATTTTACAAATACTCAGATGATTAACAAATCTCTGTCGTCTCTCTCGAAATCGTTTAATTTTTAATTATCTACCTCCATCTGTATCGTACTTCGTGTAGGTGTATAATCCTATTTATTTGGTCCATCCAGCGCATCAGAGAGCGTTCTCTGGATTTACTTCCTGCGGTTATTCCACAGATACACAATAAGTGAGCCTCTCTGGGCTTATCATTCAATTACAGTCGAAAATCGTATTTCAATTAAAAACTCTTGAATTGAGACAGACGTTCTTTAGACGATCTCCTACAACACATTTCGAAAACGTTAATCTTTCTTACATACATCAAACAAACATATAGAAAACGTCATGTCTTCTTAACCTCTTCAGTCGGAATTAATTTCCTTGAATGAATTTTTTTTACTCACAATCGTGTCAAATAAATAAGCGGGATATATTCTTAATATTTATTTTGCATTGGTTACACTATGTACATATATATAGACAAACAAAGCGCCTTATAATGAATACTTTTTTTAAACATTTTATTAATCGTAAAATTCTTATTTATTTAACTTGGTTATTACATAATTAATACATGGATAATAATACTATTTACAGAAATACATTAAAATGTAAATATTCACAATGAAAAATCAATACAAAATTTGTACAATATAAAAAAAAATTGTATTATATTCTCAAATAACTCAATATGTTTGTTTTACTTTCATGTGCAATACGTATGAAGAAATATTATTAAGTACGATTATTGCTTTTTAGTTTATATCTTCTTGGATTATTTTCAGTATTTTAATGTAATGTAATATTATCGGAAATCTTATTTTAGGATTTGTAGGCTAATGTAGAAAAGTTAATATTGTAAGAATGATAATAAAATATCACCCCGTAACATTGAAGGTTTTTTTAATAGAAAACTTAAAACAGTATATGCGAAAGCCAAGTTTCTGAGACATCTGATGACTTAGTTACCCACAAGGCGGTATATAGCGGGTAACTGAGCCGCAAGGCTGTCTGGTGGCGCAGTCCTCCTGGTAACGGATGTCTCAGCGACAGGTATCATTTTGAATTAAAACCTTATGGGGGTATATGAGTGTGCGGAAAGATAATGTAATTACGAATTAAAATTGTGAAGGTATGTTGATGATTGTGAATGAGAAGAATCTGCTATTGAGTAGTGCCCCATAAAAATCACCCACCACTCACGTGTTTGATGTGAATTTAATCGCAAAGATGTATTGGGTACGTAAGTATGGCCAAAGCAGGCTGGAAAATAGTAAGAAGTTTATTTGAGCACAGTTGCAGCTTAGAAATATACAATATCCGTACAATGAAGTCTTCGCAGAGGAGCGTTCCCTAAAGATCTTATCTGGAAAGCAATAGCGAAAGAAGTTAAGCTCAGGAGTGGGTCTTCTTTGGTTGTGGACGAATGTTTATTGTGATGTCGATACCGGGCGTGTTTTTGCGCCTGCCAGGAGCGCTGATTTTACGCACCGGTTAATATGAGGTGCACAATAGACCGCCACAAGCTATTAAAATTTTTGACAGCAGTTATTGTGAAGAAGCATTGACTTTTTATCGCAAATGTGAATTTATTCCAAAAAATTGAGCTTAGTAGGGTAAGATGGGGGAATGGCGGTCAGTGGGCAATGCCAGTCACAATCAAATATCTATCTCAGATTATTTCAACAAATATTCGAGTGCTATCATCTAGTTTTCCTCCGAGTAAACTTATTTTCGAGGCGCCGCCATTCTGTGTAACCCTCAGTGTGCGTGATAGCCGTTTATGCATTGGGTCATGTTTTGTTATAATAATTTTGAATTTTCAGTCAAAGGTAAGCTTATAACACTTTATACGTATTAATGTTACCAATTATTGCAAATATATTAGTTCATCTAATGTGCCGGTTTGATTTTTGAAAGGTTATATATGTTTTTTAATGACGACCAAAGAAAATGTTATAGTACTTTTGGGGTTATAACAGTCATTCAAAGCGGGTAATAACAGTCACCGACTGCCATTACCCTATATGAAAATATAGGATAATTTTTACCTTTAGTTTAGAACATTCATTTGTTGAAATAGTGGATAATGATTATGTTAATTTTTTTACATAGATCCTGCGGAACAGACTTAGAATAACAACAAAGACAAAATGGACTAAACAGGATTTGTAAAACGCCATACAAGCCGCACGTGATAGAGATTCTATACGGAAAGTTTCCAAGAATTTCAGCATACCCTTCAGTACTTTACAAGAATGGATTAAGAAGAATCTTCTTATCATCGGACCTTCTCTAGGAAGACATTCCACTTTCTCACCAGAAGAGGAAGGTAGGAAGGTAAAAATGAGTGAAATCGGGACTAGACTTTAAAAAATACCTATTCATAGCCAGGATTGTGAAATTATTTTACGTGTATACGATTTTATGAAAAAGGAAGCAAAGAAATACGGCCATGTGTTACTTCACCTGAATAACGTACAGGAACGTGTTTCTAAAGCTATCAGTTTGGGTCTACGTACAGTTAAACGTATTTTACAAGAATCTAAGACGTTCAAATTAACACTAGAGCCAAGTACATTCTCATCTCCGAGTAAAAATGAAACAAGAAAAAAGCCGAAATCTGACATATATGACTTTTGTATTTATTAAATTTATTATTTAGTGGTCTTCATAGAAATAACACGATCTTCAGATTCGACAAGACTTTATTATAAAACAACGCCACAAACGAGCAACCTAACTAGGTCTCTATAAAAAACCAACTCATTTCGTTCTGTGTACGTGTGTTCGCGCTGTAATCTTCACATCGCTGACGCGACCCATAGCGCCACCGAGCGCCACTGGTGCGCGTGTTATATTCCGGCTACCCACCTTCTTATACTTCTTACTTAATCTTACTCACTATATTTCCATCACATTCAGTCTACCTTCGTTCCTCTTCTGCCAGCTCCAGGCCTCATTTCCATACGTTAGTGTCGGTACCAGGACTCCATTATTTACCGCTGGTCTTGCCTCGGTTGACAAGTTCCCATTAACTATAATTCCATTCAAAGCGCCATTCACTTTATACCCTGGAGTCAACCTCCTTTCGATATCTTTCTCGGTCTTTCAGTTTTTATCAAACATACTTCCCAAATACACAAACTCATCTACTTGTTCCAAACATTCATTACCTACAAGTATTTTGCACGTTGTCTTGATTTCCTCCTTCTCGAATACCATCACTTTCAACTTGTTAATATTTATGATAAGGTCGCTTTCCTTGCACACATCGTACATTATACTCACTAGACTCTAATTCTGGTTCATTATCGCAATTAATACTGCATCATCGGCGTACAATAAACAGCATATAGTCAAATCACCCATTTTCGCTCCTACATTAATATTGTAACGAAGTTTGCAAAATCTGTCGGCCGATACATAATTCCTGGTAAAAGAGAAATCTTTGGGACCTTCACCTGGTGTGCGAGGCCGCATACAACAGCCCATTGTTTAAGCCGTGATAATATGCACCGGCAACCTTGGCAATTAAGGGATGTTTTTGGGTACGTGCTCGAGCCTGAGGAATAGACAATGGATCATCGTAAAAGGACAGTAAAACTTCTCGGACGTCCTCGACTGCAAAGTTTTATTACTAGCAATCCTTGTCGAAACAATAGACTATTGAAGATGTAATTATTTTAGAAAGCTTCCCTCGGAATAAACTAATATTATCATTTTTACCAGTAATAAAGACTGGTTGGAGGCCGATAGAGGAGAAAGCTGACAGGCCATTTAAACCAATAAGTGGTAAAAGGACATCTCTCCCTAAGGGTTACTCTTGAGTGAGAAAGAGATGGAACCCAGAAATTGAGTATATAAGGCCCAGCAAATCCTAGATAAGGAGATGGAGTGGGGGTGAGTTGCTGGACCCTGGTTATAGTCATAACTAGTATACCGGACAAACCCGAAGGAGACTGAGTGGGGGTGAGTCGCTAGACCCTAGTTATAATCATAACTGGTATACCGGACGAACCCGAGGGAAGCGCGTCTAGGAATGCTGATGTTTATCCTATTCCTTGGTACTCGGTACGTTGTTTATCCTAGATGGCGCGGAGGAAGATAGAACGTCTAAAGACTCTGGGCCATCTTTCTTCGGATAGAGGCTTGAATACGGAGGACGTTCTATCGGTTGTAGTGGAGGCAACCGGAGGAGGATGGTCATCCGCGCCCGATATCTTTAACTAGAGGTAGCGGAGGGCTATTTGGTCAGCACAATAAGGGCTTTAGCCCCAACAACGCTGACTCCTAGAGCCCGAGGTACCTCGACATCACGGCCAAGGCTGGCGACGTCCGTAAGGACCCGAGTAGGTGGGGTGCTCAGGAGGTCACCTTATGGCCAGCACCCACAGAGCATCGTGAAGGATTGGAATAGGGCGCCGTGGATCCGCTTTGTGGGACGCTCGGAGGCTCCAGTCGCGGAAGGTGCTGAGGCTGTGCACAGCCTATACGTCTATCAGACGAAGTAGCTTTGCCAGAATCTGTCGAGTATATGGACCGCTCAGGAGGGTATGTCACCACACCCAGATCTCGCGGATCAGTCGGAGTAGGGAAGAGGGCTGCTGGTAAGTGGGGCGCACTGGCAATAATGTATCCCGCACAGATAGAGTCCATGCGGCGATGGTGCCCAGACCTACAGAGCATCGAGGACGATGCTGAGGCTGACGACAGCTTGTGTGTCTGTTAGACACTAATTTCTGCAGAAGCTGTCGAGAGTGAGGGCCGCTCTGGTGGATACGCCTATCCAGCGTATCAAGAGCCTACGGAGCAGCTGGGAGTAGGGAGCACGTGGGCCGCTCAGGTGGACGTATCACGCTCGGAGGAATACCGTTCGGTGACGGCTATTCGGTACTTACACAGCACCAGGAGGGGTCGAGGAACGGCACCGGGGACCGCGTGGCGGGGATCCAGGAGCCATTGACCCCGAGGATGGCTGGTTTAGATTAAGCTTAGATTTAGTTTACTTGTAAGGTAGCTTTTAAGTATTAAGATAATTTAGTTAATTATTATAGCATGTAAGTTATATTTATGTCATTGTTTCATAATTTTAATACACGAATGTATACAACCAGACTTCTCTTTGACAACCTTCCCGGTTCCTATCCCTAATATCAGCAACCTATGTAACAAGGCGAGTTGGCGTGTATTGTGTAACGGCATGCCAGCAGACCGATCACCGCTCGGCTGCATTAATTGTGAAAAGCGCGTTCACCTTGTTGAGGTGGAATGCGTGGATTTCCGGGGGTGGGATGGAATCGGTGCGCTTCAGGCGCCTCTCCATACATCCCCCCCCCACTCTTTTATTTTACAATATATTCCAGTTCTATCATACGATTATCCATATACAAGTTGAACAGTCATGTAGACATTGCACAATACACATTACAATTATATCAATATATATATTTTTATTTATTATCTTTGTTTTATTAACCACTTAATTGAGTTTAAATACATCTACCGGTTTCGAAAAATACCATTTTTTTCTTCAGGATGTCATAATTAACTAAAACATATATTGTTTCTTTGACAGAATCTATTTAAAAAAAATCTATTTTTAAAAAAAAAAACCTAACTCAAATCATTACTTAATACAAATTTACTCGAATAATTTTTAGGAAAAAATTTTAGAATGGGACTCGTAGTTAAATTTAGTTGGTTGTTTATAATTGTTTGATTAGTTTTACACGCTTTATTTATCTCCAACGATTCCAAATTATTTAATTTGTGACCAACACCGTTTATATGCAAAATTAACAATCCCAATTTTTTATCAAAATCATGACCATTTTCTATCAAACGATTAGCAAATTCTGAAAAGCCACTATTGTTCAAACATCTCAAATGCTTCTGTCAAAGAAACAATATATGTTTTAGTTAGTTATGACATCCTGAAGAAGAAAATGGTATTTTTCGAAACCGGTAGATGTATTTAAACTCATTTTAGTGGTTAATAAAACAAAGATAATAAATAAAAATATATATATTTTTATTTATTATCTTTGTTTTATTAACCACTTAATTGAGTTTAAATACATCTACCGATTTCGAGATGTATTTAAACACAATTAAGTGGTTAATAAAACAAAGATAATAAGATAAATAAATATATGAATTTCAACCACAAAGTTAATATTGCTAATTTTAAAAGTATAATTCAATATAATAAAATGTACTGTATATTTTCTTCACCTACTAGTTTCAACTGATGAAGGGCATCGACAGTCATTATTATTATTAAGATGTGATTAATATTATTTTCATTACCTATCCATAAAATAATTAAACATTAAACAAATCTGTATTATATTTTAATAATAAGGAAAAATATACTAGCAGCATATTCGTCAGTGGCCGACTGTAAAGTGCCATGAGTAAAAAATCGACCTGTAATTAGAACCGCTATTATGATGTGGCAGTTGCTTAACAACATACATTTTATATTCAAATAAAAATATTTACAGTTTTCGAAGAAATAATGTGTTTTATTGAAAACTTAAAATGACATATCTTGATACATTATAAAGAATGTTTAATATTGATCGATTTTAATTCAACTAAAAAAAGTAGATTTTTCCGAATTAATATTTTAAATACGTCCGGATAATGTCAATCCCATTGCAGGGTCCATCATGGGATCCGAAACGTTGGTCAGAAAGGTCAGATATATACGGCAGATTACCCCATAAAACTGTACATAGAAGATTCTGAACGGCCGTGAAAATTAACATTAATCTAAATTATTTTCGATAAATGACGCCGAATCCGTATATTTCGATTTATGCAAAAAAAACCACACATGTATAGGGTGAATGGTGAGTTATGTGAAATAAGAGAAGTAATAGAGGGAATATGCACAAACAAAAATAATATGTGAATTGAATAAATCTTCTTAATCATTCTGAAGTTGGTAAATATTCAATAAATATTTTAATAAACATGTTACCATCCCCCACTCCTATCCTCTTCACCCCTCCACTTATCATTTGTAGGTTAATTATGTTACCTGAATTGTTCAAAGTATTTATCATGTTTATTAGAGGCTGACACATTTAAAAAAATTAATAAGTACGTCAGTAGTCTGTGGTCGGCAGGTAAAACTTTCTGTATCATAATTTGATCAAAATTATCCATTGATATTAATTACCTTATGTAAAAACAGCTATTTTTTTTGGGTAAAATATGTATTATTTTAATGCATAATAACATAATTAAAAATCTATTATACTATACAATTGAAGGAATGAAGACTTACAAAACTAACTCGCCAACCACAGAATTCTTGGGACAATTAGTATAGTGCTAGTTTGGATTCTACGCCTTTCGATTGGTGAAAACTAATATTGGGAATGATTATGTCAATAATAATGATTATTTTAAAATGTTTGTTATAGGCGTGCAAAAATGAATTGAAACAACCTACTTCTTAAATAATATGTCAACATATTATATTAATTTGAAATAAACTTTTCTATAATATGTCATTATATTATTTATACACAAGGTTCAGGCCAATTAGGTCAAAAGCGACATTAATATATTAGTAATTGACAATTCTTTTAAATGTATCATTCTAAACTTGTTGACAGATATTAAAGCCTTGTTATTTAATGCACAACCTTGGGCCAAAAAGTTTAAGACACACACGCGGGAGCCTAAAATTCAACAAAGGCAGAGAACATTCCATTAAAACACAAATGCTGGCACATCTAAAATATATAATGTAGGTGTAAGTATAATAAAATAAGTACGTTCTTTAAACATGTTGTGAGATACACTGAGGTATATGAGACCTTGTAATACAAGGAAAAATCAACGGACGACGAGGTCCTGGAAGAAGGAAAACCTCTTGGCTTAAAAACCTCAGAGATCGGTTCGGAATAGCAATACACCGATTATTCTTCCGGGCAGCTGTAAATAAAGAGTAAGTATCCACCGTCATAACACGCATAAGTTAATGGATAGCACTTCAAGAAGAATAATGTATAATTGTGATGTGAAGTAAAAATTATTGAAGTAAATATTATATAAAAAAAAAGATCGAAATGACCAGCTCTATCGGACGAAAATCTTTTGAATATTGTCAAGGATCTCTCTTTTGTGATTACTGGCGTTGAAAACTGACCAGACATCACGTGACGCATGTGTACGGATAATAGTTCTTGGTCTATACTAGATCAAGATATAGGTATGAAAAGACCACAGTATACCTTAAACAACAAAAGTGAGACTTGTGGATAGGGTGTATTCAATATTTCACTCTGATATGAAAATCTGGTTTCTAAAGGTAAAGGGGAAAAAGTCCAATTAATATGCTCAGAACTTTAGAAGATCTTCAAACAGTTCAAAATATTATCAGTTGTGAGATGAGAAGACTTAGAAAGACTGAAGTCTTTGTGAAAAAGGAATGTTGTCTAAAAAGATCCAAGAAAACTCTGTTGAATGTTGCAGATGGGTTGCAGATATTGAACTGGATAAGTGGAAATACCTGAAGAACGTCTGTACAGTCAGCCTTGATAATGATAAAATGTATTAGTAAATATTAAATTAATATTTAGATACTTAGAATTATTTATCGGATGTCTTAATTAATGTATTTGTATATTTTTCAAGGCACACGTGATATAGTATCAATAACATATGATTGATTCATACACAAAATACTGGTTTCATACGCCTTCACACATATACAATAAATCAACGAAATCAGACCATTCCCTTGCTTAAACAGATACAAAATTTGGGTCAATACAGTCAACTTCATTATCACTATTAGCATAAGATAAGAGCACGCTAGTTGTATTGTTTAAAATTTCCCAAAACAATTCTATTTTATTGAATTATATCTCTTCGTGAAGATTATCACTGTTTTCTCTAGTTTTGCCTGGAACGACCATTGGATACCTTCCATCTGGAATAGCCAAGAAAATTTGTAGAGGTAATCTGTCTACTGGGAGTCTGAGTACGTCACAGTCCAATCATTTGATCTCTCCATAAAAATAGGCTGGGATTCCATGCCGAGGTTATCTCTTAATGTGGAACTTCTCACTCGGCCCCTGCCACTCACCTCCTTCATAAACTCTCTCGGTGAGAATTCAAGATTACTGCCCCTAGATTAAACTAATACTACCAGTTTAAAGCTCTCAATCGACTATTAAGGGTGTTTTTTTTAGTTTGTTCGAATTGGCAACACTTTTTCTAGCGACAGCCAATTTGACAGCTAACAACTGATTTGTGCTCAGTTTGGTTTTGCCATTTCACCATGAATAGACGTACGCCTGAACAACGCTTGCAAATTTATTTTTAAAATCGTGGTTCAGTTCTCGAAACTTACCATACGTCCATTTTACGGTCGACATAATTTACTAATTCTAATAAGCATGGATAAGCGCATCCGCAGAGATATCTAACTTGGAACTGGACTTCCAGATTGCGCTTTATGTGCGGGAAATCATATTTCATATATATATAAGACTAATGCCATAAAATAGCCTTTCCAATAAAGTCAATACCATGGGCATTACCGCGATTTTTATGTTTTTTATTTAATTTTGAAGTTTTGTACCTCCAAAAATAAACACCATTTACGTCTTGCGGCACTTGTCGCATCTATACTCCGATCATTTTCGCCACCTGTATAATATTATAATGTTTATTTATCTAAAATTGATTGCTGTACATTTGCACAATTTCTGGAGTTTAGTATAACTTGTTACAAGTAGCAGTGATGCATTTAGAAGCAAAACCTGTATCCTATCTAAACATTTTCATTAACTTGACATGAAGGAAGCATTTAACTCGTCGAGATGACCTTTAAAGTGGTTCACCGGCACCCTTCTTTCTATTTCCTTCAAGTAGGTACGTGGCAAAATATTTATGAATACGTTAAGAGAGTAAATTAAAACAAATTGAGTCAATTAGAAGCATACAGAAATAAGCAAAAAAAAAATCTGTGTTTCTTATTTTTTTTAATTATCAAAGAACTATGTATCATAGAAGATGTGTAAAAAAGTGATGACTCTAGATGAAGCGAAACAGCGGTATTATAAAGAGCGAGCTCGTCTTAGTTATATATTTTAAATTAAAAAAAATCATATTTGATGTTTATTATGTTATACTTGTCGACTAGTTATGTGTAATTTGCAAACTATGACAATTCTTCCAACTTTCTATGATACTTATTGTATAATTTTAGTTATGTTTTGTTTATTTTCTATAATTTCCAAATTTGTTTTATATAATTTTTATTATGAAAAACATGCAGATATTTTTTTTTCTTTGTATTGAGCTTCTGAAGTGATTTTCTATTATTTAAAAAAAAAAATTAATGCCTGAATAGGGCGTGTGCAATAAATAAAAAATCTGTGGAATAATTGCTATTAAAAATATGTTTTTAATAAAAAATTAAATCTATTAATTATAAAGATATACATATAAAATCAATTTTATTTTATATATAATTTGAAAAGTGTAACATGTAGGTTCGAAAATTTGTCGTCAATTCACTGTGGCGCTATAGCATAATCGGTTAATGCACGTTTCCCGGTTTGGAAGAGATACAGGTTCGTATCTCAAATATGTCAGAGGTATAAGCATTTTTAAAGTCGAAGTTACACGATTATTTCGATTAATTAAAATATTTTATTGATTCCAAATTATACATTGAATATAAAAAATAAACGGCCATCTAATTTCGAACGGCCAGGCTATTTTTTGTTAGATGATTAGGATCTGAAGCAAATATATGAAATAATAATGGTTAAATACTAATTAAATGTATCAATTATAAAAATATACATATAAAATCAATTTTTTCGAAAAATATTGTTGTTGCGCCACCGGGACTCGAACCTGGATCTCTTTCCAAACCGGGAAAGGTGCGTTATCCAACTATGATACAGCGACATAAAATAATGTCGCTCTCTTTATAATTAATATATTTAATTAGTATTTAAAATATCACAGACCGTCTGTTCTGAATAATTACAACTTCACAATACGAATGTGTTCTCCTAATAATAATGGGTTAATTTTGCAAATATTTATTTCAAAGTACAATGACCTTATTTTGTAATAATCTCATGTAATAATATTTTCTGCAACGATTAACTTAAAATATCTTGTTGTTCTTTTAGCTGGGTTGTCTTCTTTAAATTTCGACCGACCGAAGCGCGCTCTGGTGGTTTATTTGGACAGCTGGACTGGTCGAAGCACGGGATGTAATAAGAATGACGCCTGTCGGTTACCGTCTTCATAGCTTCCAAAAAAAGGCGGCAATACTCATACACACACATGTACATTATTTTAAACCAGGAAACCTAATGGTGCCAATCGAAGTAACAAGACGTAAACACTTCATTTTCTTGCACTTCCTTGTAAATTTAGTTATTATCAAATTTTCATCGAGCCCTCCATCGACACCCTAGTTAATACCACACATATTGTAATATTCGTTAGCGCTTTAACCTACATGTTTATTTTTCTGTGAGAATCAAGTATAAATTAACCTAGGCCTTAGGGAGATATGTTGCACTTTCAAATTGATACATCTGTCTTATGTACTGTAAAAATTGCAACTTCACAATAAGAGTATGTTCTCCATAAAAATATATAAGTTGTATAATATTTACAAAATTTAATAAGAATGAATTATCAATTAATTCTGGCATCTCCTATCGGATTACTCAAAGATTCCGTAAATATAATAATGTAACGACAAATGTATCAATTTTAAAATGCAACATATTGGTTCGAAAATTTGCCGTCAATTGATGTAGCATAATCGGTTAATGTATTTCCCCGGATAGGAAGATATCCAGGTTCGAATTCAGGTATCAACAACAATATTTTTTTGATAAATTGGTTGATATATATTTCTAATTAATACATTTAATTTGTATTAATGATATTATATTCATATTTTACAAAAACGTGCATTCGAAAGAGTTCATTTCTTTAAGATTATATTTATAGCATTGATATTAGCAGCATAACCTAAATTCATGTCTAGTACACCCCACTGTTTAATATTCAACGCGATGAACTCAACGTAAAAACTGTAACCCGATTTAGAATATTTTTTTTACCTGTTATTTAAAGAATCAATATTATAATTGTTAGATTCTTCTCTTTATTGATTATTGCTACATCGTCATCACGCATAGCATTGGCCTTGGCCGCATCAATGTGATCCCCCATTCATTTCTGTTCTGCGCCTTGTTCGCCAGTCTTCGACCTTGAGAGCATGTAGGTCCCTCTGGTCCCATCTGGCCATTGGAGTCGTGGTCTACCGATACTTCATCTGCAATACGAAACGTTGGTCTCTAAGACGCAAGAACGTCAAGACACACAAGTCCTTCTGTAGTCTAACTTTGTTACAACCAGATAAAGAAAGCATGTCCGAATCGCTAATCACAAACTGCTGAAATATTATTTTTTTCATGACGGAACACAAATTTTCAATTAAAATAATTGCCATCCAGGGCGTTGCGTAATGCAGATCTGCGTAGTTTTTTTTTTAAATGTTAATCCAGCTCATTATGTACGTTCATTAGTGACGAATTATATAATACGCTTAATCAATTCTCTAATCAATTGATTTTATAATTGGATTTAAAATCCGTAATAGAATTCATATGAATTACAAATCATCTCATTAAATCATCCATATTCATTTACCATAAACAAAACCTAGATTTTTATCAATAGATATCTATAAAATGTATTATATTAATATTTATGCCGTACATGTGATCGGCGTTATATTAGAGACGTGGATCATTAAAAGCAAGGTTGTGTTCCTACGTTTTATTCAGTTTTTGTGCGACCGCTTAAATTTTTAGTATCATATTTTTACTGTCGGTTACAATTTAATATGAGTAGCTTGTAGGTCTAGTGATTAAGACACTCGCCTAGTAATCTAGTAGTGGGAGGTTTGAACATCGTTCCAGGAGACCAGCAAATTAGTCCTTTTTTCATATCACTTCATAGTTTAGCTTAATTTGAAACAAGTATTTGATGTGACACGTATTCCAGTATCATCTCCACTGTAAAATATATACATATATAAAATAATGTTGTAATATATGATGTATAACCACGGTTTAGAAATTACGTATATCCCTTCATCAGGGCAGCAAAATCTATCAAAATTTAATTTTTGATTTCGTTTTCAACCTCGAAATATTTAGTAATATTTTTAGTTGTAACACCCGTTGACGAAATATAGGTTAGTATCAGTGGCCCAAATAAAAAAATTGGTCATAATGCAAGGGTTCCGTGTACATGTAATAGTAGTAAATACTGTGAGGTTTTAACAGTTTAAGAACAAAATCGGTCGATATCTTCTATAAAATTACACATTCCATAAATAAATAAAAAGTCAATTTTAAGTAATCAAAATAAATCCTTACTTCGATTTACTATGACTTGATATGATACGATTGATATGATTTAGTAATGGTCTAGTCCCTAATCCAATACATTAGTACTGCTGTACTACTGTATACGTATATATTATTTTCACATATTTTCATAATACACGTGAGAAATGATTTTTTTTATATGTATAATTATATTTCTTGCTTTGATGGATTAAAAAAATGATTAGTCCATTTTAACGTTAGGAAATGTTTCGTTACCGAATGTATATTGGGCTCCCGAAAACTACGCTAATGCACAGCTACAGCTGCATGTCGTGACATTCAACGAAACTAAAAAACAAAATTATATGTTTTGTTTTATGGCGCATGTACATATATGGATCTTATCTCGGAGACTCGGCTCGAATGTCGCTTAGATTAGTACAGAATTGTGCGCGGAACGAGCTTTGATTCATTTTGTACCCAGAGTAGAATAATGCAACTGCTTTTTTCCGATAAATACTGAGGATCAAAGTGTCTCCATTATCAATTATTAAGTCTAACCATAAAATTATTCCATCAAATATTAAAAACAAGTTTAAAATCTATTTGAATGAAATCAGTGATCTATTTAGTTAAAAAATATATACTTAGTTTTGATTTGAACTTGTTATGACCCAAATCATATTCAATGACAATGTTCTATGTCTAATAAAAATCTGCCAAATTCATTTTTAAATGTCATTGGAAGGAAAGTACATAATTATTTTAATGATTTCTAGAAATCACCGCAGTCAAGCATATATGTATATTTAATAAGAACTGAATTATTAATGTATTTTTTAATATCTAATAAATGTCATAACTGAATAGTTTTCGATTCAAAAGTTGTTTGACTAAAGTTGAAAATAGATAAATGCGTTAATATTAATAGTTTTCAAACAAATAATAGATATTTCATAAAGACAGAGCTATTTTTAATATATATATATATGTGGAAGTATTTTACAGCCGAAGACAAGTCGTAAGCCTTGTAATTAACCATAGTTCCATATACTTCCATTAAAAATAGCTTCGTCTCTGAGATATTAATTATTTGTTCAACCCTTCCGTAGCCATGCAGTAACACAGGTCTACCGCTCGGTTACTTGCGTTAGATTGCGCACGTTGAATCTGCGTATGTTGAATATAGTGTAAAAATATGATAACAATTATTTTATTGGCATGAAAACTAGTAAAAGTATTTGTTTCTCATTTAAAATCCTTAAATGCATGGTCCTCACGGTAACACAAGTAGACATGAATTCGTATTTTCTGTCACGGTATGTTGAGGGTTAATAACAGTGCCTTTGTAGGTTAAAATCCAGTAATTGTGTGTTCTTGGACATATTTAAATATTGCCGATAGTTTTCCATTAAGTTTGATATAAAATTTTAAAATATTGTTTTAAATCAACCTTATTTATACACTTCAAAAACTTTATATGATTTTTGTAATTTGTTTATATACCTCCTGTATTATATTTAATTATTTTAAATAAATATTTTTATTAAAATGAACATTTTAATAATTTAAGTGTCTTGTTCTTGTAGACACTACACGTATTTAGAACATTACGTTATTTATAAGAAAACAATTTATTTTATTTTTTTAAATTACAACATTTTTTGATATATTTCTTTATTGATATATTGTATTGATAGCATATTTGTATATTGCTAAAAGCTATTAGAGTAGCACTTTTTCATTTAATGTAAGAATTTATTGACCAATGGTTTATAAGGTACAAACGGCCAGAGTCGTGATATTTCAAATACATTAATATAGTAAGACCAGAAATGCTGGACCATAAATCATTTATACACAAAGTATTATTACTCCATTATGGTCATGATCTTTTGGTTTTGTAATTACTTTATAAAAGCTTTTGTCATGGTCGGTATCACCGTTTTTAAAATTAACACAGTTTCCAGCACATCCAGAATTAATGTAAGACTATCGCACAAATTTGTAACATATAATATAACAATGGACCGGAAATTCCAGGCTGATGTTGCCTTTGAATATCTAAAAAATGAAACATAATTTTTTAATTTGGTTTTTATTTATAGATTATTTTGTTTATTACAATTATGTATGAAATGTGATATTGGCCAAGTGGCTGCCTCTGACAGCGGCAAAAATACGTGTTTTTTTAACCATTTTTTTCATAACGTTCTCGCACACTTCGTGTGTTATTTCACCAATTTTATGTCGAATATTATTCTGCAGTGTAGCATCGGAATTATTGGTGTAGATTTTTCCTTTCAAGTACTTTCCACAGAAAATAGTCGAAAGCCGTCATATCAGGTGATCGTCAAATCACCACTTTTTAACAATATTCGGATCAATGGAAAATAAAAGCATCTCGCTCACCTAATGAACTAATTGGACTGAAAATCACACCATATGATTGGTTCGACAAGAGAAAGACAAATTAAAAATATCACGTTAAAGCCATTATTCAGTCTACGTGCGCCTTTTGTCCTGCAAAAATTTTCTAATCATTATGTTATAATGTACACTTTATTTATTGTGTTATTATTTTGTCAACCTGTACAGAATAGTTATTCTAAAGAAAACTTAAATTAAGTCATATTTACCGTGAATATAACTATAACCAAAATAACAAGTTACTAATTTGATAATCATCAAAAATATTCTACAAGATCTAAGAATACGAAAAAACGTCATTTTTGAAGTGTGCTTCGTTATTACGGAAATATTTTTTTTAAATATATATACATGTGTGTACTCGAATTTTTGAATTTGAATAAGACGTCAATAATTATTCCAACAAATGTTAAATTATCAATTATTAATCACTTAAATCCAAAAGTGAGAGCGCGTCCAATTTGAATGTCATGCCAGTCCATAAGCGTGATGGCATATATTTGAAATCATTTTGCTGTATGTGAACCACAGTTTCTAGCTTTTAATAAACATTTCAAATCTCTTCTTTTTTAGCCTGTCGGCGTCCAATACAGAGCATAAGCCTCCTTTATTGCGTTCCGTGATCACAGGTTTCACGTTGCTCTTCTATAGTACAAACCATCCCAATGTCGTCAGCCCAGCGCATCCACCAGCTGACAACATGCTATTGCTTAAATAAATAGCAGTTTTACCGCGTGTCACATCATTAACAAAATGAAATGTTACTGTATTTATATATTCATTTAAACAAGAAAACCGCAAGTTCTAAAATAACAGTACAAAGTTTAACAATTAATCTAGAATAAACATTTTATTTACGAACCTTTGTAATAGCTTTACACCAACCAGAAAAATCGACGGAGTTCTTTCTGATACCGGTTGGTTTTGGTTAAATATAAATATTATTTTTGTTTAATAGTTAAAATATCTTTTCATAAAGTTACTGCATCAAATATTATAAATAATAAACCTACAGTTTTATATTGTAAATTTTTTATACAACACCATTCAACTAAGTTCTGCTTATTTTTACTATATTTTGATGCTTGTATCATTGATGCACATCTTTTGAAATCTGATAAAAATAAAAAGAGATATGAAGTATTGTCGCAACATATTCTAATATGACGAGAACATGAACAAATCTAGTAATAAAACCAACTTAATTACTTATAATAACCAGCTACGGAAGTTGGCCCCGTAAAGTCTACGGAAAAACATACAACTCCACCGAACGATAAACAAAACATCGCGTTGGCAGATCCGGCCGTGTAAATTATGAACAATATTTCAATTTCACGGCCTCTGACTTATTACTTTTTATGTGAAAACACTGCTGGCCAGAACTATGAAATTTTTAGAAGTAAAACCAATCGGAAAAAAATGTGACACGGAAACACTTACGACACTTTCAACTAACTGACCTTAATCTGTCTTATCTGCTAGTGCGTCCCCTACGTTATTTACGTTAATTTGGTACATGCCGTGATTTCGAAATATTGCATCAGTTATAACGTATAGCTATATATCTAAATGGTCGATTTAAAAAATTCATATATATATATATATATTTATTTAATTAATTAAGTGATAAACATAATATATTATATAACATGTGATACTAATTTTTAAAATTCACATAAATGTTCAGACAGTTTAAGAAGATAAAAAAAGGTGGAAGAAAGGGACTGGAGGTTAAAACTTGTGGTGTGGTAAAGGGAGAGCATTATGTGTTTGTAGGTAGAATGATTGATGAAAATCTAAATTGTAGTGGTTTATAGAAATAACTCTTTAAGTGTAGAAAGGCTAATGTTGAAAAAGTCAATTTCTGTTAACTTCTCATTATGGTATTTCCATGAACGTGAATAAATGAGTTTTGTGTGTAAGTTGTTCTACTTTTAGAAATATGGAAGAGTACGGACTGCCGGGTCAATCTAGATGGTATAAAGAAGGATATTAATTCTAATTTTCTGGGACAGTTAGTATGGCCTTCCAGTAGAGAAGAGAAGTATTTGGTCAGCACGTGTTCTTCGATAATCTATGGTTTTCATATTGTGGAAGTTTGCTGCGTCTAAATAGGAGTTGAATGATAGATTAGATCTAACATTCAGATGTCGAAAAAACTTATTTTGTATTCGTTATAATCTCGCAATGTATATAATCTGCTATGGATTCCAGATTTGAGATGCGTACTCTAAATGACTGCGAACGAATGCGTAATACAGTATTTTGAAACAATATGGATTTTTGAAGTATTTGCAGGTTCGAAGTATACTGTCATTCTATAATCCTTGGAATTAATATGGTCAATGTGATTCTTGAAAATAAATTTGCTATCTAGGATTATTCCTAGATCTTTAACATCGCTTTTATTTTCTAGCTGAGTGCTGTCTATTGTGTAAGTAAAATAAATGTTGACGCAAGTCGAATATTACCTTGTTCCTCCTTTCCGTCGTTTCCATACTTCTTCGTTATACCTGTCCCTTTCTGGGTAACGGGTACCTAGAGATTTCAGCCGACGTGGGACAGATTGCTTTTCGAACGCTTAGCATTCAGAAGGAGTTTGTTCACCTTGCAGCAGGTTGCAACGCGGGTGATATTATCTTGAATTTTATGGCAGTCATCTAGGGAGCTCACATTGGCAAAGATCTTCATATCATCCGCGTAAAGAATAAAGTTAGCAAATTCAAAGCATATACGTATACCATTAATATAGATTATAAATCTTCAATCATCGAGTATAAGAGACTGATTTTTGTGTGAGTGTTTGTGGCTAGAGCGGGTGTTTTATGAATGAAACAGTACTTAGTTGCGTTCAATTACAGATTGAATTTACACTTGTTTGTTAAATTATAAAAAGTATAAGAAAGAGGTGCATGCGAATAGATGTGTCCGAGGAGCTGGCCAGGACTGATTCGATCGCGGAGTATTGTTATCTACAATTTAGCGGATACCAGTCGGACTATATAACTATTGAGTATACTTCGGTATGTAAATATAAAACCGGAATTTTTGGATAGAAAATACACGTTTATTGTATGAAAATGAAACAAAATATTTAATTCGAAGTATTGCCTATCGCTAACTATACATTTTTTCCATCTCTCTGACAATTTATCGATTCAACGTCAAAAAAACTGTCGCTCTTTTGAGTCAAACCAATCATCAAGCCATTTTCATACATTTTCGTAAGAAGTGAAGCGCTGCTCAACAAGTGCGTGTCCCATCGATGCAAATAAGTAATTATCGGATGGAGCCAAGTCTGGTGAGTAAGCGGCATGCAAAAGTATTTCCCAACTAAACGCCTCAATCGTTTCCTTGACCGGTTTTGCTATGTGTGATGGTGCATTATCATGAAGCAAAATCACTTTGTGTTGCCTTTTTTGATACTCTGGTTGTTTTTCATGCAAATCTTGATTTAAATCGATCATTTGTATTAACGGTTTCGCCAGGTTTTAGCAGCTCATAATAGATCACACCCTTCTGATCCCACCAAACACAGAGCATTGTCTTCCGTCCATAGCAATTTGGCCTTACAGTAGATGTCTATGGTTTGCCTGGAGTTACCAATGATCTTTTACGCGTAGGATTCTCGAAATATCTTCATTTCTCACATCAAAATCACCACTTTTTAAATTTTTAAACCACTTAAATCACTAAGATTTACCAAGAGCATATTCATCGTAAGCTTCTAAAAGTATTTGATGCGATTCTACAGCAGTTTTCTTCAAATGGTAACAGAAAATCAATGCTGTCTGCAATTTGTAGTTTCCAGGCACAAAATTTGACATGTTCAATGCTATTAAAAACTATGCTGTTGTATGAAACTTGTATTGTTATGAGTTAAAATAAATATATTCGAATTCGATTAAATGTCACGAATTAAATTAAATATATTCGAATTAGAAGTTCTATGCTACATAACAAACACAGGAATTTAGTTACATTACATTATTTTGTTTACTTGTTTGATATCTCTGGCTTTCTATACTCTCCTTAGTCAATTCACAGCAACTTTAGTTAGTTCGATTAATCGAATTTCCAACCCCCAGTCTCTAGTATTAATAATTTCCTTCTTAAATAATAATTTTTATAGCGCCATTTTCGTAAAAACTTTCACCTCACCACCTGAGAGTTTAACGTCTACCATTCAAATTGCCTGGATACAAAGCTCTTGAAGATACAAATTATGTGTCGCCTTGTACATCAACCAGTAAATTTAAATTCAACTCTTTTAGGGAATCAGAGCCAATGTAGCTGATGTTATATGAGACAATTTGTAAACTCCATATATTATCCGTGCTGCCGCATTTAGAATGGAATCTATGCAGCTGAAACATTGGCAGGCCTACATAGATGCTATTACAATAGTCCACACTGCTACTTCATCACGGGCACGTATTGAGCCTTGGTCTTCTGAATCTTTTGCCTCCATATGAATCTTCATAACGGTGTCCTCCCAGCGCTGATTTTCGTGATCAGCGAGCCCAAAAAAATGCCTCGCGAACTACACATTTTTCAATCAATATTAACTTTCATTAGTTTGATATACATAAAATAATAAATTTGGGCCAACCATCACGCGCTGCCGTCCTACTACGCCCCTGAGCAAAAGTGGGCAATAACCCTCGGCAATTCCTTGATATTATATTCCGATATTAAATGAAGTAAATTCGAATTTCAAGCTTCCTCAATAACACAGAATGATTCACCCGACATGACCACCGAGAAACTGCTGTATTTGACCTTGCGCAAAAAAGCATTCAAACAAACGGTTATACCGTATCAATGTCGACCTTGAATGACCTTGATAAGTAAATCTTTTTTAAATAATTAACCAATTTTATATTATAAATACAAATTAAATGTATTAATTAAGAAAGATATACATATAAAATCAATTGTATCGAAAAATATTGTTGTTGCTACCGACGTTCGAACCTGGATCTCTTTCAATCCGGAGAACGTGCATTATCCGATTATGCTATACCAATACAGTGGATTGACGACAAATCTTTGAACCTATATGTTACACTTATCAAATCCCGAATTCGAATTTCGGTAGCAACAACAATATTTTTCGAAAAAATTGATTTTTTATGTATTCTAATTAATACATTTAATTTGTATTTAAAATATCACAGACTTGTGTTCCGAATAATTACAACTCCACAATAAGAATGTATTCTCTATAATAATTTTATATTATATATAATATGTGATAAATATTTAACACGTTTGATTAATTTGCCCCAACTAACTAAAGATCATATTTATTTATTTATTTTAGAACAATAACATGTTTTTTTTTATTTTTGTAGTAAGCATGTTAAGTTTATTAAGTAAGCACTTTAGAATTTTTTCTTCCAATATTTTGTTTCTCGGTTTAATATTAATATTACGGTGATTGCTGTTTTGTTGAATTTGCGTATTGAAGTAATACATACATATGATACATAAAAGGTTATTGAAGTGATACATACATATGATAAATAGTAGGTTGGTGTAGGTTAGTTGTGTGATCTTCATCATGCTCTTGGCAGAGCGGTCGTGACCGCTACAATAATTAATAATACCACGACAAAAATTGTGTGTTAATAGATTATAAATATTGAAACCTACAAATAAGGCAGTATTTTCTATTTAAAACATATAGTATGATTATTGTTTACAAACCTTAATAAAATAAATTCAGTTTTATCTATTCTATTTTTTGTTTCCTCATCAGGTGATGATGAGAGAGAGTGCACCTCTCGAAACTATAGTAGTGATAATAACCCGACGTGTGTTTAATACAAATTTTTGTTGTGAAAATATATATATATAAATATATCAGATGGAGAACTAATTATAATTGTTTGATGTAGATGAACGGAAATATAGCTGATATTTATATGGTTGAAAAAAGTGAAAGTTGATTAAAAATAGAAAAATCGTTTTAATGTATTGCAATTTTGGTGGAATGATTTAATATTTTTTAACAAAACAACATCATATTTTTATTTGATTATTTATATCACTATCGCACTTAACTCCTGCAGCCTATTCAGTCTATTCGTTCGATCTGTTTGGCTGTAACGCTCCAGTCCGCCGGCAGAATTAGTGTGGCTCAGGTCATATGTTGAATTTGTGCGGTATAAAGTAATTTTATTTATTGTATAAAGAACATATTTTATCCTATTTAGCACGCGAGCAAAAAATGATTTGGCTGTAAACATTGATTTTTAAATCAATTTTGCACTTTTAGAAGAAATCCTTTCAACTCCTTCAATTCTAGTATTCACAAATTCGATATACATTGTCTAGGGTCTACCCAACATCGAATCTGAATTATTTTGAATGCAAGTCAAGGTTTGAACGAGTCTAGTTTCTGCAGACCTTACGACACAGTGGGTAAATCTCCGTGGAAAGTTTCAGTATTACTTGTGGCGTGTTAAGATATTAATTGAATCCCAAAATTATTTTCTTTCCCACGGGGTCAAACTAAACCTTGAAGCGGGCGACGCGCGGCACTAACTTTGGAGATTCAAATAAAGACGGCAACGTAGTCCAGCCCATAAAACTATACACAAATATTTTTATAACATTTTGACAAGTTATTAGCGTTTACTAAATGACAATGATGGCCGTAATAGTTGAACGCAAGTTAAAATAAAAATTTATTGCAATGTGATTTAGCGTTCATACTTCATGTTTCGTTTTAATAATTGTGTGATTGTTCATGTTTAATTTTAATAATCGTGTGATAAATCAAGTTTTATCAATGCGATTATTAATATTCAGTTCAGTTTTTATAGTTGTGTAATTATTAATATTTTGTTATTAAAATCAAATATAATAAATAATTGGGCGATTACTCATTTATGTTAGGTTTTAGTCAGTGAGTTATTGAAAGATTTTATTTATAACTAACTTACTTACCATTACACCATTTCCCTGCCGGGGTAGGAAAAGAGGATAGAGCGCCACACTTTTCTGTGCTAACACACAACTCTCGCCTCATACACATTCAAACATTCCAATATCTGGTTTACTTGGTCATGCCAAGTCTTTCGCAGACGTCCTCTATTTCTGATGCCATCAACACTTACGTCATATATTTTTCTTACTATTCCCTCATTTATCTGTTCCATTTGACCAAACCACCTAAGCGATCCATTTTAAATCTTATTCACTGTGCTAAGATCAGCTTAGTATTCTCTCCTTCACTCTCTAATCTTCACTCTTCGTTTTATTAGATTTTGTTTTAATCAATATGAGATTAAATTAAAGTGAATTCAGAAATAATGACGGATTTTAAACATTAAACTTATGTTGTTTACTTAGTCTATTATGTAAATAACTGCAGATGCATTAGTTATCATACATATGTTTTTATACCTTTCACATGCTTAAATTTATTATTTTTAATTTTCCATTCTGATTATTAAATTACCAAGATTTTTATAGTAAAAAATATACAAAAAAAAAAATTAAATAGAGTTAGCAGGATTATCTAAAAGCGGTTAACAAAATAATTAAATCTCTGTGGACAAATAATGCAAGCGAAATGTAATGAAATAAAATTTAAAATCCAATTAAGGAGGAGGATTTTCTTTACGCCAAATGAATATAATTTCATTAATTGGCTCGCGAGGAGCTGATGAAGTCTGTCTCAAGTGGGTAATGAGGCCAAGAACAATTCAAAGTGTTTTTATTCAGTACAGCATTCAATAGAAATCACCAGTAGCAACGTAAGATGATATTATTGCGACGTTAGGAATGATCGGGACCTTGTTGGCGGTTGCTGTTTAAGTGTCACGCGAAAAACTCGGTGCGTTTTCATTCAATTTGTTATCAATCACGAAACAGTTGCAACGATGTCGTGTCTGCTTAAGTTAGTCATAATTAAAAAAATTATTCCTCACATTGTTCAGAATCTCTGATCTGAATCTTTTTAAAAATACTGTAACTAGAATGGGATAAATTACATTTTTAAACAGCTGTTTCTTCAAGCACTCAATTTTCTTCATTTTAGTCTGGTTTAGAGCAGTCGTAATCATTATTTGGTGTCATTTGACTCAATACATTTTTGGAATGGTTATAATAATAATAATGTGCTTATTCCAGCGGGATCAGGTTTTTTTTTTTAACCCGATTCGCCATAGAGATAATACATATTATGTTATACATTAAAGTTATGAAATAAATATAATTCAATGAAAAAGAAAAAGAAAACCAAGGAAAATATTAATAAATAAATAAAAAGTTAATAAAAAGTTCACACATATATACACACAAAAATATTACATATATAACTACTTCAGTCACGGCCATTGTTGTATATGTAGCTATTCTGTGGGCGTTGCTATTCTCTGGTCAGGGAACCAGCTTTCCATGAGAGCGCCGCTTGCACCAGAGAGTTGGTGCTGAGCTCCAGCCGCATCTTTACGCCCGCAACTCGATGTCTCAGAAGTGGAACGAATCCATGTATACAGTCTTCGGTAAACATTGTAGAAGCGCTGCAATAACGCGCCAATACAAACAATATTATGTTTGAGTTATTTTACTGAATTCGGAGACGGTTATACATTACGTACTTGTATTTCGCAGGTATACATACTGATGAAGAACGATTTAAACAGGATGCTCTTCACCTCCTTACTGCATCGGTAGAAATGCCGTGACAGCATTTTTGCATGAACGCTCAACTGTCTCCTCTGCCGTTCTATATCATTATCGTCTTGTCCATCTTCATTGAGTATATGGCTAAGGTATTTGACCTTATTTTAAACGCACAATTTCATCCCGTCCAGCCACACGGGAGGGATATTATCTGACCCATCTCCATATTTGAACGCCACTATGATCGATTTGCTGGCATTGTATGAAATATTGTGTTCACTGACATATGTTTCACATATCTGTAAAAGCTTTCTAATTCATTTTATAGGTGGCGTTAGTATAACCATATCATCGGCATAACTAATGTCGTTCACATTTGTCCCGCCCATGTGGTAGGCAATTTTTGCATCAGATAGTCGTTCGCTCAATTCGTTCATGTACATATTGAAGAGAATTGGCGACATGCACCCGCCATGCCTCACTCCAGTGCGCAAGTAAAATGGCTCGGAGTCGGCGCCTTCCCACCGCACTGAGTTCTCTTGCTGCCTGTGCCACCTGTCAAGTATATCTACAACTGGGTGGGAAATGTTTCATACTCGCAGTCACGTCCATAAGTTGTCGTGTCTAACACGGTCAAAGGCTTTGCTCAAATCTAGAAAGCACGCGTATATCGTGGTTTTTCAACTTTTAAAATAGACCACAATTTGCTTTACGACAAAGATCGCATTGTCAGTAGACAGATTCTTTTTGAATCCCATTTGGTTGTCTCTAGTGTTCATGTTTATTGAAATCTGGTCCATAATGATTCTTTCAAAAATTCTTGCCATTATAGTGGCTAGCGACATCGGCCTATAGTTTTTTAGAAACGATGTATCCAGTTGTTTCGACTTTAATATAGGTACAATAATAGATTTCGTCATTTTCGCAGGTATGTATAGATGCTTGATCATGTTACTGAACAGTGTCTCCAGGAGCGTGGATAGATACTCTTCTGCATTTCTTACATGCTCATGAGAATCATGTCCAGGTGATTTTACGGTTTTTGTAGATTTAATTGCACGAGTAATCATTTCACTTGTGGCTATGAATCCTGACCATTTACCTCAGAAAATTCAGATCTGAATATTTTTGAAATATCATGTATGTCCGATAATCCATTAATATGACTGGATGCTTGATGTTTTGAATTAGTTACGTTTGTATATTTTTTATTTTGTTGATCATATTCTTACATCTAGTATGCAACACTAACATTAAAAAAAAAATATATCGTATATCAATTAGCATTAGGTAGAGAGATTATAAATACAAAAAAATAAACACATGAAAACATGATCAGTTATTAAACTTAGATACTACATATTCTGCACTTGACCTACGAAAAATGGTAAACTTAGTTACTTCCTTCACATTTGCTGGCAGTTCATTAAACAATTTTAAATCTTTACAGTATAAACTATTTAGTGTTCCTGCCAGATAACTGCTTTGTCCAACTTTACCCCGTGAATGAGATTCTTTTAACGTTGAACCATCGCACTTTTTTTTATTTGTACATCTTACTAAAAAAACTAGATTAAAAAGTAGTAATATATATTTTATTCACCTTAAAAGTGCTTAACGAATTATACACAGCGTTGAGCGTGAAGCGATCTGTGATTCATTATTTTAAATAGAGATGCGTACACGAAATACGTGGCACATCAATATTCTTACTATTTTCACAATAGTCTAAATGATTGTGCTATGAAAATAGGACCTACTTATTGGTCTCCTAGAGCGAGACTCAAACCCATTAGATCACTAGGCGAATGTCTTAATCACTAGACCAACATGCACGACACATCGCCGCAAGTATTTTATACGCAGGGCAAAATGATTCAACCGGTACATATCGACCACCAACAACAAACAGATGTTTAATGAGAGATCAAAATCTCATCAAATCAAATCAAATGTTTTTTTTGTCCTGGAAAATTATTAAAATAAGTACATATTATTAATTAAATCAATAAAAACTTCCATGAAATGACTTCTTTGAATATTCTATTGATTCATATATTTTTTCATAGCATCAGTATAATAATGTAACTACATTATACAGATATTTCGGATATTATTCCATTCATGTTCTTAAATGTGAAATATAATATGTAACTAAAACTTTGTTCAAAAGTTTTTGTATTATATAAGATTAAAAAATCAATTAGTAAGATATACAGAAAAAAAAATAGTTTCCACCGGGACTCGAACCCAGAACTTTCTCTTCCCGAAAAAATAAGTTACCAAGTACACTGTGTGATTATATGTAGAATTTTCAACTTTATATGAGTTCTTTTTAATGCTCACCATTTTGAAATTTTCGCATATTCAATCGCATTATTTATTAATTGCATAATATTATGAATAATTTCTTTTGATTCTTTCAACTATAAACATTAAAATTCATCACTATTCAAATTTCAAATCCAAGGTTTTTTTTTGAATACGTGTCACAATACAATAAAAAATCCTTGTTTTTAAGTAAAAGTTTTGATTTTTGTCACGTTACAATAATTTATGTATTTTTAATGTAAACATATTTTAATGTGAAGTTGCAATTTTATGACACAGTTCTATGATTTTAAAAACAAATTAGCTAAATCAGTTTGAAAGACATTCAGAAAATATATATATATGGATTTGTTTTCATTTTTCTTTAACTGGGGTATATAGGTACACCGTTGAATTTCAAGTATTAAAAACGGTAATTCATGAATGATTTCACAGATTTCATAGTGACTATAGAACTGTTATCCTTCCAGAAAAATATTAATGTATTTAAGTAATATATGCATTAACTATGCATGTAATAATAATTTTTAGAAATATTCCTGAAATATAAACTTAGATTTCCATACAAATGAATTGACACGTTTTTTCGGTGTATCGTATAATAATATTTCATCCACCGTAAAAATAAGTATCAATGTACAATAAAATCCATTCTCCTCCATTTAATTTGGCACATGTGGAGAATTATTGCCCAAGAGTTTAAAATTCAAGCATTCTTCGACCTTCGTATTTTACCGCCAAATTATTGCAATAACTTTCAACTTGAATTTTGCACCTGTCGGATGTATAAAACAATGGATTATAAAGGCGTTGTATGAAAAATGTTTTGCCAAAATGTTTTATTACTCTCCATAACGGAAAACACAAATCTGCTTCAGATTTTTTCTAGTTTCTTTTTAAATTATCTTGACTGTACTAATACATTATTAAAATATTTTTTTAATGCAGTATTATGTGCATTGCGGCAATATTTGTATTATATCGAATTACCACCTTATTACAATTATATTTCAATAAAATACTCGTAGTTTATTGTGTGGGATGGAATAGACTCCACCTCTGATATACACAGCATTGTCCTGGCTATAGTCTGTGTTAAAGTAGCCAGTTTTTTTAGTGCTGTTGTGGTGTTATTTAATTCAAGAAAGATAAAGATTCGACACGAATAATAATAAAAATAGAAAGAAAAAAATAATATTTATATATATATATGTAGTGGGAGTGTTGTAGAACTGTATAAAAATTATGTTAGAATGTTGGGTAGCGATGCTTCTGATTGACCTCTACCCAATTGGATCATATATTGGGTCCATATTTGTATAATGTTATTGGAAGTGAAGGATTTCCAGAATAATAGGTACACAGTGATAGGTCGATACCGCGCAGCCTCCTGCACCAAATTTGCTCTCATTGTACCCGACATAAGATGTTTATAAGACATAAAAAGATGTATGCTTGATGTCGCATACTGTCTGTACCTTCGACTCGGAAACGATTGATCTTCGTCGCTGACCTTCAGCAATCACGTCCGAAACAATTTTAAACATGCAAAGCAAAATTTTTTAGCATCAAATTAAAAAACGCTTAGCGATCAAACCTGAGTACAACTCCATGTCTCATTAATACAATCCTTTCTTATTTTAACTAACATAAATAATAAACCCAGTCACCCAGTAATATAATGATGTCCCGTGAGGCGGAATAATATAAGTAAATTTGTTTCAAGAACTTACTTCAAAAATAACTTCGTTCTTGTACACAATATTCCAGTTCTAATAATGAGAACGTTTATTTAAAAAAAACGGTACCTACGAGTAGATAAAATTTATAATAAATAATCTTTTAACATAGAATAGTCACGCAGACTACCGTGTAAAATGTGTCATGAAACTTCGTTAAAATAGAGTGTTATAAATAGAACGTTGGAAAATTTCTGAGTATTTTATAGGAGGTTCACGGGTGGACTTTAATATATAAAAACTTTGTTACGGATATTTATTATCTTAGTATATAATAAAATTAATTTCCTATTATGTATATTAATTAATTCAGGATTCTACTTTTAAAGAAAATTAATAATACCTATATTGTGCACCAATAATTATTTTTATAAATGTAAAATTATGGTGCGTCGTGTAATTGTTTAAATTACGTTAAACCACGACATCTTTTTAGTATTAATGTATTTATTTATTTTTACGTATTGGTGAATAATAATTCAAATTTAATGAATATTAAAATATAAATGTTAAGGTAATCGTCTAACTATAACTTACAACAAATCACATCCTGGTTACCACATCATATTATGTAAATACAACTACTAAACGTACCATAAAATAAATGAAAATCTTTATTCATTCATAGTTTACAAAAGGTATGTATGGCACGTTTATAAGGCTAATACTGCGTTGGTTAAAAAAGAAAGAAAAAATGGTGCGTGTTTCAAACAGCGAACATGAATATTAAATCCATTGAAGTTAACTCCTTTTTTTAAAAAAATTAAACAGCATTAATCAAAACGGATAATTTTAAAGTCGTAAAGTTTACCATTAATATAATTTATTTGTACATTTGATATAATTTTTCCATCGATTATACACTACCCACCTCCCTGTATCAAGGGACTAGAGGTAGTGCCTTTTTTTATTTTGAAATATATGCATAGAAATTATTAAAGTACGACATTTTTTACATATAATTTACTAAAATTTAAACAATTGGATGCCTCACTGTTAATTAACTATGTTACTAATGTCTTCGAAATATAAATCTCCAAATACACGTCAACTATTTTATTTTATTAAATATATTTATTTAAATTAATCAATATTGTTTTATGATAATATTTAATACATTTGTCATTGTGATTTTTTTATTAGACGTACTACCTCTTAATAAGAGTAAAATCTTGTGTTTAGAGAGGGATATCGCTCATGAATATTATAGAAATAATATATCAATTACGAGAATAGTATTATTTAATTCAAATACTAATTTAATGTATTAATTATATGTATATATTTATAATCAATACATACAATTAGTATTTAAAACATCACAGACCTATGTTCTGAATAATTACAACTTCACAATAATAATGTGTTTTCCTTAATAATACAAGTTGTATCAATGTGTCCAAAATTTAATAAAAATGAATTGATAATTCTGGCGTCTGCAGTCGGCTTACTCAAATGTATTTGTGATTCCGTAAAAACAATGTACATGGTTTTCAAATAATGGAACGACAGATGTATCAATTTGAAAAAGTGTAACATATAGGTTCGATAATTTGTCATGAAAAATACTGGCGCTATAACTCAATTGGTAGTGTACTTCCCCGGATTGGAAATAGATATTCAGGTTCAAATCCCGGTAGCGCAAAAACAATATTTTTCGAGAAAATTGTTTTTATATGTATATATTGATAATTAATACATTAAATTAGTATTTAAAACATCACACACCGTCTGTTCTGAACAATTACAACTTCACAAGAAGAATGTGTTCTCCTTAATAATTATTTAATTCAATTCAGAGAAATAATTTCAACATTATCGTAAAACATATTTGTTATAATAAAAAACAAAATGTACGGAAATCAATAAGTAGAAAGATAATAAATATAATGGCAGTAGAATCATGTAATCTAAAAACCAGTATAACACTATTTCCTTTACATTACAATGCAAATACATTACTTAGTTACAAAAAATAACAATCATATGATCTTCGTTTAGAAGTAAGATCTCACATTTGACATATCAGAGTATCAATAAGCCTTAATGTAACAAAAACTTGAAAAGTAAATAATGAAAAACAATTATGACATGCATATATATATTATTTAATAATAGAGTAAATTTAATTTGTTATAAAAAAATATTTCAAGTTTTTCTTTGTATTTCATGTAATTAACTTTATTCCTCATGGAAGTGGGAAGTTCGTTAAATATTTATCACCCGCTGTGCTGAGCTATACTTGTATTAACCTTAGAATTTTTATCGAGCCATAAGTCTTCGGTCTATAACTTATTGTATATTTATCCTTATGGATCTGCAACAGCTGCAGTCTTTTAGTACATTAAAATTACGGAAAAGTTCACTAGACGGGAACTCTCTATATTTCTTCATTGTTATTTTAGTCTTAAACGCCCCACCCTCATGCGATAATTATTCATAATTAATAGAAAAAATTAGTTAAATTTATACTGAATTTTCTTTGATATTATTATTTGTCCTATATATAATATAATAATTTGGTGCAACAAATCAAAAACGACTTTCGCTTAACAGTTGCGAATCCTGCGATACGTGGACATCACTCTATAGAGGCGGTGGTGCCATCACTATTCCCTTGACATTTGAAGGAATGGCGATGGCACCCGGTCATGGGAGCGGCACCAGGGTACACCTGGTCAAATTAGTGGACTAGTGAAGAAATAAATTGCTACTCTTGAGTCGACGGTGTGCAAGTAATTGGTATTGGACGATATCAATGATTGAAAACTGTTATTGCGTTCATAGTTTTGTGATAATTTAACAAAAAAAACATCTAAATATAAATACTAATTCATCATTACATTAAGTCTGTAAAAAGAACATTAAAACTGAAAACTCTCAATTTTACTAAATTGTGCTTTAATTTAGTGATTTCGTCATACAAATATCAGTGATTTACTTACGACTCATGACTTCGAGCTCAACTAATCGCTGTAAGAAATAAATATAAAGCTATTGTTCGAACTCAATCATCTTACGCTGTACAATACACCCTCGCGTGTATCGTACAGCTTTAAAAAATCTAAAAAATATTTGGTATTTTTTTACCATTATTTAGAATATTGAAATCGCATTATGATTAAGTCGACTCACGACCGAATACCTTCTAGCTATATTGTGTTTAATATAGATTAGTGGATAAAAATAATTAGTTAAATCTCCGCAAAATGAGCTGACGAGTGTAATGCTCGCCATTTTCCTTGAAAACTATCTTAAATACAGGAAATAATTAATAAAAAAGGGGTGTTGAGTCATTATGCTTTGAACGGTGACCAGATATAAATCGGTCGTGAATTAACTTCGACCTGGATATGTTTATTGAAATGCTGCGGTGCAAAAAATCATACCGACAAAAAAATGACATCGTTTGTTCGGATGGAAAATATCGATTGTTGAAGGCCAACTCCAGCCAGTTGCGGTCGTTTATACTGATCAAGGCTTCTAGGCTGTCACGTAGTTTTAAAGAGCCACGCAAACATTACTAGATTACAAAAACTACAGTGATCAATTAATAAAATAAAAATAATGATTATTGTTAATAATATGCAATTTACGGATATATCCAGTAATAGCAATTTATGAATGCTGTTATTTAATTGTACTATCAATTGTAATTCTTCCATTCCTATCAGTATCCTGCAATTCTCAGCGCTTGATGGGTCTTGTAAATGACGGATATACCTCTCCCTCTGAATCCCTTCACTTTGCCGACCGCTGAAGCCTCTCCAAACTATCATTCATCATAGTAAGATTTCCGAAATATTAAAGAATACATCTAAAACACATCGTTGAGAGCCTATAGAAAATTGGCAACGACGACAATATAAAGACATTGCTGCGTCGAGCTGACCACGGTATTCTTTGCTTCTCCAGAAACACCACATTATTATAATTTTACGTAATATATTGTCAATTACAACCTGATTTACATACGTGCTCTTTCTTTTAAATTAATTAAGAGATGAAACAATTTGTCAGTCGTGTAAAATATAATTGTCTCGTATTATGAGGAATTGACTGTGTGAAAGAAGACTGGAGCAGGATGAGAGGGTCTGAGAACTGGACAAGAATGGCCAGGGATAGGAGTCGGTGAAGATCACTTGTCTAGAAGGCCAAATCATCCTGAGATGTAGTGCCGTGGAAAAACAAAATTATAAAGGCTATTTTTAAAGTAAGAATCATTTTCGTATATTAACAACTTTTTGGACTGGAACGTTGTCAGGAACTCGTGAAAACATGTCTATAACCCTACCTATCAGTTTCAAGCTTTTCATTGTAATTTCTCAGTAGTATTTTGTTAACAATGTCTATCAGTAATTCCGTTGATTGATAATTTGTTTTTTGAAAGCCAGCTGGTCCAGTAGGATCATCTTGCATACAGCCCGCCATTTGATTTACATCTATTCCCGTAAGTGAAGAAATTTTTAGACAAAAAATGCATGCTGTCCGATGACGACTCCCACAAAATTATCGACAACTAGTTTAAGGAAAAAATGGCAGACTTCTTCAACGAGGAAATTGTCAAGCTTGTCTCAAAAATGCTTCTAAATTTAATAATAGTCCTCGCTGAATAAGTTATGTTTCTAACACAATAATTTTAATTTTATAGATAAATAAAAATGGTGTCACCAAATAAACTTCTTGCAATCAATTCAAGGCAATGTTCTTGTCGTTATTCAAATACTTAGGTCAAAACATTATTCTATATGTAGTTTTGGTTCATGAATTACGAGATTTCTCCCCTTGCCTCTAAGCTCGCCCACATTTCGGATGATGGATGGAATGGCAGCTACCAGGGTATCCACTCAGCCGTGCGCTCAAAATGTCAGACTTGGAAACGTAGGTTCAATCAAATTATTAAAAGTTTGCGTATTTTAGATGCAAAGCAAAATATTATTTATTTAAATCTATATTTATAATGATAATCAAAGAATTTTCTCAAATAATAATGATTTATAAATAAGTATTTTGTGTGTTTGTTGGTTAATTTTTGATGACAAGTAGTATAACATTTATCAGAACCTTTCTATCCATATAAAACTGCGACTATGATGAGCGGGCCACGTCCAGAGGATGCAGGAAGCGCGGATCCCAAAAAAAAACCTTAATAGACACCCAGGTGATACGAGAAGTTGTATCACTGAAGAGTGTAAGATCATAATGAGAGGATGACATAAAAAAGGACGAAGTAGAGTTGCTACCGATTCTGAATTGAAAGACAGTCAGTCGCCTAGAACCGGAGCATATGAACGTGAAAAATTTAGGATACCGATGCTCAATTGCTACATCGAAGAAGATGTTAGTTTTCAAACATGACCCTCAGTAAATGTGACCACTTCTCGAGGCTACTCACTATATAAATTATTTTTGATATAAGTCCTAAGTTTAAAAAAAATAAAATATTAATTAAATGTATCAATTAGAAAGATATACAGAAAAATTCAATTCATTGAAAAAATATTTTTGTTGCTACCGGGATTCGAACCTGGATCTTTTCCTATCCAATTCTTGTTTGATAAATTGAATTTTTCTGTATATCTTTCAAATGAATACATTTAATTTGTATTAAAATACCACAGAACTGTGTTCTGAAAAAACTGCAACCTCACAATAATAATGTATTCTCAATAAATAAATAAATTAATAAAATTAAAAATATTACTTATTATTATTGTTATTGCGAAAAATAAATAAAACACGAGAGTCATATTAATAAATATTCGTTTCACACTACAGACAGAATATATCAACTAAAGAAAAAAAATGTTTAATTAGTTTGTTTTTCGGTTCATGCGAACGAATAAAACTTTGCTCTCGCACCTTAGTCGGTATGCAACAGTTGGTCATTCACCTCAGCACAAAAAATATAAAGTACAATGAATGGAAACACGCTCCGCGCTAATTCTGCGTAGTTTTTCACAAGAAAATAAATATATTTAGCATTATTTTTTACAATTACTTAATGTTATGCAGAAACGACAATTTTGTGATTTATTGACAGCATTACACGCAGTACTAATAGAATGTCAAATAAGTTTAAACTAAATAAATAAAATTCGAAATTTATTTTTCGCATAAATAAACGACTTTATCTGGTTATATTAAAAATATATTCATGTATTTATTAAGAACCGCGTTATTTAATTATTGTGATGATTGATGCAATAAGTTGAATCACCCTTGCACAAAGATTGGAGACATCTGATAGCCCATCGGACTCCTAGTAATTACATTTTCCTTCATCAGAGTTGAATCTTCATAATGTATATTATTTTTATAAATTAATATTATCTTTTCACCTGGAATTAGTCAGTAGGTACTAGGGTAGAGTCCTCTTAGAGCGCGCGGGCGTAAGAGTGCGCACCATTCATAATACTCGCGCTAGATGTTATTTGTGGCTAACTTCAGTTCGTAGTTGTCATTTGTAATAAGAAAACACGCTGTTGCGCCGTACATCGTAAATAAACCGAAAATACGGATGTCAGGTAAGTTTTCACAATATTCTGTGTTTTGTTAAATTATTTTCACATCTTGTAATCAGTACGATGTGTTCATTTAAGATGATATGATATTACCCTCACACCGTTTCCCCGCGAAGGTAGGCAGAGAGGATAGAGCGCCACACTCTTTTGTCCTGACACACAATTTTCGCCTCATCCACATTCATACATCTTCTCATACAAGCTCGCTGATTGTTGAGACTTCTATCAGAACCATCCTCCATTATCTGGTTTATCTGGTCGTGCCAAGTCTTCCGCGGACGTCCTCTATTTTTGGTGCCATCAACACTTGCGTCATATATCTTTCTTACCATTCTCTCCTCATTCATCCGTTCCATATAACAAAACCACCTAAGTCATCCTTTCTTAATCATACTCACTATACTAACATCAGCTTTACATTATTTCCTTATTCCTTCATTCTTTACTCTGTCATAATTAGATATGCCATATATAAGCCTAAGTGATCTCATTTTCACTGCATTCAGTCTACTTTCGTCCCTTTTCTGCCAGCTCCAGGCCTTACTTCCATACATCGTTGTCCGTACCAAGACTCCATTGTGCACCGCTAGTCTTGCCTCGGTTGACAAATTACCGTTAGATATAATTCCATTCAAAGCGCCGTTCACTTTATTTCCTGCAGTCACCCTCCTTTCAATATCTATCAAACATACTTCTCAAATATATAAACGCATCTACTTGTTCCAAACATTCATTACCTACAAGTATTTTGCACGGTATCTTGCTTTCTTCCTTCTCAAATACCATCACTTTCGACTTGTTAACATTCATCATGAGGTCGCTCTCCTTGCATACATCGTACATTCTACTCACTAGACTCTGTAGTTCTTGTTCATTATTCGCCATTAGTACTGCATCATCGCAAATTTTTAACACAAAATAAATTAATCAAATTGAAAGATGTACAGAAAAAATTAATCTATTGGGGTAGCAACCAAATATTTTTTAATAGATAGATTTTTTTATGTATACTTTTTAATTGATTAATTTAACTTGTTTTATTTAAATAATACTCTATAAATTTTAAAATGTCAGTTTGGCCAATTTTTTACTAAATTGTATGTCCATCATTTAAGCTAAAACATTTATATGTACATAAATTTAAATATTTAAAGATCCTAGCGGGATCTTACTTGACCCTAAGCTCATATAAATTACCTATCTATACTGATAAATTATTTGTATTGTTTATCGTTGTTTTCATCTTTTTATATTGACGTATATAACTTTACTTACAACTTTATGTAAAATATTATCATAAACTAAATATCTCAATACCGTAGAACATTTTCCTGTAAATTTTTATAATATGTATAAAAAATACGCAATTAATCGTGACTATGAATGACAGATAAAGGTAAATAAATCACTCTAAAAACCTTTAAAAATGTTAACGGAAATTAACAGTAACCATAAAAAATATATCCGGTGCACTGCAGTCTCAAGGCCATTCAAACTATTATTCATATTTTATTTACTAACAGACGATAAGTTAAGCATGCCGTAAAATCATTAACGATGCACCGAGCTGCATCTACACAATAAGATGAGTATATTGGAAAAAAGGATGTAATTAAAACTATCAGTGTAAAAATTATACAAATCATTTTGTTTACATTATAACACTTTTTTGTATGAAAATTCTTGAACTTTATTTTACTTAATAGTGTGAATGAAATAAAACTACTTGAATTGCTACATTCTATTTTTGCCATTTTGCTACGCGAACGTTGGTTTCTAATTATTTAATCGTATCTAAATGTACCATATGGCCAGTATTAAATAAATAAAAATATTTTACAACTTATTATTTTTGATACTTTATTATATTTTATTTATTATCATAAATATGACTCACTTAAATAAATGCAAATGTTATTGCCTCCAGACTTATATATTATTTAGCTTATCATTTTATTTATTTTTATTTTAACAAAATATAATATACAGACATAATAAAAATATAATGTTTAGTAAGAACAAACAAAAACTAATAATATAATGGGTGTACACCTACATATTAAAAATATGAGTGAAAAATGTTCACTATTTTTTATAAGATGATTTAGGGCATGTAGCAAAATTATAGAAAAGTATTAGGTCTCAAATAAATAAAAATCTCATTCAATAAGATTTTCCATAACGTTACGAAAATTTTACAGCCTCTTTTAAAATTTTCAACTCATAATTTAGTCTGGTGTACACCTATAGAATATTTAGGAATAAGTCTGTTAAACCCTGAATAAAAATGAACCCATTGGGGCGGAAAAACTAAAATAGTTAAAGTAAAATGTCGAAACAAAACACATTGAATAGTTTAAAAACATAATTGTTATAATTAAGGAGAAAAAAATATCTTAAATATAATTAATGAAATGTAAAGCACATGGTTTCAATAGTTAATGATATCAAAACACGTGACACACGACTAATTTTAAAAAATATATAAATTTCGTAGTAATATTATTTTTTATTTCGGAGATTACATGGTTTATTAAATTATGATATATGTATATGTGATGTATCTATGGTGTGAATGCATAGATACACGCAAGGTTGGTACTAGTGATAGTGTGTGAAAGAAATAAATGTGTCGAGCCGCGGGCGGTGCAGTCTCTTGCCTCTGAAACGTTAAACTGTAATCATCTTAAATTGTATCAAAGCATCGGGAATAAAAACTGTTATTACCACGAACGGCTGTTATTCTGACGACACAAATTGACATCATAATCAGCACGATATAAAGATATCACAAGTTACGCAGCCGGTAGGATATACATATTAGACTATAAATAAAATTAAAGAAGAAATCATTTTTAACTTCACTATATACGTACTTTCAAAATATCATCTTGTCTTTGGTTTCATTAAATTCACGAATTGAATCATTATGACAGAAAATATACAAATTGTGTTATGTAAGTACAAATTGTGCTATGTAAGTACAAATTGTGTATGTATGTACAAAATGTGTTATGCGTATTCTTACACATAATTTTACTACGTATGTCTACATTAAACTTATACAACGAAATAATCAATCAACTTAAATATTGGCCTACGTGTGTCTTTGCATGTTTTTCTCGAGCGTCAGGAATTTTTTTCATCTAAGTAGTAGACTAATCGCAATTTAATTATTTTTTTATAAAAACTTTTATAAAACCTTACCTAACCAAACTTTTTTTTACAATAGTTTGTTTATTTAAAAAATATATATTTGTATATTGTGATTATTTATAAGTCAGAATTGTTCATACTTAAATTTCATCACGTATTTATGACACATCAAAATATATTTATCGTTCCTGCGTATGCAGTGAAAAAAAGCATTATTATTACAATTTCTTTACACACAAAGAGGGCATTTTTGATAAAAATAACACATACATTTTTCCAAATAATGATAAATCAATTTACTGTTCAATTGTTGTAATGTAGGTTTAAGAAGCTGAAATGGACGCAAATTACGGGGAATTTTAATTATAGATATTTCTGTTAAAAAAATCATAGCAATCTAACTGAACAAGAGCAATATCTCTCATACATACATATGTACTATTGTATTACTAATAAGTTAAGTAAAATTAATCTTTTTGAATATTCAATATAATAGAAAAAAAAATTCATTACAAATGTAAAATACAACTCAAGAATTTTTATGAAAATATATATGAATTGTTCAAGAACATCACTAGTTAAAAACCTGTTTTTGTGTGAAGTTATTTTTTTTACAAATATTAATATTTTTACCCTTTTACGTATTCTTACATTTATAAAAATAATTCTAAAGCAATTTAATTATTTTTTAAATAAATATTTTAACATACAATAGACAAGTAAAAAATAATGTCTAGCAAAAATGTAATTGATTTTACATTCTCGATGCGAATGATTAGGTCACCATCGAAATACTTCTCGCTTTTTAAACTGAATAAATTAGAATATTAAAGTTTAAAATATTATTCATTTTACATAGTAGACATCAGGGACGTACACTTTATTAATTTAAAAAACGATATACATTACCAGAATTTCAAGAAAATAATAACAATAAACCACAAAAGGAAATTAACAGAAAAGTAATATTTTTAACTAGCGGTCATTTTGGACATTTGGCATTGTCCGGGATTCAGATTCAGTTCATATTTAAAATAGGGATTTACGGGCATGCATGTAAAATGTTGGTATATGCAGGGGAAAGTGAGATATCCGGAGGCGTGGGGTGGGATAAATATATTTTCCTCTGGCTCCTAGAGTGAAACTGAACTAAATTCGTATGGTGAACTGAATAAAATTTGGTTTAATATAATACGCATTAATATCGGGCAAGGGGGGGGGGTGGGGTGGCGAGGGAGGAACGGATTTTATTTTTCTCAGGGATCCATTTGGAATTGATGGCGTTCAATTTAGAGCACATTTATATCGGGAAAAGGAGTGGGTCCCCATGTTTTCAGCAGGATGCTAAAGAAAATTTATAAAAAATATGTTCATTCTTGTATTTATATATTATTATAAAAGGTGTTTTTTTAGGGGAATAAAATATTAAAATGTAATAAAACACTTAAAAATCGTGGTAATGGCCATGGTATTTTCTTTATTGGAAAGATAATTTTATTCCATTAGTGTTTAAATATTATTTTGCGCATATGGGTGCCACGGCTGGCTCGAATAATATTCGAATATTTTCGACCACTTTTTAGAGCAACTGGGGCCGTATATCAGCAATAACGCGACAGATTTTAGCTTCCAAGTCGTCTATCATCTCTGTTTTATAGGCGTTGATTAGCAACTTCACATATCCCCACAGAAAATAATCCAAAGTTGTTAAATTACACTTTCTTAGAGGCTAATTTACAGGTACATTACGCGAAATTATGCGCTCATCGAATATTTCCTTCAATAAATTGATTGTGGCGCGCGCTGTGTGGTATGTTGCGCCATCTTGTTGAAACTACAACTCTTTCACATTAATGCCATTCATTGGGGAGCGAAAAAGTCAGTCATCATGGATCTATTGCTGTGCACGATGGCTAATCGACTTATTCGGGTCCTCATTGCAATGCTCCACTGCAGAAGCGTATTCGGTGCGCACTGTACGACATATCTGCGTAAGTGTATTATCTATTAGAGTATGCGCGGTGCGAAAAGAACCCATGGTCGGATGGACGATTATGTCGACCGTAAAATGGGCATAGCGCACGGTAGGTTTCACGAACTGAACCACGATTTTAGAAATAAATTTGTACAATTTGCAAACTTTGTTCTGGCGTAAGTCTATTCATGGTAAAATGGCAAACCAAACTGAGAACAAATCAGCTGTCAGCTACCATATTGTATGTCGCTGGAAAAAGTGTTGCCAATTCGAAAATCACATATAGAAAAAATACATTTTTTATATGAATATATTTTTAAATATTCAATGTAATATAACACATATAAACTTTTTCCAAAGATTACTCAATAAAAAATTTTAAATCGTATAAATTACATAAAAAAACAACAAAGAAAGGTGTTTCATTTAGTAATGAAATCGAAATATCATGTTATTATGTTTTTTTCACAAGGTCTGACAATTCAAGACAGAGAATAATTTATAATCAAAATTTCACAGCTTTTATTAGATGCAAGGGATTGGTCCAACAAAGATTTTAGAATCTAATTGAATTGTGGTTCTATTCGGCTTTCTGGGGTCAGCCTTTTCAGGAAAATTGTAATAATTAATGTATGAGAAAATAGATGAGTAAAATAAAAATAAAAATTATTCCTTGTTTCATAACTTTGCCTTGATACCTAATTCTTAATTAATTGAATTTGAAACTTTTCATTGAACACCACATTTTGTATAAATTGACGTGGGCCTCCCAGAAGCAGTCCATTTTGTAGATTTCCTATTATCCAGACTTGAACCTGGTAGTATCACTTCAATGAAAATGGCAATGTCATCATTTTGATTTATCCACCTTTTGAAAAAAGAATACAAATAAG